>CM049386.1:20635390-21122890 GCA_026937815.1 Etheostoma perlongum | reverse complement strand
CGTATATAGGCCACGTTATTTGGTCCAGGGATGGGAGACTAATTGAGAAGGTTATGAAACCAATGTAAGCTATAATAAAAAAAACATTAGGCCTACATATTAAGGAGTAACACAAACTGTCTTTTATTAGAGAAGGACAAGCAACAAGAAAATGAATCATGAATGTGTTGGTCTCTGACCAGTCTGCCATTATTATCATCTGGGAATATCGCAACATTAATATCGTCACACTTAATCTTCGGAGCGCGTGTCTGTATAAACCTGAAGCTGAGACCACGGACGCTGCGCTGCTCATCTCTACTTTTACAGAGAGAGTGGACACCGACGCGACTCGCAGGTCTGCCGGCAGGCAGCGGCCTCTGGGCAGCGGCCGCACGCCAGGCAGCCTCGACCATAGACCGTTAATATACCGTTTATGGCCTCGACACAGTACCGTCCCACCGGGAAGTCCCACTCCGCATCAGGGTGCCAGTGCAACCATTTCTAACCATCTAAACAACTGTAGTAGGCCTATGGTTTAAATCAAACTCACGACAACAATAGTGACAATAGGCTAATGCACGTTAATAAAAATAAATAAAGACATGCAGAAGACAACGGAATAACTGTTAAACACGTTTATTTCGGATCAGACGGCAGCTGATTTGACACATGAGACTCCAGGATTAATTTTAGCCTGGCTGTTAGCCTGCTCTGGACCAGGCTAGCCACAAAGAATAAATCTCCATGGTTACTTGGCCGGGCTTAATTCAATCTGGTTTCGTGCAACCGAGTCAAAGTTAAATTCATCCAGGATAACTTGAATATCCTAGTTTTGTGCTTAATCCCTTATCCTCAGTTTCTGTGTAATAAAGGTTTAACAGTTATTCCGTTGTGTTCAGATGTCCAACCCCTGGAACCAGCTAACTTGGAGGTACACAGGGCTAAACACAGTCAGTAGTAGACTGATATGTAGAAGGAGAGACAGGTACACTGAGCCTCAGAGCCGCCACAGACACAATCCTCAGTCTTCAAACAAAAGACGAGGATAAAGAACAATGGCAAAATGAAAATAAAATACAACACAAGCTCCTCCGTTATCAAACCCTAAACAGAGACATCCAATTGGCTGAATAATGTATCTCAAAACAAAAAATTCAAAAGAAATACAAATTTAACCAAAATACAGAGTCATTGACCATGAGCTGGAAATTGAAAGAGGCCGACTTTTAAACGTGTGATATAGTAAGAGCATATGGTTGTAAAAACGTTGTGAATAAGAAACAGTCATTGCCACCAAGATTTGCAATGTAAAACAGAATTACATTTCCTATGTACATGTCCCAAATATAAAGACTTAAGAACCAAATATTTCCGAAAAATTGAAAAACATACAGCAGGCTTCACTTATACACTGAGGACAAATAGTTTCTTTTTTTAATCAGAGGAAGATAAACGCATGGCTAGCAGCTAAATGTCTTCTCCTGCCACAATACAAGGCAAAATAAATAGAGATTTTTACATATTATCATTTTTCTATTCTTTATTATTATTATTATTATTATTATTATTATTATTATTACATCAGATGTATTTAATCCTTGTTGTATGTTTGCTCTTATGCTTTGGCAACACAGATGTATTTTTTGCCATGCCAATAAAGCAACATGAAACTGAAAATGTAAATTGAGAGAGAGAGAGAGAGAGAGAGAAGAGAGAGAGTGTGTGTGTGAGTTAGCAAGCCCATGCATTGACAATTTGCTGTTGGCCAACTTTCAAGACTTGTCCTCAAAATCAAAATCAATTTACTCAGTTCCAGTTTGAAGTTGCTGTAAATGTAAATACAATCACAACAAAACAGGAAAGATAAAGACAAAATCATACAGCTAAAACAAATACAACAAAAGCTGAACAAATGAAAAGTAAAAAATAAACAAACATTATGTACATACTAGTTAGTGAAAAATAGGTGTACTGTATATATACACATACTATATAAAATATAGTATATATATACATACTGTATAAAAGCAACAATGACCAACAACATTATGTAGATTCTAAACAAATATTGCGCGTGTACCATATCACTTTGTAGATGGTTATGTACAGTATGCATGCATACATAGAGTGCAGGATTTATAGATTGCTCCCCAAGCGGATTAGAATATAACATGTGAAATGCAATTGGTGCCAAAGTGTATGTGTAGTAAGTTCTTTTTAATACTGAAATGATGTGGACACAGTGTTTCTGAAACCAATATACATCTAGAAAACCTAGACCCCAATTATCCAATCTTAGCTCACTTAATATGGCTTTCTGAAAAAGAATAGATAGTGTGCAGCTGGTCCTAGCAGATGACAGCTGCAAGTTCATACAGTAGAATAACGAGAACAATAATCCAGGAGGGCTTCCTGTGGACAGACATCCAATACTCTTAGTAATTGGGTTCAAGCTAAGGCACACTGGTCATGACGCTGATTGTTAGGTGGAGAGCAAACACTCAATAATGCCAAACTGGGACAGGTGGTGCAAGCAATCTTTCAAGTGTGGATAGGCACCTCTAAATCCCCAGTGCATATGGAATACAGTAAACACAGATTAATGAGATCTTCCTCTTAATTCCATAGAGGTGCTATTTTGGATTGGTTTTGTTCCTGAAAATGTTTTTGTTATGTCACTATCAGAGACATCTAACATAACCATTTCATGCATGGAGTACCACAGGGATCAGTGCTCGGTCCTTACCTATTCTCCTTCTACATGTTTCCTTTGGATCAAATATTTCGAATGCATCATCTTTTTATTTGTATGCATATGATTCTAAGATATTTTACTTATTTGATTTAAATAGAATTTTCAACTGAGCAAAGTACAGGATTGAAACACTGGTTATCTCAGACTTTCTTTAGGTCAAACTCAAATAATTCAAAATATAGTATATAATTTAAAAAAAATCACCTGTAATGCATATATAGTAGTGGCTCCTGACTATACGAGACATATGACTGAGTGCAGCACGAGATCCAGTGGTAAGTCTCTATTAATAACTTTAATAACTTAAAGGCAAAAAAACTATAGGAGAGTGGGCCTTTGCAGTCATGACCTGCCACATGACATCAGCCTAGCTAGCTCATTATTTTCACTACTAATAAAGTTATTGTTTGTTTAAGTATACTGTACATATAGCAAAAATGTGGGGCAAACTCTAGCTCACCCAGTAGAGTGTGCGTCCCATGTAGGCTGAGTCCCTGGCAGTGGCCTATATTCAAATCCATACTGCAGCCCTGTGATGCATGTCATCCCATCTCTTCCTCCATTCCTGTCTATTTACTATCACTAATAAAATAAAAAGTAAAATAATAAATAGATAGCATGCATTTGCTGATATTTATAACCTATTTTAGTTAATCTTCTTCACTCTTTTCTCTGTTATCCCAGCAGGGACAAAACTGTGGGTTACAGCTCCAATTGAACAAATGGGGCTTCTGTTTCTTGATGCTGGGAACTTTAGCAGAGAATTTTCTTAACATATAATCTAACCACAGAGTGCATTTAGTTTCTATATATAGGTCCAGCCTGAAACATGGTGCTTTGAAAGATCTATGAGTAAAAGTTTGTCCTGCAGTTATTATAAATACCACTTCAGTGTCAAATGTGAGTTTTAAGTGTAACCATGCCTAAGTGTTTATGCTCCCTCAAGAGAAAACAGCTGTTTAGTTCAACTGGTTTGAAAGAGTAGTAATCCAATGCTCTACAACATACAGGATGACTAGATGCTATTTTTCTTTAAACTCCATGACAAAGGTAGATCAATAAATGACATCTCTCAAATAAATGAAATATATTTTAAAACAATGTTTGCAAAACTCACAGAACTGAGTTTACTGTTGTGTTTCTGGTTCAGGAGCAGTTCATTTCTGTGTCAGCAGAGGGAGTCAGAGTATCAATGCAAAAGTGTCCCAGAATCATACTGCTGAGTCAGTGGTCCCTGGCAAAGCAGTAGTTGGATACTGTAATGAGTTTTCATTTTTTTTTCTTGTGGTCTGGTATTGGTTCCTAGCATGTGTTTGAGATACTTCAGTAGCGTGTTGCCTTCATTAGAAAAAAATCCTATATCTTACACAACAGCAGCACCTAGTGGTGTGCAGTGTCAAAGAAAGAACTGCTTAAGTAATGTACTGTAGTTGGCCTCCTTTAGAAATAGGACATGGATGTGTTGTTTTATCTAAGAAATACAGATGGAGGGAGATGAGAGTCAAATGTATACAGTATAACAGAGATAAAGAGAAGGGGATATCAAAAAGTCAACTCAAATTGGGCAAAAAAATCTCTTAGCTTTTAACAACAACCAATATCAACGGCAACCTCACCATTGCAAATGGTATTGTCATAATATAAAATCTGAAGCCTCATACTGTAGCACAGAACTACATCCACACAACAACTAACCTAAACTAAGTTTTTTAAAGCCTTAGACTACAGTTTTCAACTTATTGTATCAACAATGTGTGGCTGTGCCTGCTTAGGGAATACAATAGTTGGCTCCATCCAAAGCAGAATGGATAAGGGAACTGAAATGCCATTCCGTTCCCAAAATAAAACAGGACATACAGGCTGGCAGGCAACAGGTGTACACAAAGGCTGCCTCCTGACTGTGTGTGTGTGTGTGTGTGTGTGTGTGTGTGTGTGTGTGAAGACATGTTACGTAGTGAGTTGGACTATGCCGTGCATGTACTGGAACCTGCTGTGATGTTGACAGTATTCTGACACTTCCCCTTTCTAAGAAACACGCAGTTCATGAAAAAAAAAAGTTCTTATCTGGTAACCAACCTTTAACGGGTGATGGAACTATTCTCTTTAATTTTTGTTTGTAATATTTATTTATATATATATATGTCATGGCTCTAAAGAGCAGAACCTTGAATGCAGCTTGTTCTGTGCTTTGATGAGTAAACACTGTTGCTGATTACTGTGTATGAGGATAGCTCTCGATCACTGGAGTCGTTGGAGCTTTGGGCAAAGCTACAAAACCTGAGTGACTGTGCATGACGATAGCGAGCAGCTGCCACTGTCCATCTCTCTCACACACACACACACACACACACACACACACACACACACACACACACACACACACACACAGAGCAACTGAGTCGGTCCTTGGTAATCACAGAGCTCATGGCTGTCCCTGGCTAAGACACACACAGTGAAGAAACACACCAAGTGAGAACGTCTCCTTACCTGCCATGGGAATCTAACCGACCGCTCATTCTGTACACCGATTACAAAGCTTTGTCAAGTCAGATCATCACAGAGACAGAATGAAGGCTGTGGAAACCATTTCAGTGTTTCTGCTTGTTCTGGTCACCTCAACTTACGGGATACAGAGAGGTATGTGTGGTTTCCATATATGCTTGCACTCAGAGAGCTTTTAAGGGTGTCTGAAGCACATTTAATTACTGTTCATGCAGCATAAAAAAAGTGTTACATGTAATTCTGAACCTTATTTAATTCATAGAAGTGTAGAAGTTGTCTTGTTGCTGAGAACAATATAATATAAATAATTAAACAGAATATACAAAAACAGGAAAGGGAAAATTGACAAGGATAATACAATAAAGGGCTTATACATTATCTTGCCTCTGATTGTGTGCCTGTGTATGAGTACATGTTGACGAGCTCAGCAGGCTAAAGATCAACACGGTCAAAGGAAGAAAAAAAAATATTACGGACAGCATCTCTTTTTTGTGGCTTCTGTTCTTCAACTCCTGTAAAAACTTTTCCGAAAGAGAACGCATGAGTTTTCTCACATACGTAGCATTGAGATCACCTGTTTCCACCACATCCTGCTGAGAAAAGGAGAAGGTGTTTATAGGCCTACATAGTGGAAATGTGACTAAATCTATATCCTTCCTACACTCTGGCATATCCTCTTTGAAGGCTGTTGTAAAGATGGTTAGGAACCGATTTACCTCCACCACAGCCGCACCGTGATCAGAACCTGTTGTGTAAAGTGGGCCCCATACATTCCTGTATTCTTCTTTGAATAATGAAGTTGTAAGCTGTAATAAACTTCAGTGTCTCTCATCTACTTTGTACGGTGGGCAACAGGGGCAAACGCACTGCAACTTAATGAAACACACGCAAATAGACAAAAGACAAGCAAATTAAGAAAAACATTTCATAAATTTGACAACACATGCACAGTATTTAGCAAACACGCTGCAAATACACACAACACAACACAACCAAATACACAAACGTGCTGAAAAGTACACAACACAACAGGTCTGGAATACTTCTGTTGTGTAATCTCGATGCAGCGTTTTTTTGTTGCATTTGTTTTCGGGGGTACTTTTCTTTTTGCATCAATTCTGTTTTCAGAGTTTGTGTGCTTTTCTTTTTGGATTGTTTCTATATTGGCAGCGTGCTTATGGATTTGATTGTGTTATTATTTGGCGTGTATTTGTATGTTGTCAAATCAATGAAGTTGTTTTCTTAATTTGCTTGTGTTTGTCTATTTGTTTGCATTTTATTAAGTTGCAGGGCGTTTTGGCTAAAAGGAAAACGGGTCCAGAAATATAGAAAAATGGACATCATGGCTCATTAAACACGTTTGACGGCAGCAAGTCCGGCTGTGCCCAAGGGACATGTGAGAAGGGCACCCTATCAAATGCTGGCACAATTTTACAATCACATGCACAGGCCTGCAGAGCAGACCATTGACATACATTACAATGTTTTATAAGTACAGATGTAGAGTACATGCTGCAGAATGGCTCAGAGAAACATATGGTGTAGATGCTGTCACATTCTGCCAGTGTAGATAATGTAGATGGGTTGGGCTGCCATGATGCAGGGCTGCAGGCTTGGCTGATGACCTGTGCTTTGTGCAATGTGTCAGTGATTAGAACGCTGAAATGAATGTGGATGCCATCTTTCTTGTTGGTCCAAGTTATTTTAGGCATCCTGTCAATAACAACTTGCTCATAGGAGTGAGAATAATGATTTATCTGTCTATTACATTATCCGGAATTAGAAAATTCTACCAAAAACACTGTTTGAAATCAGCAATTACTGGTTTTGCAAATAGAGGAAAAAGTAGATGTAGAAGATATTATCCAAGCTAATGGAATTATTTATATAGTTACTGTCATCATCCAAGGTGAAATCCATGATCCAAGTGTACATTTCTACACCCACAGTAACTTCCGTGTGTTGTATTGTCTTGCTATCAACCCTTTGTTGAACAGAGAGCTCCATCTATTGGGCTCAGAAAATAAATTCAAAAGTTCCATCCTAAAAATGTTGACATATATTAACATGCTGGTAATACAAACAAGATATGTGTTAATAAATCAGCAGCTGTTTAATTTAACTCATATTAAACTGGGCCTACAATATTGTGTGGCACCCTAAGGTATTTATACATACATTTTTAGTGCATATAATACAACAATATTGTAAAATGTTAGTATGATTTTATAAATCACATTTTAATGTTAAACATACATGTGGCACACTGAATTCTTGGGATTAACTGTCTGTGGGTGGCTACCTTAGTGACTACTTTACCTATAGGCCAGTAAGCCTATCATCAATGGCTTTTTATGCTCATAAAATGTTTGATTCATGTTAAAATATTTACATTTTTGAAAAAAATATTTAATAATTTGGTGGCCTCAGAGGACACCATAGGGGCCCCGGACACCCTGTTAAAGAGCCCTGGTTTACACACAACTCAAAATTGTACACACATGTTTCTACTGAGGTGATGAAACCAATTGTAGAGAATGTCTTAGCAAACAAATACAATGGATGCTAATGTGTGCCCTTAAATATAGATCTGTCTCGAAAGACCTCCGCAAGTCCCAGTGGTCTCGAGAAATAGACAGCTTTCAAGTTTAAAGCTTTCAATTGTTCTTTGATGAACAGCGTAAGCCAAAATTCCACCATTGGTACTGCAGTCAACATGCGACCATGTACAGTAGAATCAACATTTTGATGTATTATCTAATTACCCATGCATTCTGGCACTATGCAGCCAGCCAGTATTTTTAAATGTGTTCTAGCATAATGAATCAAGACCACTTATGCATGATAGGTTTAAAAAGGATGTCCGTGGGAGCTGAACCACTACAAACAATGGATGACTCCCCTGCAGACATCTGATGCCCTAACGTGCCACGAGAACAATACTATTTTTGTGTTTGTTCTTGATGGACCACAATGAAAGAATCAAGTAAAACAAATGTCTGTTCTGCATGAGTGGAGAGAATTCTGTTTCCAATGTAATTAAATTGTGGAAAAAACCTAGAGGATAAACTGTAAATCAAAGCAAACACCAAAGGAACCAATGGATGTTAAATATGTTTTAGGCTCTACAGAAGAAATATATTAAAGAAAAGGTTGACAGAGACCAAATAAATATGGGAGGAACTAAAAAAGAAGACACAGTTGAGTGAGTAAGATTATTTCAGTGGTTAGTTGCTTAGAAATGCATAGACAAGGAAGACGTAAAAGCAAATGTTGTAAAATACATTTGTAGGATAGATAAGAACACAATATATTTGACAAAATGGCAAAAGATGTACTTGTTCAACAAATTCTCATGAATAGCCTCGTACATTTAAAGAAAATGAATGCACACTGAAACATATATCTATATCTATATCTATATATAACATATATATCTTACAAAAATATGCGACCAACCAGAGCTCCAACAAAAATTGAGCATCGTGCGGCAATGACAGTTAGGTTTAGGAACCAATACAACTAGTTAAGTTTAGCAAAAAGATTGTGGTTTGGATTAAAACGGAATACAAGGGTTAAGGGTTAGGGTTGGGATGCTATGCTTACAAATTGGTTTACCATGTGTAG
Source organism: Etheostoma perlongum (assembly GCA_026937815.1). Classification (NCBI taxonomy): domain Eukaryota; kingdom Metazoa; phylum Chordata; class Actinopteri; order Perciformes; family Percidae; genus Etheostoma; species Etheostoma perlongum. Next base: position 21,114,024 of record CM049386.1, on the reverse strand, counting down.
CTTTTTGTTCAAATGGTTCTTGTTCATGAACATTCCATTGTTGGCTATAATATCTGAACATTTCACAACATTGCTTTTTAGATGGATTCATACTTACATAGTGCAGCAAATCAGCATCACTTTTAAGCTCATCAGCAACATTACGTACATCTTTAAGTTCACTGGACACACAAAGAACTAAATATGCAAAGTAAGTTACAAGACGAGCCAGTTGGTTGGGATCAAGTAAGCTTTTGCAATCAACACAGTAAAGGCCACTGTAACTGGCATCCTCTGCAGCCCTAAACAGCACTGTATCACTTCTGGTGTCCAAACAGCAATTAAAAACTCACAAGGCCAAATCCGGTAAGGCTCTTGCTCACAATAATGAGTCATAGGGCTAAACATGAGCCACAACCAACCCTTCGCTCTCAGATGTTGTCCATCTGTTCAGACATAATACTGGCAATAGCAAGAGAAATATGGTGTGGAATAAAAACTCCTTAACATCATCCCCAAATCAATCTTAGTTTAGCATGCTAGTAAAGTAATTAGCACAAAACACAAAGCACAGCTGAGGCTGATGGGAGTGTCATTATAGCAACTAAACAAAAGTTTAATCAATTAAGGTTCTGACCTAAGTTATTCAAATTCATCCTGAGGGGGACTTGAATCGTAATCCATAAAATAGCTGTAGCACCAAAAATCCACAAATGTGAATATTTAGGTGGCACTAGAAGAAAAGTCTTCAAATATGGGAACCATGTATCTTCATCAATTTTCATTGCAATGCATTGAAAAGTTCTCAAGACATTTAGCTAAAAGCCCAAAATTTCAACTTGCTGGTGGTGCTAAAGTCCTGGGATCACCAATCTCATTGGGATTCATGGACTAGGGAACATGAATGTCTGTACACAACTTCATAACAATCAATCCAAAAGTAGTAGAGCCACTGATGAACTAGTCTACTTCCGGGATTGCTCCATTGGCGACGGAAATTCCACCTTATTTCACTCATTTAAGCCGGATAGACGTTACCTTGGGCTTCCTTTGTGTTGACATTTTAAACTCTGGTGGATTTATGAGGACTATGGTTAACTGCTCTTCAGATCTAGCTAGACTATCTGTCCAATCTGAGTTGTCTGTTCCACAACTAAAACAACTTTTCAACATACACATGTTCCACCAAAACAAGTTCCTTCCCGACGCTATTTTGCAGCGGCTCCGCTGATTTTCCCAATCATAGCGCCGCCCAAGACGATTGTGATTGGTTTAAAGAAATGCCAGTAAACCAGAGCACGTTTTTCTCCCATCCCAAAAATCTGTGTGGACTAGCCAGACCCTCCTTCGCAGCGCTACGGAGGATGGTTTGGCAATGACAGACTACTGATCAACGACAGACAGACCAATGATGCCATCCATTTAGCCACGCCTCTTGCATGGCTTGAAATAAGATTTTGGACTGTATCCATGAAATGCCTTAATACAGCAGGTACTAGTGAGATATTTCACCATGGCTAAAATTGCATCCCAGGGTTTAGAAATGATGTTTCACCCCGTGCCAGGGTTTCACTTTGATTTACAGCAAGTAGCTTTCTTTCCACTCGTTCATGAGTCAAACAGCAGCAGTGACCTCAGGATGGGAGCGTGTAGATGTGGGCTGTCTTTTCCAGCTATGTTATTTCAAAATTTTTGTTTCACAACATTCAAAACAAGCACACTGTCCATTAAACCCTAATCCTTTCCTTTATTCTTTCTTTTTCTTCTCCATTCCTTCCCTCTCCTCTGATCTTTCCATCTCTCTTCTGTTTTCAATTTTTCCTCTTCCTCTCCTCAGTTCATACAAAGTTTAAAACAAGCCTGATGCCTCTGATCTGAATCCACTGTATAAACAGTTGCTGCCTCACCCCTGTTCGGCTGCTATCTTTCTCCATCCCTTTACCCTTTGAACATGTCTCTTCTTTGTTTTTACTCCCCCTCTCATTTTCTCCTGCTCAAAATATTCACCCAGAGTTAAAATAATGCTGAGTTGCTTTCCCTTCTATGTTTGTCTCACTTTTCAGAAAAAAATCTTACATCCTACAACTCCTTTTTGTGATTAACTATGCAGTATATCGGTCACATATTTACTTGAGTTACCTGGTTTGTAGCATGGAAAAGAACAAGTGGTTCCAATAACTTGTATACTCACTGTACACAGAACTCGAATACCCACGTTCCCATTAACAAAGACCATCTGTGAAAATGAGATAGTTGAGAACAGTATGTGTACTGGGGATGGAGCCTCTCCTTGAACCTCAAATTACATTGTTGTCCTTGCATCAACTTCTGCTTGAATAAAAATAAAGCCTAAAATTCGAGATCAACTATATATCTTTCCCTCGCTGTCATCATCTCTTCCTTCCAATCCTTTTTTTCTTTTCCCCTCAAGTCACCCCTCTTCTGCTCTACTCAGGTCAAAGCTGGAACAAAACCTCTGATCTGGTCCCATTAGTTATAAACAGACAGGAATGCCAAGAATGCCAAATAATTTGGCTGAAAAGATGCAGCTGTGATTCAGCTCTGGCAAATTTAGTCAAGTGTGATTAGGGCCTTAATATAGTCTACTGAAAATCAAACAGTCCAGTATCTGGTTGATTAAAAAATATTCTTGTTGCATTTTATCTCCTTTAGGTCCCTTTTCCCAAATACTGTTTCTTGTTTTGTAACTAAAGTCTTCATGTTTTCTTTGTTTGTTCACCGCTAGCGCCTCGTATCATCACCTTATTGGAGACAGTGGACGTGCTACTGGATCACAATGCCACCTTCATCTGTGAGGTGGAGTCCCGTCCCCCTGCTGACATCACTTGGACCAAAAACAACCACCCAATAATGTAAGTTTACACCTAAAACTTACAGCAGGATGAAGTTTATGACGAAAATGAAATTGCAATCTGTGGAATATGTTAAAGTGATAAACATCCAGTAACTAAAGTTACTAAGTACTAAGTTACATTGGCAAACCATTAGCTTCTAACTTAGCACATCAAAATGCTACAGTTAAATGATAAAATGTCAGTTAAATTAAAACAATTTTTAAAAGTTTGCAATGTCAGCATATCCTAATATAGAAAATGTTGATAAAACATGTAATACTAGCGGCTAATCAGCTAATTGCAAGGGTAACATTAAAATAATTTGGTAACATGTTAGTAAAATTAGCCACTAATTGTGGCCATTACAATGCAAAAATCGGCAAAAAATTGTAAATTATACTAAAGTCAGCTGAAAATATTAGTATTCGTAAACATGTCAAAAACCTATAAAGGGTTAAATAAAATAGCCGCTCTAGCGCTAAACCGCAACCCAAAAGACCGTTTTTTTTTAACCTTGGTCACAGTTCTAATAACACATTGTAAACATTGTTTAAATATCACAGTTTGTTTACATTTAGGTACAAAAGACTTCTTGGTAATGTTTACAAAAATTAAAATCAAAATGTATGTTATGTTAGTTCACTTCTGTCACGCACATGACACAGAACGTAATTCAATTCAATTCAATTTTTATTATAGTGTCACATCATAACAAAAGTTATCTTGAGAAACTTTACAGATAAAGTAGGTCTAGACAACACTCAATAATTTACAAAGCCCCAACAATTCTAGTAATTCCCCCAAGAGCAAGCATTTAGTGTGACAGTGACGAGGAAAAACTCACTTTTAGGAGGAAACCTTGGACAGACCCAGGCTCTTGGTAGGCGGTGCCTGACGGTGCCGGTTGGGGGTGTGATGAACAATGCAAAAATAGTCACAATAAAGATAATGGAACAGTGACTACAAATGGTAGTCGTAGTAGGTCATGTCATAGCAGAGCGTTACAGGGTGTAGCATGGCATAGCAGAGCATAAGTTGATGTAGCGGGATGCAGAAGGATTCTGCAGGACACTGCAAGGTGTAGCAGAGAGTGCAGCAGGACCACGGTGACAGCTGCAACCAAGATCTTGTTGCCATCCTAATTCAAGGACATAAGCTGGGCGAAAAGAAAACATAAGGACTCCAGCCGGATCGGGCTTTACTGGCCTGCCTACCTTTACTTTTACAATATTATTGATTATAAGGTAGATGAATCTGATTACTGACGAAGAAAAGCAGGTGGGCCTGGCTAGGGGGACGCCGCAACGCGTTACTCCCTAACTAAGCTTTATCAAAGAGGAGGGTTTTCAAGTTATTCCTAAATGTTGTGACAGTTTCTGCCCCCAAACCCAGACTGGGAGCTGGTTCTAGAAGAAAGGAGCCTGATAGCTGAAGGCTCTGGCTTCCAATCTACTTTTAGAGACTCTAGGAACCACAAGTAGCTGTGAATTCTGGGAGTGTATTGCTCTAATGGAATCATAAGGCACTAAGAGCTCTTCTAGATATGTTGGTGCTAGACCATTTAGAGCTTTGTAGGTCAGAAGAATGATTTTAAATTCAATCCTGGATTTTACAGGAAGCCAATGCAGAGAAGCTAATACAGGAGAAATATGGTATCTTTTCTTAGTTCTTGTCAGAACAAGCACTGCAGCATTCTGGATCAGCTGGAGAGTCTTACAGGACTTATTTGAGCAACCTGATAGTAAGAACTTACAGTAGTCCAGCCTAGAAGTATTGAATGTGTGGACTAGTTTTTCAGTATTGTTTTGAGACAGGATGTTCCTAATTTTGGCAATGTTACGAAGATGAAAAAAGGCTGTTCTTGAGGTTTGTTTTAAATGGCCGTTAAAGAATATACGTATCCTGATCAAAAATATCTCCTAGATTTCTGACAGTAGTGCTGGAGGCCAGGGCAATACCATCCAAGGTAGCGATATCGTTAGATAATGAGGTACGGAGGTGTTTAGGGCCTAGCAATTGCAGGTCATCCAGGATTTTATATCTTTAATGCATGCTTGAAGCTTAGCTAACTGACTGGTTTTGTTGGGCTTGATTGACAAGTATAATTGAGTGATTCCTAATAATATTGCCGAAAGGAAACATACATAGGTAGAATAGAATTGGTCCAAGCACTGAGCCTTGTGGAACACCATGGATAACTTTAGCGTGCATTGAGGATTTATCTTTAACAAATTGAGATTGATCGGATAAATATGACTTAAGCCAGTTTAGTGTGATTCCTTTATTGCCAACTAAATGTTCCAATCTCTGCAACAGGATGGTATGGTCAATGGTGTCAAATGTAGCACTAAGATCTAATAAGACAAGTATGGAGACAAGTCCTTGGTCGGCAGCAGTTAGAAGGTTGTTAGTAATTTTCACCATTGCCGTCTCTGTGCTATAATGCTTTCTAAATCAGGACTGAAAGTACTCAAATAAACTATTGCTATGTAGAAAATCACATAACTGATAAGGGACTACCTTCTCAAGGATCTTGGAGAGAAAGGGAAGGTTAGATATAGGTGATGTAGTTCATTTGTTCCTTAAAGAAAACAGTATATGTGCCATAATTGCACTTTGAACATGTCTGATGGCGGCGTTGTTTAGTGTAGGAAAGTTTCGTATTCACCTACATCACATTTCACCATATGATTGTTCTGTGTAAGGTTCATACTGGACAAAGAGTATATTTCTAATGCTATTCATATTTCAAGACAATGAAAAGTTGGGTAAACTTCTGCTCACAATCAGACTTATTTGTTATTTTCACCCACCAGGTACTATGACCCCCGGTACATTACCAGGGAGCAAGGCCAGATGCTAAGCATCCCTCATGTAAGGGAGACAGACAATGGAGAGTACTGCTGCCTGGCCAGTAATGGCATCGGAGAGGCAGCAAAGAGCTGTGGAGCTCTGCAGCTCAAGATGAGTATGTTTGCTTTCTTTCAAGTTTGCAATAAATACACCAGCACTTTTTTTTCCACATAGAACTTTCATTCTTCCAGTCACTTTTGATTTTTCATATTGTCTGTACAGTAATGTGTCCTTCCTTCATGTCCTTAGATGTCCTATGTTGATATTACGTTGCTTTTAGAGTGGTTACCTCTGTTACATGTTTGTGTTGTGAACCAACAGATTGTAGCACTATGCCCAAGACAAATGTCCCCTCCGGGACAATAAACTGTATTTGATTCTAGTCATTGACATAAACGGATAAACCATTGTCTCTTGTCTCTTATGTCTTGTCTGTTTCTCCAACAGAGCCACAGATCAAACGCCATCCTACCAATCAAACCTTTCTGATAGAATCCAAAGCAGTGCTGCCCTGTGTAACCCTCGGCAACCCCAAACCAGAGGTCACCTGGCTCAAAGATGATGAGCTTATCAAAGTATGCACTTTTTTCCCCCTTCAACACAAAGAAAGTTGGTCTCAGAAGGGAACTTGTTTTGGTCAAACATTTGCACCTACCTTAAAACAAAACGCCACATATAATATAAAATGAAGTTAACTGTTCACACAATACAGTAACGTGAGCTATTTAAATAAGCTGGACACATGGTTAAACGTAATTTGCTCTTACCGGTGTATCGCCCTGAGTAACAATACTTCGTCCACAGCAATCCCCACCAATTGATCCCAAAACCTCCCAGTTAGATAGTAAATGCTGTCACGTTAAAACATACTGTATTTTTTTGTAAATTGTTACAATTATTTCCCAAAGAACCAAGCAATTGTTGCCTGATCTACATGTTCTTTCAAACATGCCAACTGTAGCATGTAGCTTCCTAGCTCGAAGTTTGTTGTTGTTTCCCAAGTTTTGCATGCGAGGGACATTCGCTTGACCACAGGCGATTATCCGGTGAATTAACTGTTGTTGATCCAGACTAGTATTCATCTGAGCAGGACTGGAAATAGGTACAGACTTTCATATTAGCATAAAATAACCCATATTTTCTTGTCTTGGCTTCTAGAGTTCCATAGCATAACATTGAAAAAAACTATAAAATGTTAAGATGTCATTTCTATCTTTAAAATTGGTCTCATCTCTCCCAGTTCAGTGACCGTGTTACCATTCTTGACTATGGTGCATTAAAGATCCATAACATACAGAAGGAGGATGCAGGACAGTATCGCTGTGTGGCCAGGAATAGCTTTGGTTTGGCCTTTTCAAAGCCCGTCACCATAGAGGTACAGGGTATGTATTTTAACGTGGTTTTGCTTACCATGCTTGGTACAGTATGAACATGATGCACTTTAAAAAACTAATTCAAACCAGTGGAATGTAATTCTTTGGCAAAGGTATATGTATAACAGTGTATGAGTTTCTGTGTCTACACTGTGTGTTGTTTATGTGTGTGTTCAGCTCCAGCACGAATCCTGCTGGTTCCTAAGGAGAAGAGAGTAGCGTATGGAAGCCAGATTTCCTTGAAGTGTAACGCCACAGGAAATCCGATCCCCACCATCACCTGGCTGGAAAATGGAAATACTGTGAGTGTATTTTTCTGTTGAATTCTGCTGAATTTTGTCTCTATTAGCCGCATATAATGTGACTTTTGGACAAAGCAGACAATGTCACTGTGTACGTTCCAAATCTATGCTACAGTATGTGAAGATGAATGCTTCAGAAATACAACTGTATGTGCAGACAGCAATGCATGTTGGCGTCCCTGACTATCTCCCCTGTTATTGTCAGAGCCTGTTTCCATTGTGTTAGGCTCTGTGGCTGACAATGTGCAAAATAAATAAATAATAATAATAATAAATTATGGTGGTAGCTACATCCATCCATCCATCCAGGCCCAATCCTGTAGGTCTCTTGTAAATGCTTGTAATCTTACCAGGAATATTGTTGTCGCCTTCACAGTGTTTGAGTTTAAGTGTTTGAGTTTGGCTCAAATGCCAGTCAACACAGCCAGCATCAGAGACATCCCATCACGTAGCTGACATTGTGACACATTGTCAGCCACAGAGCTGGGAACAGACTGTGACAATAACAAAGGAGATAGTCAGGAAAACCAACATGCATTGCAGTCTGCACATGAAGTTGTATTTCTGAAACCTTTATCTGCACATACTGCAGCATCGATTCGGAACCTGCACAGTAACATTGTCTACTTTGTCCTATTATCAGAAAACAACCGAAGAACAGACTCAGGGCTAAAGACACTAAAGACATACTATGTATTTTTGGGAACAAATCCATTACGTGTTCAGCACCAGTCCTTCAGTGGATCTCTCTTTCGGTGTCAGACATACAGATCTATAGTGTCCCATTTTTTTTGGTCTAAAGACGCAACACGCATGTTCTTTTTTGAGACAGCCGTCACTCTACGGCTCTCCATGACAACAGCAAATTGTTTTATAGTAATAGGGTTTAAGGGCTCGAGCAGGGGCAATCCAGGACACTAGGAAAACAAATCCACACACACATAAAGTAAACTGTAATGCAAGCTACAAGAAATTACCCACCTATGCCTCTCTGTACAGCTCTCTCTCTTTCTGTCTCTGTACTTCTGTGACATTTTGGCGACAGACAGACAGAGACACACACATACACACACACACACACACACACACACACACACACACACACACACACACACACACACACACACACACACACACACACAAAGACAAAGACTGACTGTGGGATCAGTGACATAAACAGCAAAGGAATTCTCATTATGGTGACAGGGGATTGAAGAGATTGCCTTCCATTTAGCCAATCATTCTCAGTTTTATCAGCTCTAATTGGGTTCCATTTGTAAATGGAGCCAGTAATGTTCTTATGGACTTAAAAAGGGGTTGAATGGTTTATGTTAACTGCTGACTTGTGACTCTGGCTAGCTGTTTCGACAGCCCAGCCATGTAAGGTGGTCTCACTGGGATATACAGCTGTCACACAGGGCTGGTAGTATATTGAGGTCATAAAAAATAAGATAACTAGAAAACATAAAAAGGTACCTGCTGCTGCTGATTTTTAAACAAGAAACAAAAATAAAACAGATTTGGCAACCTGAAATGCCAGTATTTTAATTGTTATGATGCGTGCTAAGTCTAATAATCCTGCACGGTATCATGCCAGTCCATGAAATGGTTACGTTCCCAAAAAATAAACGAGAAAATTGTGTCCCTGTTGACGAATCAATAGATCTAAATAATGTGACCATTTCATGAACTGCCGCGAGACCGGGTTGAATGATGAATGAATTATGTTCTAACATGTGAGTTGTAGCCACATGCAATGCTTTTTGGGACACCAGGAGAAGACATTGTTCCTGATATATGTAACTTAATAAGTAAAACAGTGAGTTCTCCTCTTCTTCCACACGGTATTCAAGAGAAAAGTTCACACATCAGACCAAGAAAGACCCAATGCTCTATTTAGATTTTAGTTACAATACAATTAAAATCTTGTAAATATTGTCAAGCACTTGCACCTTCTTTGAAGATCATTGCTCTTCTTTTAGGTTTGTGTAGTTAGGATCCTGCTAGAAACCTCATAAAAAATGTATCTTAAAGTTTTTATTTAGCTGTGAAACATGAAATTACAAGCTTGACCACTTTTAAACAGGACTTTTTTTTTTCAACCAGGCAGCAGACATTTAGATTATGCGTGCCGTTGTGGGCAGACATACACCACATAACGTCTGGGTATTAAATAGTCTTGGGTGCTAGCTACAATGTGATTACAAGCCCATAATGCTTGTAAATAATGTGTATGTGTGTTTGTGTGTGCGCAGATTAAAATTACTGTGTGTGTGTAAGCTTTTCTGACAGCTTGTTGGGGTCATTAATTTAAGCGGGCTGGATCGAGTTCGCCCCAAAAACAGACGTGTCAGACCCAACTTCAAATATAGATGCTTCACACATCAGCCACTTGATTCACTTACACACACACCACAGAATCTCACAAATATCATTTATATATATATAGTTGTGTGTCAAAGATAACAAAGACATTTTATCTGGTTAAATCTGTTCAGTGTGAATACCAGGAAATGTTTAAATCGTTAAAAGTTATTTTAGTGCCAGACTTAATTTTATCAACTCAACACCCTTTAGGCTGTAATATAAGGTATAATAAGTGTCTAAGCACTGCAGGCATTACATCTCAACACATTGTTTCAATTATATGATGGAAGCATTGGAGGGTAAATTATTCTTATTTTCACAATCTGTTCACAACTCAACTTTGCATTACTGCCATCATCTGGTAAGGAGTGGGACTAAGTAGACTGTTTCTCTGCTTGATCATAAAAGGTAAAGCTGTTCTTTCTGTTGCTGTGAATCTCTGATCTAAATATGGCCAAACACATAATCATTGTGGGACATCATCCTGGGATATATATGCTACCTATTAAGAGAGTATGGCCATTTCTGCTAAACACACCTGTGCCATACGCTTCACACCGTGCGTTTAGATCGTTAACATAGGGCCCAATATGATTATGGTGTATATTTGTCCTTGCATAATAATATATTTCTGCTGGCTTTTTCTTTTTTCTCTCAATTTCTTTTTTCTTCCAGATCTCAGGTGCGTCGGTCGAAGAGACTTTAATTGGAGAGGTTATCCTGTCCGTTCTTAAAGTGACGGTGAATAAGCCGGCGCTGTATACATGCCTGGCCTCCAATAGACACAACGCTGGAGCCAACACAGTCAAGGCAACTGCTAAAGTCACTGTTGCAGGTAATGACACTTTTTCATCTCCATTTAACAATGACTCGCTTACTCCAAAATAAGTAGAAAAACACATATTATAGATGCTTATAGCTCTTACAGCTGTGTGTGTTGAGTTGTTACTGCTGTGTCTTGAGTTATGTTTGCTGCCACATAGGTTGTGGTTTGTGTGGCTTCAGCTGTTTGTGCCCCCCCCCATTTGGCATTTGGTTGATACCTCAGCCACAGTCCCCTAAAAAAACAAACACACACATCCCTTCATTCCTGACACACACACTGCCCCTCCACCTGGTTGTCCCCAGGTCTCCTCAAAGCTAGCTATGAGTTGGTAAGAGAAGCACCATGGTTGATTTTCTTTTCCTACTGAGACTGATTTTTGTCTTCTGTCCTCCTCTCTTCTCCCCTTTCCTCATACTTGTGTTTCTTCAACCAACATCTTCTGGATATTGCCACTTCCCCATAGAGTGGAGGTAAGAGCAATGGCCTGTGCCTTTGTATATGCTACATTTCTTCACCTTGTGTGTGTCATGGCTTATTTCCATGTTTCTCCTCTCCTCAGTGCATGACAGTATGCAAACGCATGTACACATGCACATTATAGTATAGTTAATATATAGCATGTATTTGTATATATTACATTTTCATCTAATTTTCACTAGTTTATAGAAAAAAAGTGTTTCACTCCAGTTGAACCACCTTGAATCGCAAAAACGACACAGAACAGTGTCTGTCACTTCATTCTTTACATGCACCATAACCATGTGTGTTTACACTGTGTTTAAAGAAACTAAGTGCCGTTGCTTCCTTTGGGTGTGCTGAAGACAATATGCACTTTAGCTCTGGCAATAAACCTGCCATGCCAAGAAGGAACCGCTCTGTCAATCATATGGTGTGAGCTGAGTTTGAACTTTACTGAACCCCAACAACAGTTACCACATCTGCACTATGGAAGTGCAGAGACAGCGAGAGAAGGAGGTGAAGAGAGACAGGTAGGAGAAAGAGAGAAATTAAATGTCGGCCTTGGGATGCCTCATCAGAATTTCTGAGGTAAACATGAAGGCAGTGAATTGCAGGCCATGGACAAACAAAAGGATCAAATGGTTAGAACTTGATTTGCCATCTCATGACCACATCTGAAAATTATACATAGGGTGTAGAAACAGAGAGAGTCATTGAGAGAAAGTAAAAGGAAGGAGGACAAGGTGGGATGATAGGGTTAGACTCTGATTCCCTATGTTCCCCAACATCTGGATTTTGGAAGTGTCGCAGTATACAGACAGAGGGACAAGTGGAGTGAAGGCTGTTAGACAGACGGGCCGACAGAGAGACCACGGATGTGAGGCAGACAGGAAGAAATGTGGAGCATGTCCTTTCTGGAAAAAAAACATGCAGACAGAGAGGGAAACAGAGAGTAGGAAGTAAAGAGTCAGGAACACAGCCAGGCAGGTTGAAGTATGTATGCGTGACTGATTTGTCCAATGTAGAGGCAGTAAGTAAGTCCAACAGGCCAACAGGCAGTCCAACAGGCAGACAGACGCACAGGATGTACGTTCTATGAAACCTGTTTAATGCTCAACATCTGGATGATTTGAAAGAAGATATCTCAGTTGATGCATGGAGATCATTTCTTTTTGTATTATTTTTTAAGTGCATGCATCTCCATGCAAGTTCACTAACTGTCAGCCAAAACAGTAGATGACTGATAGCTCTGGGGGACCAGTTGTCCGGATGTATTTCTCACCCTGACTTTCCAATGGCCGCATGTCCTGCGTTCTGGGTTTATTCTGTCCTCCGTCACGCGCCATACCACACCATAGAGCTGGCCAATATGGAGTAAATAAAATATCAAAATAATATAAATTTTTTACCAAATACCTCAATATCGATATTGATATTTGTGGAAGAAAAGAAAAAAAGAAACTTTAAAAAAAGTGTAAATGTGTTTGTGTATGTATGCATCTGTGTCTATGATGTGTAAATAATAATGTGTAGATAACTGAAGCATAAGATTTACTAAAAGGATAAAAGTAGAGAAAGGGGGTCGGACCTGATAAGTTGTTTATCAACTTCTTCTTACTCCTTTTGAACATGGGAAATTTTTTGTTTTGTTTGAATGACTTTCAATTTTGGAAGACTGTGCTAAGAAGTACATGACCTTATTTATCTGTCATTTTAATTATATATGTATGCATGAATGCATGTATGTAAATCTTTTATTTTAATGTTGTTTTTTTACATGTTCAAATAAACTATTAAACTAACTAAAATAAACTGGTGATATTGTACGGTTGACAATTGTTGCTTTCACAAAATATGCACACAATGAAAATTTTGATAAATAATCATCAGTTATGTTGATATAATAACTATGTGGGTAAAGGCTAACAATAGAACATCTAGAACAGTCTAGTGTGTTCATAAAATTACATCACTCTACTGTAATGCAGCCTTTAAAACCCGGAAAAGACAACACTTGTGTCATATTACAATATTATGATATCAAAAATCTAAGACGAAATCAAGCCACATATCAATATAGATATAATATTGATATATTGCCCAGACCTACCACACCAGGAGCGTCTCAGAAGCGGAGCTTCTTGCTGCCTGACTCGCAGATTTTATTGTCTCTACAAGTATGGTTTATTGTACTGTTTATTAAGCTAGCATCTACCTTCCACTCCAGGCTCTGCTCTTTTCTGGTGTTGTCTTTATAAAAAAGATGATGAAGATGAATCTCATGTCTCCCATGGTTTTGTAGAGGAGACATAACATTTTGGTGGTGGTGGGGCGAGGGGGGTAGATATTGGATGGATGAACTTGTCATACCTGCTTTTCCTCCACACACATAATTAAGGCCAGAAAAATGCTATAGCCAAAGGTTACATCAACAATCTGTTCATTGTAATAATGCCTTTCTGCCTGACAAGTTATGACAGGGCCTTTTCTTTTTCTTTTTTTTAAATACCTGTCAGTAAATAGTATATACATGAAACTAGAGCTGGGCTATTTATCAAAATTATATTGATATCGTGACATGAGACTAGATATCGTCTTAGATTTTGGATATTGTAATATTGTAATAATAATATAAGTGTTGTCTTTTCTTGGTTTTAAAGAACAGAAAAGTGATGTCATTTTCTGAGCTTGTGACTGTTTTAGCTGTTCTATTATTAGCCTTTATCCACTCAGTCATTATATCCACATTACTGATGATTATTTATCAAAAATCTCATTGTGTAAATATTTTGTGAAAGCACCAGTAGTCAACACTACAATATCGTTGCGGTATCGATTTTGAGGTTGTCGGTGAAAAAAGAAATTGTGATATTGGATTTTCTCCATATTGCCCAGCCCTACATGACACACTTCATGAAGTCAAGTCATGCAGTGTCATGAAGTCATTATTATATTGCACTCCTGTACAATATAATGTTGCAGCCAAACAGAAACAAATGAAATATGTATTCCTGGAATATTCTTATTAACTCCATTCACAGTACTATGTCAACATCAATGACTTGACTTATACTAACCAATATCTGAGAGAAGCACAGTTAAGGATCTTTGTGTTTTTTTTCTTCCTTGGTTTAAACAATCAATTCTCCTTTGTGTTTGTGTGCGTCTACTTCCCCCAGACTCTACAAGGGCATTGCAGGCTACTGCAGTGCGTACCGTGGAGATGTGTGCCGCACCATCCTGCGAGATGATTTGCTGGTTTTCTTTAACTCCTCCCTCTCGGACCCGGAGGACATGCAGGAGTACCTGGTTCAGAGCTGGTGGACGGAGCTGGAAGGACTCAGTATGCTGTGTAGCCCTGCAGTACGCTCACTGCTCTGCCACTCCTCCTTCCCTGACTGCAACCCGTCAGGGTTAGGACCGGCACCTAAACCTGTCTGCAGGTACAGTGGTACACGTGTCTGTGTTTCACCTGTCTGCAGGTACAGTGGTACACGTGTCTCTGTGTTTCACCTGTCCTCTCTGTTAGCACAGTAATGTAAATGGGCTGTATTTATATAGCGCTTTTCTAGCCTTAGCAACTACTCAATGGGATTTTACAGAATACAGGACCCATTCACACATTCACACACTGTTGCCGAGGCTGCCGTACAAGGTGCCACCTCCTCATCAGATAAGCATTCACACACATTCACACACCGATGCCACAGCATCAGGAGCAATTCAGGGTTCAGTTACTTGCCCAAGGACACATGGACACTGAGCTACAGCTGCCCACTATATGAAAGTACAGCATAGGAAAGAGTGAATGGAGGAGCATAATCTATGTGTTTTCCTTTACCAAACAGAGAACACTGCCTGGCTGTGAAGGAGCTGTACTGCCATAAGGAGTGGTTAGTACTAGAGGGCAGCAGTTCAGTCCAGCCTGGCTTCTATAGCTCTGTACCCGGGTCCCACTCTCCCATTTCACTGCTGCCCAACTGTCAGGCCTTACCAAGTCTTCACACAGACCCTGATGCTTGTACACATGTCCCTTTTGTAGGTAAGACAGCCCTTACTTAGACAATTTTGTGTGTTGTTTCAAAAAACAAGCACAGCATCCAAAGTGCGAAGTGTTTCTTCAATGTTTCACCCATGGAGCATTTATGGTTTTCTGTCAAAATGTCACATTCATTTCTGAGGAGTAAGTTTGTAAAACAATTTACAGTATGCGGTGTTACAGAAAAAGAGCAAAATACACTTATTAACACACAGTTCAAGATCAAATGGACTTTATGCTTCACCTTTTTTTTAAATCTAGATTAGTTAGATCTAACATTTGCTAATTCTGTACTGCAGAAACAGCTTGAGTGCAGCAATCTAACATTAAAAAAGCCGAAAGGAAATGAAGAATGATGTAAAAGAAAAGCAGGAGTTGGGTACAGCCAAAAAAAGCCTGGCCTGGTAAACTGCAGGTCACTGATACTGATGAGGTCATGAAGAGGGTCTGACCAGCTGAGCCAAAAACATACAGCTGCAGGCTTGTGTGTGTGGTGTAATAAATAGGCGTAGCATTGTGTGCATATTTGCTCTGTAATATAATCTTAACTGTACTGAACTGACCTTCAGTGCTCTACGGATTTCTCCATGATGTTTTTTTTTTCAAATTACCTGTGCTTCCTTATATTGTTTTTGTTTAGATATCTGCTCTTTTCATTTCAGATATCAAGCAAGATGAAATTACAAGTAAGGGGGAAAGAGTTTGAGTGCAACATGAATGTATTTTTTCATATATTAAATAGTAAATGTAAAAAAAATAACACGTTTATCCTGTATCCATTCTCTTTCCTATCAACAGCAACATGTTACAACGACAGAGGCCGCTTCTACCAAGGCAGCGTGAATGTGACGAGGTCTGGGATACCATGTCAGTCATGGAGCCAACAGGTACCATGGCTTGTGTGTGTGTGTGTGTGTGTGTGTGTGTGTGTGTGTGTCAAATTGCTACAGAATGTGTAGAACTTATTTACAACTTAAATATACAGTACAGATACAAAATAACCACATTAATAGAGGGTGGGGTCCAAAAAGACAATTGCAGTGTCTGCTAATTGGAATGTGCCATGTGCTTGTGACACATGTTTAAAACTATGACTTCATAATGACCTGCCAATCTCAACCACCACAAAATAAAAATTAATTATAGAAACATAGTTGGGAGAATAGTTGCACAGATAACATTCAACACAACGATGCCTGTATTTATAAAAATTATTATATGATAAAAAATGTATTAGAGTCTAAAGTAAGAGAGTAAAGTTTCTAACTTAAGTGTGACTGTTATTTTGTCTGTGCACTTTTATATCAAACATTCCTGACCTCTAACCAGAAACAGAAAAACACTGCTTACAAGTGCAAAAACACGCACATGCACACACACACACACTCACCCTCTGTGGCCCAATAGCCTCTTTATGTTTTAATGGCTTTGCTCAGTGAGAGAGTCTGTTAGGGTTGGCTGTTACTACTCTCCTGTGCAGAGTGTGTGTGTGCCAGGTCAGCAGAGAGGGAGGGGCTCATCATGTCACATCCTGCCTCTGGAAGCAATTAGCCACACACACGCACACACGCAAACGTCTCTCTAATATGATTCACAAATATAAGCGCAGTCTCTTTCTCCTTTTTCCAATTTCTTCTCTGCACAATATTTGACTTTCAGTTCAAAAAACAAATATTCCCCCCCTTCCACAACCAATTGTATGCGCATTAAAGCACGTACTGGTGAAAAAAAGTCTCTGTGTCTTACAACCCACAATAGTAATACTAATTACTCCTAATTTTACTAATTGCAGTATTTCCTACAGCATTATATTGTGGGGGTTACAGGTTGTGATTATTAAAAGCCCTGTTCATGACTCACACATACGCTGTGTAGTATTTACAGGATTCCAGATTTAAAATGAGTCACATTGATGCATTAAAAAGTCACCCAAATACAGCATTTTTAACCAGTTCATTTAGCTTACTAGCTTAAATTTGGTCGCTAGCTACAGTACAGCTGATAACATTTGCTAGTGTCATTTCAGTGGACAAAAATGATGATCACATTATATCCTGAAATCTGCTAAACCTGCCACTGTTATCATGGTCGACCTGCAGTGTGAGAAAAGAAAGCTTGATGAGCTGGGTGGTCTCCGTGCCTGTGTCGGATTCCAGTGGGATTGTACATAAATGCATGTTGAATTGGGGGATGGGTTGTTCGGTGCCCAAAAATGTCCTTCTGCCATCTAAAAATATTAGGGACACTGGTCTTCCCCAAATTCAGGATTGGAAATTACTAAGAAGATAGCAGGAATGTAGCATGTGCTACTTCCCTGGAAATACTGGAGTTATGTGCAGGCCAAACTTAAATTAAAAAGGTAGGCTGTTAAACACGATGGGATTATTTGGAATGTTATGCTTAAGTTCCTGGCCAGTATCAAAGCTTTCATTTCCTGTTGTATAATAAGTATGATAATAGCCTGATTGGGATGATGTCTGTAACAGTTCTCCCAGAAGGCAATGAGAAGTTGTTTGCACCATTTTCTTGCTGAACTTATATGACCTATTTTTTTTTTTTAACTAAATGAGGTAGATTAATATGGTCAGAATCAACATTCTTCTTTTTTGGGATAGTGTTTCTTGAATACTAATTAATAGCTAAAAATGATTACTGATGGTGGATTTACAGCTGAAACTAGAGTGCAACTTTCACCTTCTTACCTGGTCTGTTATAGTTGCAGGAGCAGCAGCTGTTCCTAATACTTTGCACTGTTAGTGTCTTTAAAAAAAAAAAAAAAATCTACAATGCAGGATCATCTAGCAATGGCTGGGTCCAGAGTCATCATTTACCTTCCTCACATCACAGAGCAGATGTTTTCAGAAGATTTTTTTTTTTATATAGTGGATATATAATACTTTGCACAGATGTGTCCTGTATGAAATGAGCTCCAAACACTAATGTTCCACATGTCATGTGTTACCCTCCATGGTAAAATCAAATATATGGTCAGCACATATGTACAGTATGCTGTAGTAAGGTCCTAGTTTGTGCTGAGTCACAGAGAAAGACTTGAGCGAAACTTTGATTCATTCTCTTTGCAAAGACATTGTTGAGAACTCTAAATCAAAAGCAGTATATGCCACTTGAGGAACTGTAAGGGCACTATTCCTCATCAGTTTAATATTAAACCTACAATGAGGTAAAACATACACAATGGTATTTGTAAAACAGGTTACTCCAACTTGTTCATTAACATTTTTAATTGCTTACTTTAAAATTACTATGGCCATTGGTTGTTTAGTTACGTCATATTGTTTGATGACTCAAGCTTTGTGTTTATTTCTGTGACTCTTTGGTGTTTTTAATGACAACGTTCTCCCCAGAAGAACGACGTCATTGCTCATTTGTTTAAACAACGAAACAGTGACCTCACATGGACTGTTCTCCCTAATTAACAAAGTTTTGAGGAGTGTGACATTGTTATAGTGCAATGAAACCTCTTCAGGGAGAAAGTTGGTGGATGGTTGGACTCAATGTTCAAAGTCTTTCGTTGAGTGTTTTTTAGTCAATCAAGTAGTTTTTGGCAGAATTGACAAACAATGACATTCACATGTTCAAACGGATTGTTTTGGAAGGCAATGGCAAATTACCTATCTTGTCATTTAGGGAAGAGGACTTGTTTTTCCACCAGTGGGAAGTCAACCCTGTGAGCAGTTTGCTTTGCACATTCAGATTCAGCAGCACATGTGTTGAACTTAGCCGTTTCACAACATATAATCTCTTGGGATAGGTTGGACCATTGCTCTTTTGATGGCTAAAGCTCATGACCCACAAAGACACCAGATGTTCAGTATTTAAGTTGGCACTCTTAGATTGCAGAAACAACCGTGCAACCCCTAATGTTCCTCACTCTAGTACATTTCACACCCTCTTCAGTTATTAAACTGTAACCTTACCAAAGGCACTAAACAGGGCCTTACATAATGCATTAAATTATTTGAAGGGCCAACTTATTTGTAAATGATGAAAAGACGACATTTCTTGGAGAAGTGAAAACTCTGTCGATCCAAATCTGATTGAAATAGCTCTTGAACATTTTTGGAAAAGAAATACAACAATAGATTTACTGATCAGTCATTACTGGACCCTCAAGACAAGTTTCCTCAATGCCCTTTCCAGGTATTGGCAACAGAACAGATATTAGTTTGAAACTCTAAAGACAATGTTGTTGCCCGCAACAGGATACTACATACTTTAAATGTCTTATTTAATATCCCCAGATCAATACAGTGTAGAGACTTATTTTTGTTGTTGTTTAGAAGCAGAGAAATGCACCGTTTCAACAAGGTCATCTAAAAATTGTAGGCCATCCAGAAGCTCTTTTAATCCATCATGAAATAACATTGTCTTTATACCATATGAAAAAATAATTATAAATCCAAAAATCCACTCACAAATCTTCACTTTGCTCTGCGACCTTTTAACCCAGCATCTTACTTTGTTTGTATCTTCGTAACCATTAGCTCCATCTTTTCAACAAGTCCTTCGGTGTCTTTGTAGCCCATCCAGAAGCTTAGTAATCCGGCCAGGAAGACAGTGGCTTTTCAGACACTTACACAAGTAATTCTAAGACAATAAATCCACAATTGAACGGCTGATTTTATTTAGTCATCTTTTTGTACCAAAAATGTATGTATCACGTTAGCCGGGTGCCATCTTGGATTGTATGCCTTTACTGACAGGTGTGTCAATCAATCACATAAACAAAGGACTGACTTTTCTCAGCCAATAGAGAGAGCCCTTACAGGAGGGCTGTATTCACAGTAGGCTCGTTCGAGATGAGCCAGGTCTGCGCAGAATCGATCACCGCGATCGGCGCCCGTTGCATGCCCGTTAGATATGTGTCCAACTTGATTCCCGACTTGCTCTAACGTCATGCACACGTGGGCAACGATAATCTCACGAGAGCAAGGTGGCCGCAGTTCTGAGACGCAGGCGGCGCAGTTGCTTTTCACCGACTGCAAGAGCCAGGCGAACCCAGGCGGACCCAGAGCATGCTGGGAAACGCCGGCTTCTCAGCTGATTTAACACCTGATTGGTTTACAACATGATGACTTTTTATATAAACTTTTTATTGTTTTTGAATCGGAGGGATTTTAATTGCTATTTGTCTGATTTAAAGACTTATTCTCAGAACACATCTGTGGCTGATAAACGTTAAGAAGTCAGAGAGACTAAATCCGTTCAGATCACTGATCATCTACAGTGTGTTGTTAATTAAAATCAGAAACAGATCGCATGTAGAGCACTTTGAGAGCTACTCTGTCATTATCAAAACAACTGGACAATGTGTACAAGCTGATATGTGGGTCTGATTATATTTTATTAAATCGGAATCGCACCACAGTGTTTTCGTCACTTCCTGTCCAGTCTGAAGGCGGCTGGAATCGGCTGGAAACTGTCTGACTTTACCGCCGCTTTTTGTCCCTGCCCCTGCTGCTGCCGCCTGCTCTCGTCCACTTTACAGGCGAGGCGCAGTTTATCTCGAACGAGCCTAGTGTCTGGGTGTGTATTGGAAGGTCCTGGCAGAGTCCTGGCAGATAGATAAAGAGACACCAGAATGAACCCTGGAGGTTGAAATAAGTGGAGTTTGGCCTACCTATGTCAAATAGCAGACATATAATGCATTGAAAATGACACAATTAACTTTTTGGATGAAGGGATTTAGACTTTTATGGGGCAACAATGATAATGCTTTTATATTTGTGTTTATTTTTGTTTTATTTTTATTTCTCCTGATTGGCAAGACTTGGGAGAACTTTTTTCTAATGCCAAAGGTCTCGTTTGTATCGTTCTTTGTGGGATTTCAAGACATTTCTGTGAGATTCCATTTTTGTTTAGTCTTTTATTTTGTCTTTATAGGCATATAACAATATATACAATCATGTGACATCCCTGCAGTAATCATATCCTGATAGCCCAGGTTCTCCTGAAAGAAATGGTGTCTATTACTTTATGAAATATTAGATAAGATTAAGGTTAAGAAACACCTCCGGACTCACAGGGTGGATCCTAGACGTATTCACCGTACCACTTTAGGAAGTGGAAAAAAGCAATGGTAAGGTGTTTACCCCAGTGTTTTCCCGTCCCCTTATAGCTAGTTACATACCTAGTATTGCTTTTTGATTCTACTATATAGCAATGATGGAGTACTCGACCCCCGGACTCAAGTCCCATTCAAGTTGCTCTTCTCTGGACTTGTGACTTGGACTCGCACACTGATGACTTTGACTTGAGGATTTATGAAATCGGACTCAAGCATTTATGAAATAGGACTTGGAAGTGGGAAGAAGTTTCAGACTACTTTTATGTGTAATAGACAGCTATTCTTCGGCTCTGACTCGACTCGGTCTCAAACTTAGGTATGGGTGACTCGACTTGCACTCGACTCAGACTCTTCTTGGGTGATTCAGACTTTGAGTCGGACTCAAACACCAGGGACTGTGGACTTGACAGCTGGTAACTCGACTACAACACTGGTTTAAGCTTGATTTTCTCCATGTTGTTCTTCCCGTAGATTCCCCACCAGCACCGGCTGTCAGTGAATGTGATTCCAGAGTTAATGAACTCAGACAACCGCTGCAGGAACCCGGGAGGAATCAGCGACAAGCCCTGGTGTTATACCTCAAATCCCAACATACGCTGGGAGTACTGCGCGGTGCCGCAGTGTGGGGAGATCATCACAGCATCAGGTACTGCCTTCGATTGTCCTTTGTTCTGTTCCAATCCCTGGCTCTCTCACTAAAAACCCACCCAATCACAGAGAATGTCTAGGAAGCTATTTTGCCAGTTAGCAGCTAACATGCGATTGACAAGATAGGGTTTCTTTCTTGACTTGATTTTAACAGTCTCTTTGTGGGTTAGTAATGAAGCCAGAGTCGGCAGACCCTCGTCAGACTCCTCGTATCCCTACTACGACCACCGTATCATCTCCAGCTTACTACATGTCCGTCATCATCATCCTCCTGAGTGCACTTGCAGCCGCAGTCTTCTTCACTATAAGCATCCTCGCCTGCCGCAGACGAAGGAAGCAGTGGAGAAACCGGAAGAGGTGAGATAAAGACAAGATGAGAAGTTCTTTATTTATCTGTGTCCCCTTTTTTGATTCCTTACTCCCCCTTTCTGTCCGCAGAGCAATGGAGACCCCGGCGCTGAGCGCTCTTCCATCAGAGATGCTACTGGATCGACTCCACCCCAACCCCATGTACCAGCGGATTCCCCTGCTGCTAAACTCAAAGCTGCTGGCCCTAGAGTATCCCCGAAATAATATCCAATATGTTAGAGATATTGGAGAGGGAGCCTTTGGACGGGTTTTTCAAGCCAGGTGAGATAAAGCAGAGGAGAGGATGACCATATAGGTTGTATATTCTTACCCTCTAATACGACCTATAGAAAAATTTCATAAATTACCACCCCTCGCAGTGGCAGGAAATACAAACCACAAGAGTGTTTTATTTCCATATACCTAAACCTAAAGGCAGTTTGGTTGGGTTTAGATTGTGGTTTGGGTCAAAATGAGTACCTCTGTTACTTCATTTCTGGTAGTGAACATGACACAGAATGTGATGTAGTTTTGTTTTTTTTCTCCGTAAAGTTTAATAACTCACTGTAAACTTTAATTTTCAAACAGGACACAAACCTCAACGGTTTGCCGCTCATATTTGTTATTGTTTTAGGGGATGACAGTCTCGAAATAAATTTATATGTACACTACCGGTCAAAAGTTTGGGGTCACATAGAAATTCCCATTGCCCTCCATTGTAGACAGAATGCCAGCTGAGATCAGTTGCATTGTCTTTTTAACCAGGGCAGCCGTTTTCAGATTACATTATGTGCTTACATAATAGTAAAATGGTTTTCCAATGTTTTTTTATTTTTTTATTTTTAAATGATAGATTAGTACACAGAATGTGCCTTTGGAACATTGGATGAATGGTTGCTAATAATGGGCAATGTAGATATTGCATTAAAGATCAGCCCCCCCACCCAAATTAGCAGGTATTCTGTCTATAATGGAGTGGTATGGAAATGTATAAGTGACCCCAAACTTTTGACCGGTAGTGTATATATCTAATTGAGTAAAAAAAAGGAAAAAGAAATTATGTCTACCCCCCAAATGGGAGAGAGACTGTACAAAGATGAACATTTGTTTGAATACTATCACTTATGCTTATTAGGCAAATATTTAATATTGCCATGTCATCAGCATAATTACTCCCAGAGGCTAGAACGATGAAGTGGATATTTCTCGGGCAGAGTAAGAGAAATGGGTGAGACAGGATTTGGATAGAGACAGGGGGAATAGAGTGGCTAAACAAGGCCATTGGTCATTCTGAGAACTGCTGCGTCATTCACAAAGTCACAAGGAGAGCTGCCATAGGTGTCACTTTCACCCCACAGTGACGCTGTTCTCAGCAAGACACTTATGTCTCAACCTAATCCCAGACTAAATACCAGACCTGGGTCAAAAAGTAGCATACAGTTGCATTTCTGAAATGTCAGACGTACTTACCAACAAAACACTGCCAACAACAACAACGTCTACACCCAATTCTATATTTTAGGCTTGAGGTGGCTGTGGGAAATGTGGTTTCCTTCTTCATGCAGTGGTTGTACTGTAGATTCCAGTTGTGACACATTTTCATAGCAGAAGTAAAACATCATTGTCAAACCCTTTGTACAGTATTGACCAAGCACTTTCCAAATCTATTTGTTCAGTCACTGAAAGCCAATACATCCATGACTGATAACCTTTGCAGCCTTTCACTCCTGTGCTGTTCCTGACCGTGGAGCCTAGATGCTATATCTTTTAAATAAGAGGTTCAGATTTTCAGACAGTGCCTGCTAGAAGACATCCATAGTTGAGTTTAGTACTCTAGTGTTTTGTGAACTGGACTGCTGCAAAATTGGTGCTCATTGGTAGAGCGGTTGCGTGCCAAATGGAAGGTTGGTGGTTCAAACCCTGGCCCTGCAGTCCCATGTTGAAGTGTCCTTGGGCAAGACACTGAACCCTGAGTTGCCATCGGAGTGTGAATGTTTGTGAGGTGGCACCTTGTACGGCAGCCTCGGCCACAGTGTATGAATGTGTGTGAATGGTGAATGGTTTCTGTACTACGTAAAAGTGCTTTGAGTAGTTGTTAAGACTAAAAAAGTGCTAAATACAGCACATTTACAATTGTCCACTATGCCAATAACTGCAGTTGAGAATTCAGACCTTATGTCCCTGATATTGCACAGTCACTACATAGAGCTTGAATGCAAATATGTGGAGCACAATATAAATGGGGGTATATAATATTACAGTTAGCACAGTATTCTGGCAGTTGATGGCGTTTTCACAATAGCACCTGCATGTAGCCATGCAGATCTGGAAGATGCCCTTCAGGCTAGCTGATAATCCGTTATTGACAACTGGAATGGTGCAGTATATAGATACCCCTGGGAACATAATACACATTCAAACTGTGAGGGCATTAGTGTAATGTATTACTTAGTCAACATCGGTAACCTTAACTATTACAACTAGTCACCCAACCTTAACCTACAATCCTAATTTATCCATAACGCTAAAACTCATAGTCTTGGTAAGGACTGGTCAAAATGTCTTCACTTTTGTAACCTTATCTTGACCCTGAAAGTCTAAAACTCAGATGTGTCCTTATATAAACAGAAGTAAAAGAGCACAAACTCATACCTGCATATATTAACAGCAACTGGCAAACAAACGTGCAAATACACACTATATCTTGTAAGCACATGCACTCAAGAGTACAGATGAACACTCCAATAAACACACAGGCAGCACATGACTAGACCCAAGGAGTAAATATCTCCCTGACAGATGGGCGTCAATCTTTAGTTTTCCTGTGTGTGCGCGTGAGTGAGTGAGTGAGTGAGAGCGAGAAAGAGAGAGAAAGTGTGTGTGTGTGTGTGTGTGTGTGTTAGCATTACAGTGACTGAGTGTTTCCATATCTTTGCGTGTGATTAGTTATCAAACAATATATAAATCTACATCAACATGCTGACTTTAACTTGCCCCTCCAGAAAGCCAACTCCAGAAGTGTGGCTATGTTTCCTCCAAGTAACTGACATTTACAGTTGATAGGCTGTTTGTTGGTAGACTTAAAAGACACTCATTCAAAAAACACATGGTTACAGAAATCTGGTTAATACATTTATTTTCACCCACATGCAGATGGCTGAGCAAGAAGCAATATCTTGAAAATTATCTCCTTCTTTTCTAGAGAAATAGCATAGTTGCATGTGTCTATAGAATATTTTTGTGCATTTGTTCTCCATTTGTTGCAGAGCACCCGGCCTGCTGCCAATGGAGTCTTTCACAATGGTGGCTGTGAAGATGCTAAAGGAGGAAGCGTCAGCTGACATGCAGAATGACTTCCAGAGAGAGGCAGCACTAATGGCTCAGTTTGACCATCCAAACATCGTACGACTCCTAGGTTAGTGTGTGTGTGTGTGTGTGTATGTATGTGTGTGTTAGTGCGTACAACACGTTCTCACTCCAAACTCGTCACAAACGGCCGCTTGGTCAAGATCCATAGGCGTCATGTTTTAAACGCTTTTAGGTGTCGTCCTTTTTCAACATGCAATGTATGGTTAGCAAAACTTCTTGGTTAGGGTTAAAAAAAGAATGTGGTTTGGGTTCAAATGAGTACATTTGTTACGTAACTTACGTGTGAGATGCTGGTTAAGTAAGTTACGTACGTAACTCAACTTACTTAGGTTATGTAACTTAAAATGAAATAAGTTAGCGCTCTCCTGGGTAAAAGTCCTGTGTGTTTGTCAATATTTATTATTATCCACCCTATGCAGACATTGTTGCTTTTTATACTACATCATCTCACAGCAGCACGTTCGAGTCTCACCCATAAGGTGCCTTGTGCATTGTAGTTGCTGAGACGCACTATCTACACTGCTGTATTTGACGAGTTAGGAGTGAGAAGAAAAAAAATAATAATGATCAAACCAGATTCTGAAAAGGTTGCGTTCACAGCTGGATTTCACATTGTACAATTGCTGGATCAGTGTGTTTGCTTGAGAGATAAGCAAAGAGCAAAAACAGATATGGAAACACAAAAAAAAGATAATGTGTCATGGACACGATGAATCTGTTGCTCCTATTAAATCATCCATAAACACAGTAACATAATGAGCTGATAGATCTCCCTCTTTAACGTCTTTCGGAGCAAACGTATCTATGTTAACAAATCAAGGTCTCTGACCAGGTCACTGTGTGCATATAGTTAAAGAGGAATCACATCCATGTCACTCGTCAGTCTTTTTCTAGGACTTGGGGAGTACTACAGCATATGTGAAAATAGTTGTTAAAAGCCTTTTGTGGTTCCAGAAGGAGCTGTACCAGAGACCCGTCCTGCATTCAATTGTATTTTTCTGCTACCGTGGCCTCGGCCTCCGGGTCCCAGAGACCCATTCTGCACTCAAACACACATCCCACTAGCCTCATCTTGTCCTCTGGGGTCCCCCAGACCCGTTCTGTATTCAATCAAATTTTTCTGCTACCGTGGCCTCAGCCTTCGGGTCCGGAGACCCATCCTGCACTTGAACACGTTAAACTAAACCAGTCCCCTTGACACAAAGCACAATACAAGGGTTAAAGGAAAAGTCTAAAGTCTAAAGTCCAACAATTAAACCTGAAGGAAATAATTCCTTCTTGGTTTATTTGTCTTTCACTCATTTCATTGCAATTTGAGCAGTTAATCACAGATTTGCCAAATTCCCAGTTACATCTTTATTTGGTTTCCCTAGAATAGTCTTGGCAACTAGAGCATAATCAAGTTTGGGTAAAATGTATGAGCAGATTGTAATGCTAGCATGTAAGTATGTATGGTTAAGGTATGGTGAAGGTTATAATCAAAAGAAAAAAAGGGGTTTTGAAAAGGAGTTGCTCAGCTTGTAATCTTCTTTACTCAAACAGCGTTTTGCTGAATGAGAGACCAATGTTTTAGCACACATCTTCATCAGTGGCCAAACAGAGCTGGTAGTTCGGAACTAGTTTGATACTTTTTTAGTCAACGTGTTGACTATTCCATCCCATTGAATAATTGCGGCATTCAGTAATCAAGCCATCATCTGTGTCACTTGTAATGCTGCTCTTCGTTACTCTTTACTATAAAGCCCCACCACCTAGCAGACACTGTGATTGGTGCGCATCATGCTCAATAAGAAAGAAAAACCAAGGAAATCAGTCTCCAGTACACTACATCAAAATTAGATGATCAAAGTCAAACAATATTCTCAGTATTATAAAAGGCAATTGCACTTTGTAAATGTTTTCTTTTGTCTTCTTTTTGTGTGTTTTTTTTCAAGCTATTTCAGGCCCAGTTTCCACTTACACACTATAATTCTTCTGAATGTCTTTTTCTTCAGATCTATTTCCCTGTAGCGCTAAAAACACGATAGAGATACAGATAGGATTGTTTGCCAGTAAACCTTCGCTGCTGACAGTTTATGTGCCTTTCTTGGCCTGAGTAAATCAAATGTCCTCTTTATCTAATACACACTGCTCGCATATACTTACAGGAAGACATTTAGAGATACAACTTACTCTATTTGGCACTGTCAGTGAGAAGACAGGGCCGTGTTGAAAGAAATATGTTTACTTTGGTCCTTTTTACAGCTTCAGTGATTTGTAAAGTTTATTTATATCCACGTTCAGCGCTGCAAAACAAAAGATATTCGATCAAACAATAGTAGCATATGTTTTCTGTTTTGAGTGACATTCATTTTTGGATGACTCATCTAGAAAGTGACAATGCTGGCACACTTGAAACCAGAGTTGATCAAATTAGAGTTAACCTCTAATTACCCTCATGACTAATAATACATTGCCAATCATGTGTAAAAACATAGGCATTATCCATAACATGAATGTGTCAGAATTAAAGATAGCATATGTCTGCATGTCATTATTTTGTGGCATACACGTGTGTGCAGGATGGGGCCTCTGTGTTCTGTATATTTAGCGACGGAGTTAAACATTTTGAGCCAGCGACTGACCTTACTGCTACTGTTGAATTACAGTCCTACTTGTGGACAAACACACACACACACACATTCCCAAGGGAGCTGTAATCAGAGCTCATACTCTGGGGAACTGTCCCTCTCTGTGACCCACAGGACATGAACTAACTGAGCATGACCTCCAAACCTCCTCTTCTTGTGAGCATGTTGTTGTTGCCATTTTTGTGCTGACTCGGGCATAACAGTGGCAAATATTGCAAATATTTCCATTTGTTGGCTGCACAATTCCATCAACTGGAAATAGTCTGCATTATCTTATACACATTTCCCTAAAATCACACCTGACATATTTGTTTTGTTCTGTGGGTTTGACCAAAGTTAACGTTTTTTGAAATGACTGGGCTAGTGGCGGGTCAGGGAGGTTCCAGTTTATATTTGACACAGAAACAGAAGCAGTGAAGTGCACTAAATCAAAATTATGATTATGGCCAATATGGCTCAGTGCATTTCTGTGCAATAAACACACAAAGTGCACTAATCATTGTCTGCGTTGGAAAGGGCACAGACAAGATCTGCAAAGCCTCAAACTAAAATTGGCTAGAAAAAGAGAAACTGAAACGACCGTCTGATTCCAGGGGGGTATTCCTTGTTCTTGTTGGCAAACCTGGTGATTTGTAATGATTTTCCCACAGAGCTATAATAGACTCTAAATGTCAAGCCAGTGTTGTGAATGCCAGGTCACATGACTGGCACAATCTACCAACTTCTGCAGGGCTGTTGAGGCTCTGCACAGACTGCCTGTTGCAGGCTGTGCTCCAAATCGTCTAAGCAGTGCACATTGCAAAAATAATTTACAGGAATGCATACATAAACAAGCAAGCAGACAGACAGTCTTTTATAGGAGGTAAAGTAAATAGGTAGGAAATAAAGTAGAATGAATTTGGTGGGGGCAATCTTCGGCCCATAAAAATTCACCAATTTGCTGTTACACCCTTAATACCTGGCATTAACATAAAATACACCAAAACACGTTCTTTCCACATAAAGAATGCAAACAAGCCCTCACTGTGAAACACATACAGCAGTTCAAGTTTACAGACCCCTCTTATGAAGTGCTGTATCTGAATCACATCTGAGGTTCGCAATCACACCAACCACACTTAGAGAAATTCTCTTTAACTGCCCGTCTTTCCCCACAGCACAGACAGGGTCAGAAGAAACCAAAGTTAATTTAGAAAACACACTGTGTTTACATGATAGGGCTACTAATGCTAGACTGTACATCCTCTATGCGTGAGAGTTTATTTGTGAGCTTGCACACATAACAGATGGTTTCGTCTGTGTTTATGTCTGGACTGAATAGTTATTTACCTTTTACAGTGAATAAACTGATTGTGTGATACTGTAGAAGAAAGAAACACTATTAAGCGTGGTTTAATTATGCCAATTATGTGTCTATGAGGTTGAGTATTTGTGTGTGTACTCTCAAGCCTCTGTGGTGGGAAAATGCATGACTCACAATCCAACTTATTAACTGTGAAAGTCATAGAGCTTGAAATAAAAATGGCCTGTATGCGTTCTTCCCCAGGTGTGTGTGCAGTTGGTAAGCCCATGTGTCTGATGTTCGAGTACATGGCCCACGGTGACCTCAATGAGTTCCTGCGTCGCCGATCTCCAAGCCAATCAGTGCGCACCCTCAGCCGCGCCAGCCTGTCGGGTCGCAGTTTTTCCTCAGAGCTGGAGGCGGGACTTCTCTCCTGTGCTGAGCAGTTGTCAATTTCCAAGCAGATCGCTGCAGGAATGGCCTACCTGTCAGAGCGCAAGTTCGTCCATCGAGACCTCGCAACGCGGAACTGCCTGGTTGGGGAGGAAATGGTGGTAAAGATCGCAGACTTCGGCCTCTCCAGAAACATCTACTCAGCCGATTACTACAAAGCCAACGAGAATGACGCCATCCCCATACGCTGGATGCCCCCAGAGTCTATTTTCTATAACCGCTACACCACGGAATCTGACGTCTGGGCCTATGGCGTGGTGTTATGGGAGATTTTCTCCAATGGGATGCAGCCGTACTACGGTATGGGTCATGAGGAAGTTATTTACTATGTGAGGGACGGTCACATCCTCTCCTGTCCTGAGAACTGTCCTCTGGAGCTGTATAATCTGATGAGGCTTTGTTGGAGCACACACCCATCAGATAGGCCCAGCTTCAGTAGCATACATCGGATACTGGAGCGTATCCATCAAAGCACACTAAGTGTGAATGCTGACACTGAGGTTGACTGCTAACCGAGGAACTTTTTCCAAACAAATGTTTGTCCCTGTGCATAAAAAAACAACTGATTTATGTAATAATCTGGTGCTGGAAAAACACACTTTAAATGTACACAGAATACCCAAACAGTGATTTCAGCCAACTTTCTTGCCCAATTTGTCTTTTGAGGAGACCCAAACTGCTTCCCTTACGAGACATTTTTGTATCATAAACAGCTCTCATGTTAGTCATTTGCATATTATTTTTCCATTTCACAACTCAGGAATTGTTTTTAAGGAATGCTGTAGTGTTTTCAGACTCTAAATCATCACTTCTGACCATTCACCAGCACATATCCATCACACAGGTCGGCTTTATTTATGAACAATGTTACGTTCACGTCTGAACAGACTCTAAACCCTGTCTCCTAAAAAGTATGTTCACATACAACTTAACTACATTCTCAATTAAGTTTTGAGGGGAAGATATTTAGTTCTGAATTCTGTTTGTTTTTGACACATCACAAATATGTTTCTAATCAAAGTCTACCTTTTTTACACATAGCCTACGTAACACACCCGCCCAGACTCATGACAGTTCATGAAATTGTCACGTTATTTAATCTATTTATTCGTGTACGGATCACGTTAATCTCGTTATTTTCGTGTGTTGATTATGAATTTTAAAGTAATGTATTTCAATGGGAAGATTATTTTGTGATCATAGAACAATTACAGTACAGTAGTATTGAAAAGCTGGAAATCCACACAGGGAAATTTACTTTCACCCTGAGGACTGGGGATAATGTCCCACGTGTTCCTTTCCTCGTTATTCTCTTCCTAACCACAACCATCCCGTTGTTGTGGTCGGCGTTTGGCGTTTCATTTCCCCGTTGTTGTGTGCCACAGAGACAGCGGATGATGTCCCTGCGCCCAGGGGATTGCGTCCTGCATGCAGCGGCCCGTCGTGTACATGTCACGATTTTTTTACGTGACCATTTCACAAAGTGGCGTGAGACCGGGTTGAACATACCTACGTAACTCAAGTTAGATAACTTATTTTAATCCAAATCATCCAACAATCTTTCCCTAAACCTAACCTAAAGTAGTTTTGTTGCCTTCAACTAGCCAAGTGGTTTGGTTTGAAATCACAACGTAAACCACGTCTTGCGACCATTTCACAACGGGCTGGTACAAGGACATTTTGAAACAAACAATCTGGGAGCACATACTGTACATACATACATACATACATACATACATACATACATACATACATACATACATACATACATACATACATACTGTACATACCCTCAAAACGTAATCGAGTATGTAGTTTATTTGTATTGGAATGTCATTTTTTAGGAGACCGGGTTGAACCCTGACCCCAGAGCTTTAAGTCTTTAAGGACTTGAAGCCACTACGCATGCAGAGATACCCAGAACCATTTCAAATACGTATGCACTCAAACATTGTTCTTCATCCATTGCATGTGGAATTGTTTTTTTCTCTTCTTCATTTTGTCATAAACGGTCTGACTACTTAACATTAGGGTTAGAAAGAGATTGGGACATGACAGTTGGACGCTTCATAGTAACATGTACAACACATTTCTTGTTATTGTCACCTCTAGCAAATTCCGCAGTGGCACACAATCACTTTAAAACACTGCTGTTGATCGTTTGAATGGACAAGTTGCTATTCCATTATTGGGCATTTTCTTTTTACTGATGTGTTTCTTTTTCATGTTGTTGATCTTTGTCTTTTTTGTGCTAACTTTACTTTGTAACAGTGTTCAACACACAGTTTGACATAATGAGTAAATTACAGCAGCAATAGTATACATAGTTTGAAGTTTGTTAATACATTTTTTTCTAACTTAGGCCCATACGTTTCTCATTGAATTGCAGACACACATTATAATGTTGCAAATACTCATTAACTGAATTCATTTCCATGCCTTAAAATACACCCTTTGGTAAGTGAAGAATGGGCAAAATGTTCTCGATGTTCAAAATTATCCTAATTCCAAAAGAGTACATATTTAATATGTTCTTCTCACAAAGATAGAAACTCTCTGTTACACATCAGTCTTTGCTCTCTGGGCTCATTTCATTTGTATTAATTTAGATTAGACTCATATTTTTACACAATTTTAGAACAGGTTTAACAAACATCTCTTGTGTCATCAATCTTCTTTTTACTCCAAGCTAAAAGTTCATGATTTCTTTAGTTTGTTTCATTTAATTAAGAGATTAATATCAAGTGACACCAAATGTTTATCTTGTCAACTGGAAAGGTTTTTCAGATGAATGACATGTTTTATTTACTTTTTAAACGTGGTGTGATGTTAAGTTTTTTGTCATTTGTTAATTAACATTATGATGCATATATGTATGATATTTCTTTGTATTGCTTGCAAATAAACATTAAACATTTTTATTAGAGTTATATACATACTATATCATATTATTTTAAGTTGTGTGCCAACATTATGTTTTAAACCTAGAAAGTAGACTATAAAAAGTAAAATCATCTTATCTGACCAACAAAAAAACCCTCTGTGAAAACAAACAGCTGGATATAGATATTATTTATGTGTATTTGTGGTCACAGTGCTACTTCAGGTATATAATAACATCTTTTAAATGATTAAAAATGCTCATCTGTGGACATGGATTACCCAATATGGAATTCCCTATGAATGAGATATTTCTATTATTGAACAATTTAATTGAAATTGAATTGAACTGAATTATTCTGAAGTGTTGGACAGATAGATGGACAGGCTGACCAACACCAACATCCTCTGGCCCTGCTTTCATTGCGCCAACATCAGTCCTCTAATATTCCTCAAGTGATTTGCTACACCTCTTTGAAAATAAATGGGAGGCAGAAGCCCCACCTATGCTGCCGCGTCCGCTGTGGTGGAACAGCAGTAAAAATAAATAACTATTACATTTTTTTTAAACACACATTACATGTAATTTAGCTGACGTTCTTATCCAAAGCGACTTACAATTTCTACACGCCTCTGGAGCAACAAGGGGTTAAGTGTCTTACTCAGGAATACATTGGTTGATGTATTGCAGTGGGATTCAAATCCAGGTTTCCCACACCAAAGGAATATATATCCCTTTATAAATATCATATCCACTGCTCCATCACCATCACATCCACAGACATAACTGCAGCAAACCTGCCCTAAAACGTTCTCAGTATGATTTTAGGCCATTTATTTAACAAACAGTGGGACTGAGGCTGGAACAGAGACAGACTGCAGAATTAGTTATATTCATGTATTAATTTCAATATGGAAATTGTTGGTCATTATAATTGGAAAGACAAAGAGGGTGTACAATAACTACACATTTCTTTTTCTCTGACCCTAAATTTTTCTCTGCTTTATCTTTGTTTTATTTAATTAGGGGCCTCCGCTGTTCCATAACTACGGAGCCCCAAAAAAATACAAAAGCTTAAAACATGTATGGGGACAAACACTAAACTCCTTACTAGCGAGCTACTAAGGTTATCATTAATGTTTGTTAGATTTTCAAACTTGAAATCTCAAGTTTAGTGTTTGTCCCCAGTACATGTTTATTTCTTTTGTTTTTCCCTCCATGTCATCTCCGGGGCTCCGAACATAACAGCCCTCAACTCCACCGAAAAAAAGCTTTTCACCATATGGATGCTGCAATGTTATTACTCACCACAAGAGGGATTGGGATTGAGAATTTAAGTAGAAAAATGGGTTATAGACAGTGTTACGTGAGCCATTTTTATAGTGATTTACTGAGAAGTCTGTATAACTTTGTGTATGTGTCTGGTTGTGTGTGTGTGTGCGTGCGTGTGTGTGTTTTCTTTTGCAATGTCCAATCTAAACTGTTTATAGTAACATGGAGTTTGGCCTTGCACCGGTCCACCCTCTTCCCCTTGATCTAAACTGTGGATCAGACCATTTCACTCCTACTTCCTTCTGTGTTCTATCTTTTTTTACTCCTACTGATTTATCTGTCTGCACCATATTTACTATTTACATCCTCTACTCCTTCCTTTCCTTTTATTTCTTTTCCTCATTGTCTCTTGTGTTTTGAACATGTTGTGGGCTGAGACTGGATATTTTGTGATTAATTGCATTAAACACAGTTCCCTTTTCAATTCATGAGGAGGTTGGAATGGAACCACTGCAGATGCATTATCTTTTGATTTTGTGGGGTTGTAATTTGTTCTCCAACTTCTGTGTCAAACTGATGTAATATGAGGGCCACAACAACATAACCAAACCCACAGGAAAACATTTAGAGCTGAAAAAACAGCAGGGGCCTACAGGCAGGGAGACCCGAGCTGCACTGCAGCCCAGCTTAAATAACCTGGGAACACTGAGGTGTCCCAGGTTGCCCTAACAATCACACTGAGGTGTCCCAGGTTGCCCTAACGATGACACTGAGGTGTCCCAGATTGCCCTAACAATCACACTGAGGTGTCCCAGGTTGCCCTAACAATCACACTGAGGTGTCCCAGGTTGCCCTAACGATGACACTGAGGTGTCCCAGGTTGACACTGAGGTGTCCCAGGTTGCCCTAACGATGACACTGAGGTGTCCCAGATTGCCCTAACGATGACACTGAGGTGTCCCAGGTTGCCCTAACGATGACACTGAGGTGTCCCAGGTTGCCCTAAAGATCACACTGAGGTGTCCCAGGTTGCCCTAACGATGACACTGAGGTGTCCCAGGTTGCCCTAAAGATCACACTGAGGTGTCCCAGGTTGCCCTAACGATGACACTGAGGGGTCCCAGGTTGCCCTAAAGATCACACTGAGGTGTCCCAGGTTGCCCTAACGCTGACACTGAGGTGTCCCAGGTTGCCCTAACGCTGACACTGAGGTGTCCCGGGTTGCCCTAACGCTCACACTGAGGTGTCCCAGGTTGCTCTAACGATGACACTGAGGTGTCCCAGGTTGCCCTAACAATCACACTGAGGTGTCCCAGGTTGCTCTAACGATGACACTGAGGTGTCCCAGGTTGCCCTAACAATCACACTGAGGTGTCCCAGGTTGCCCTAACGATCACACTCAGGTGGTACAGGTTGCCCTAACGATCACACTCAGGTGGTACAGGTTGCCCTAACGATCACACTCAGGTGGTACAGGTTGCCCTAACGATCACACTCAGGTGGTCCAGGTTGCCCTAACGATCACACTTAGGTGGTCCAGGTTGCCCTAACAATCACACTCAGGTGGTCCAGGTTGCCCTAACAATCACACTCAGGTGGTCCAGGTTGCCCTAACAATCACACTCAGGTGGTCCAGGTTGCCCTAACAATCACACTCAGGTGGTCCAGGTTACCCTAACGAGCATCTGCAGCATCAGCAGAGACGTTTCAATCCCATAAACACAGCAGGGATCGTCACAACTATGCTATTACTTAATATGTGAAGATATTAAGAGATAATTTATTGTGGGCTGTCAATTTAGAAAATGTACAACTTTAGCGCACCCAGTGAAGTTGTAGGTTTCTCCATTGCCTCAAAGGTCAGCAATGTTAAGATGGTTTGCACTTGGTCAACAGCAAGTATTCACGTGTCAAATCTCCCTCAGTTGAATCCTACGCAGAGCAACTGAATTTTCTTTGCCTTGATGAGGGGATCCAATAAAAAAGCTTGTCCATCGTTGGATACAAGTAAGACAGAAAACTGGGTAATGGGGTTTGAAACTTTCTATATTGTCACTTCAGTTTTGTGTTACAGTCTTCACTCACCCTTTTTTCATTCTATCCTCCTTTGTCCTTTCTTTCCCCATTCTCCATCACCACTGTCTCCTTTCTTATCCGCGGTTTCAGTCAGTTCCTTCTGCCTGTCTCCATTTGAAAGGTCCAAGTTAAAATGTACTGTAGAGAATTAGCCGATTGTCCTTTCTCCAAACAGGAGGTTTATCTGAATGGACTCTCTATCCTTTCTGCCAATTGGCAATAGCAGCTCTCAATGTTTGGGGACTGGAGATTTACACTTCCATGAAACATCACTTCCTGTTTTGTTATGATAATCTGCCTTGGTTTAGTACAATTTTTGCAGCAGAGAAATTCGATCATCCTTCAGAGGAAGCTGGATGTGTTTCACATGTTGACATTTTCTGAATGTTTCAACAGAAGATGTCTTAGCACGTCAGCAGCTCAGCTTTTCATGTCCTGTTGGCTTTTCCGTCATGAATTTTTTCTGGCAACGGGAACGCTGATTCTGTCAATTCAAATCATTAGCTTTAACCTATCTGGGAACCACGGAAAGCGTCTGTATTGACATTGTGACGAAGATGTGACATCCCCCTCACTCAGCGACAGCACAGAGGAACTTCCTGTGTGGCCGAGCTGGCTCTGATTGGCCCATTCCAGGGAGCAACAGGAAGTAGGGAGACATATATCAGTCAACTGGAAGCTAGCACTCCAAAGCTGTGGAACAATAAACATTGCAGAGGGTGCATTTTACACAGACGCACCATTTTTTTACACAACATTCTTCCTTATGCAAACATTTAGCCGCTGTTGCTAGGACTGCTGCTTAATTCACGTGATATATAATGGCCCTGACCCCTCTCACAGTGGCTAAACATACACACATACCACACTTGTACACTGCAGTACTGCTTTATATGTCACAATCCACATTCTGAAATGCTTTTCGTTACTTTTAAATGTTTTCAGAATCTGAGAGTCTGCCCATCTGTTTTTTTGTGAAGGGCAATTTAAGAGCACTGATGATTAAGCGGGATATTTTATCACAAAAACATCATCATATTGAGAGCCGAAGTCATGCCCTTCTATTTCCGGTCCATAAAATATGAACGAGTCAATGAGAGATAATAATTGTTTTTTGGTCTGGTTTGAATTGTGCCATGCATTTCACAAATGATGTGTGTACATTTAACAGATCATTTTACATGTCAACTCAAGAAATAAATGATTTGACGTAAAGAAGTTGAACGTTAGGTTTTGTCGAGCTTTACCGTCTTCTTCCAAGACAAAGACAGAAGTATCAAAAGAGGTAAAAACCATTATAAAACCGGACATGTTGAGAAGGGACTGGAGGGAAAATGTGGTGACATCAGGTAAGCGATTTGGACTTGTGGTCCAGCTTATTACGTATTTTCCTATAGCATTTTACTTAACTATCTTGTGACAAACTGTGACATTCTTGACATGGAAAATCATTTTGTATTTTGAAAAACATATGCGTAATCCAAGGTACAAGTCGATCGGCACCTGAAAATTGTTTGTCTTTTGCCATTGACCATCATTTTCGAAGAGGAAGGGGTGGGACTTTAGCTTTCTATACTCACATACGTAGGGCACAAGATTTCTGGTCATTTGAAGTATAAAGTAGTCTAATCTCACCAAATGGTATGAAGTCAACGCCTATAAATGTAAAAATAGGGATGTTTCTAGACAACCACCATTCACATTACAGACAGTGTTGTTAGGTCTAGGGGATTTAAGGGTCCTGGATTGCGCCAATTTTTCAGGTTCATACTTGTAATTTGGGTTTCTACTAGAACATGTTTTCCACTGTGGGTGGCTGGGTTTTAATTCCTCTATGACTGAAAAAAAACTAAATAAAATCAGAACTAATATTCTCTGACAACTGTATCAAGCAAGCCAAGTCCAAACACACCAGCTCAACAAGAGCCACATAAGTGTTGGACGCGGATTCATCAAGCTCTCACGTCTAATTATGCACAACCACGCAGAGCACACTGTGAATAAATGTGTTGGTCTAACGTCATATAAACACATGGTTGCGCACAGACTTCTGCTAACAGTCAAGGCTGTCCAAAATGTGTTAACAGCCCCAAGGTCTATGGATTATTAGGTCTAGACAAAAAGAAACCCTGCTTGTCATGAAGCATACATTATCAGTCTGCGTCTGTCTGTGACACTGTGTGTTTGCCAGTAACTGACCTTTTGGATGTCATCAAAAGAAAAACACTGGTGGAAAACATGAAGTAGCAACGATAGCAAGGCTAAACATGTAAGTAAGTAAGATAAAGTGTAAAAGTAGAATAATACTCTACTACTGTCAATGAATTAAGTGTCATTCAGAAAAGTCTAATTTAACATTTTTAAAAACCACACCAACACAAAAAATTCAGACATTTCTCAGGTTTTTATTGTTGCTGGGATATCAACACTATGACTCTGGGTGGACATTCATTGATATTGGCCCGTGCAGTATAGATAGTTTGGAAATCACATTCACAGTATGTCTGTGTCACAATTACTTTCTTACAAACTATTGGTATATTGTTTGTTAAATCTGAGGCTTGGCAACATTTTCCCCAAAAAATACTTTAAAGCAATGTTTCACTCTGGAAGAACAAACAGTTTCAGAACTACAGTTAGGAAGATCAGATAGTTTTTCCTAATTATGTACATATAATTATTCTATGTATAAACTTTGTGATGAACGTTTTTTGGTATTAACATGACAAGATCTCACACAGCGCTTGTGTTGTGTAATGTCAATTGATGCCCATAGCAAACACTGGAAGCACTATTCAGACAAAAGAAGAAGCAGTCAGGGTATGATGAGCGTCATGTGCTAACCTGGGTTCATAATGTGATAAAACTGTTTTTTCAGGAATGTTTACGCATATTAAAGCTGGGAAAGGGACATTGGTGCATCCTGACGTGCATGATAGCATGTGGAACACATTCTCAGTCCCATCTCGTAAAATATGGACGGTTGGTCAGGTGCCTTTGTTGTTATTGATGCTAAAGGTGTCTTTTAGGGTCTTATCTAAATGCACTTGGTCGGGACTATTGGCGTCCCTTTTGACGCTGTTATGTTAAGGAAAAGGTTGTGGGTGGGCTTACGTTTCCAAACAAACAAAAAGACAGAATAAAAATGATTCAATTTAAATCTCAATTAGTGTCCCCACAGGAGATTATTTGAACTCTTTTAGACCCCTAAAAAGATGAAAGGCTGAAATCAGATATGTTCATTCAGAACAACAATTTTTGTCAATCAAATCATATTCAAAACAAAATTTGTATTTGAGCTTTTCCTAATGTATCCTTTTTGCGGCTGTGTTGTGTATCATTATAATTCATAAATTATGCATCAAACCTTTCTACAAAAGTGAAATATAACTAACACGGATATCTTTGTTGTACTTTAAGGCCATTGTAAAAAGACTGTGTTAGCCACACACACACAAACACACTTAAAGTTTAGATTAACACCTTTTGAAGATCTAGTTTTGGCTGAGCTCCATTGGTCTAACGTCTCACTTTGCTGCAGTGATGTACAAGTGTACTCCAGGACACTGTGACATAACTGTTGGATGTGGTTTCAGGTGCAACAAAGCACACTTCCAAACAAAGAGGGCGGCCAAACAAAGCTTTCCAGCCTGGTGGTAAGTTACTCTTTATAGAGGGGGAGTGGACGGCACTGCACACATTGGCCGCATTTCCACCTGGTGTCAAAATCTGATCCAAGGAATCCGATCACAAGTGTTCAGCTCTAAGTACGTGTGTTCATTAGAATGGCAGTAGAATGTGTCTCCAAATGAGTCCCAAGTGACCACTTGTGATCGGAAGTCACTTTCCCGCTTTACGTTGAGAAAAAATACATAAATCATTTTGATTTGCACATAGGCTGGTTGTTACTCTCCCAAAAATCCTACATTAGAAACATGCAATGACGCGCTGCCCACAGTCTGTTAGGCACGAGCGAAAGAGGTTTAAAAAAGGTATTTTATATTTCATGTTCACTTTTAGGAGTCGTTAAGTTAATGCTGATAAAGACCAAACATTTCTAGTTAATGCTGCTTCATAATAAAAGATTTAAGAAAACAAAATAATGATGGACTTTTGCTGTGAAGGATTTATTTCCAATTACCGTTGCACAACCGTTGCTTTGACCACTGACAACGGCTTCTAACATGAGATATACTGTACTTTGAATGATTACGTAGTTCTGCTGCCCGTGAAGTAGGCGGTCCCTAATGTGGTCCAGGACAAATGTGCATACACACTGCTAAAAGAATGTGGACACATCTGGCCTAAACCGTCTCCGAATGTGGTCTGAGTAATCAGATCTCAATGCATCTTCAATGCATCCTGGGTGCTGTGCATAGAGTTGCTCACTAGAGATCGGATCACTCAGATTGGATTTTAATACCAGGTGGAAATGGGGTGATATCCAGTTCTGGATCACAAATGAGTTAATATAGTTTACAGGAAATGCATTGATTAGAGTCACAATACAAAAGAGCTTGTGACATAAAAACCATTAACAAAATCCTACAGTACATTTGGACAGATTATAACATTAAAATTTACAAACACAAAAAATTCTTTCCCTTTGGTGATTAACTTTGAGTAATATATTTTATATACATACATACTGTACACATATACTTACAATGGTGTACAAAGAGTGACACACTGGTAAACAGAGACATACAAAGAAAGAAAGTTTAGTTGGTTTGTAATATAACCTGATTCAATACTTTGTTAGAAAAATGGTGAATGTCAAATGTGGAGGACTGGTCAATGAAAACAATAAATGGCACTGCTGCTGCTGCCACT
This sequence comes from Etheostoma perlongum, assembly GCA_026937815.1. Classification (NCBI taxonomy): domain Eukaryota; kingdom Metazoa; phylum Chordata; class Actinopteri; order Perciformes; family Percidae; genus Etheostoma; species Etheostoma perlongum. Next base: position 21,073,091 of record CM049386.1, on the reverse strand, counting down.
ACTCTTGTGAGGCCTGTTGTGAAGTTTACAGAAGTAAAGGAATGGATAAATTAAAGAATGAAGAATAAAAATATCTAAGATTGTTGCCTTAGAATTTTTGTAAATTGTGTATTTATTTTGTTAAGGCACAACCTGGACATTAAAAAGTAAAAACTGTAGGGGTAATCTAGATGGGAAAAGACTCCCCAATCTCCACAGCTAGGACACACTGTAAAAATAAATCCAAAAAAAAAATAAAAGAACTTATGTGGCCTCAAACATGTTGGCCAACTTCGACAGGCAACAGTACCAGCTGACTTCATTTCAGCACTGCAGCTAAAATCCCTGACAAACATCTGGCTTCCTGGAAGACACGTGACTATGATTTTGGCTGTGATTCTCACGTTTCTGTCAGTTAGTTTGGAGTGTTGTCTATGTATTTTGGACAAAATGTGTTTTGATTCAAGTCACAACAAAATGTTCAGCTGGTGATTTTTTACAATGTACGTCACAGCATCACCAGGCGGACTTTTATTTTGGCTTTGAGTCTCAAGTTAATAGCAGAAGGTGGGGGAGTGCACTTGTGGAAATAAGATGTCAACATTCAACACTGCATTGGCTCAACTCTGCTTGACTTTCGAGTATTATCATAAGAGTAAACTGTGATAGGTCATCGTTGTCAGTACCCCTTTTAAAAAGAGTAGACCATCCCACATGCCTAATAATACATTTCCATAAAGTTGGTAGTAGTAAAGATTTACATTATCAGAACCCCATTATATGCCTGACACCAGGTTTTGCGTGAGGCAATCTGTTATATGTGCCGACCTAATTCACTGGAAAGCATTGAACACATGACAACCTGATCTCTGTTCAAGATACCATGCCATGCGGAGGCAAGATGAGGGAGGGAGGGAGGGAGGGAGGCAGTGATATGCAAACTATTTGAACTATTCTTATTTGCAGGATTTGCAAATAAAGAATCATAACCCCAACATTCCATAAAATGACATAAACACAACATCATATATTTTGGATTGATATCTGTAATGCTTCATATCACCAGTAACACTGCAATAAAATGTGTATATGACATTTAGTTTCTTGTCAATAGAAAAGATATTTTCCTTCTTTCGTTGGACTGTTATACGCCAAGCTGACTTATCAGACTGTGGTACTGTAGGAGTGAACTTCAACTATTTTTCCAAATACTGCCATAAAAGATGCACGTTTAAGATTTTGTAGATTTTAATCTAAGATTTAACAGAGGCTAAGCTGAAATGGAGCAGGGCATGATATGAGACTAGATATTTTTGGATATTGTTATGTCATAATAAGGGTTGTCTTTTCCTGGTTTTACAGTAATGTGGTCATTTCTGAACTTACCAGACGGTTCTAACCATTCTATTATTTGCCTTTACCCACTTAATCACTGAATCCACATTACTGATGAATATTTATCACAAATCTCAATCTATTGGGATCTATCTATTCAGTCTATGGTTCACTCCACCTATGTGGTGCATACTAAAATATAACTATTAAAGAGCCCCTATTATACTCCTTTTTAGCATCATATTTGTGTCTTGGAGACTACTAGAATAGGTGTACATGCTTTGACGCTTCGAAGAACAAATGGTTTCTCATCCATTTCTAGTCCATTGCTGAAGCCTGAAACGCTCCGGGTCCTATCTTGCACCCAGCGCAGCGCGGCACAAAGCCCAACATAAGTGTCTTTTCTATTTTAAGACCATCCAGCGCACATGTTGTTTAAATAACAAATACAAAAGCATTTTTTCCGCCGTTAAACCAGCCAAAGTGGATTTGGACACGCCCTAAACGTACCTGCGCCATGTGCTTCACGGCGTACGCTTAGATCGTTAAAATAGGGCCCCATGTCTGACTTCTTGTCCCGCCTTTGTAAAAAGCCTGGTCAGCTGGCCCACTCTGTTGTGATTGGTCAACCAAATTAAAACAATCTACTGCGCTCCCGGTGGGATGTGCTTGCTCAGGCAGCACCAATGGGCACCAAACTGGGCTGACTTCATCAGTGACATCACTAATTGAAGAAAACAGGAATGGGGGCGAGGCATTTCAGGCAGTTGAGAAAAAGTGCTGTCTGTAGGAGAGAAAGCTCCATTTTAAGTGAAATGTTCTTTTTTTGGTACTTTATACATCTATAACATAGACAAAAAACTATATATAACACACTAAAAAATGGGAAAAAAGCCCCAAAAACATAAAAGGGGCTCTTAAAATGGAATACTTCAACATTTGCAGGTCAGTGCAGTCAAACAGTCAAAACTGTTACTGCTGTATCACATGTGGCAAAATTATGTTTGTAAACTACAAATTTAGGCACGCATTCATTAACATCCATTTTATCTTCCTGTGCTATGAAGCCAGAATGGCTTATCTTGTCACCTCTTAAAATAAGGGCAATTTAACACTGATTACAAGTACCACATTCACTTACCCCTAACCTCTCTTTGCCAGTGGGCCTCATGGACACAGAGACACTTGATGAAACCATAAGAGGCAGAAAAATCAGCACATGTCATGTCATGATTTCAAGTCTGTTAACACTCACCAGAAATGACCTTCACCTTGTCTCCACATAACACCGTGGCACAGAGCCCGTTCACAAACCGCAAACATCCTCCTCCCCTTTTCGGTAAGATCCCTAGAACTCTAATCTCTAATTCCTTAAAGGGAATGAACAACAGATCCTGGACCCTTTATGTATTTATGTTGGATGGAAGGGAAAAACTGGAACTGGAGAAGAACATCAGCAGAATAATGAGTCTTTAGGGTGTAAGGTCACTTTAAAAGATGGAGGATGCATCTGCTTCGGTAATGAAAAGTGGCTGGGATTACTTCCAAAAATCCATAATGGGTACAACAGCATTTTTTGGTAAGTCGCCAAACATGTCAAACATGTCAGTATTTATATATTTTTTTTTAATTATATAAGCATCAGAAGGATTTCCCATAAAAGTTTCACTTTGATATCTATATTTAAAAAAAAAAAAAAAATCTCTGGAAAAAACACTATGAAGAAAATCTGCCTCAAGTCTCCAGTAGCTCATTTTAAAGTTAAAGCTGCTGGAGATAACCTCTTCTAACATTCAGTTACACGTATGAGCATAAATCTGCATGTGTTAGTTAGAAATAATTTCCCCCAGATTTTAAGTCTTTTCTCCCAAATATTAATGAAAAAGAAAGAATACTGTTATAAATTGCATCCAAAATGTGTACTCAAATGGATGTGAGGGAAACTCACACTGTGTGTATGTGACGGGTGTGTATGATGCTATGTGACCTTTCTTAAGAATGGGGATTTAGGGGAAAAAGTCTGAAACCCACGACTTTAAGATGCAAAGTTAGACTACTGGCATTACCTTCATTTCACAGATTACTTTTAAATAGTTCATATCGTTGTTCTCCATATCAACACATTGAAAACAAATCAACAACTAAGTAGGAACAGCCTATCAGAGTCCTCGAACATCGGACTCCCCTCTCTCTCCATTCTTCCTCCACACAGCGATAAAGTCTTGTCGTTGTTCTCCATAGTCACATCCTGTTCTCGTGCAGCGCTACTCTGTCTACCTAATCTTCATTCTCCAATTTCTTACGTTTCTGTCTTTAGGTCACATCATGTTCAGTCCCTCTCGACCTCTCCTTGCTGCCAATTACCTTCTTTCAGTCAGTATCACCAAAACAGACCAACCCCACCAGTTTTATACCACTGAGTGTTCGTTGTTGTGGTTGTGGTGGTGTTGGGGGTGGTGGTGGTGTGTACCGCCGCTAAGCACCGTGTGGTTGATGGACGACGCCGACCTGTCAGATCCCTCCGCCACCGTCCCGTTGACGTTCTCCTGCCGCTGACAGAAGAGGATCTGCCGGAAGGTGGCGCTCATCTCCTTGTCTCGGTAGGAGTAGATGATGGGGTTCATGGCTGAGTTAAACTCGGCGAGAAGCAGGAAGAACTTTTCATAAGTGAGGACGTTGCAGTTGGCGCAGAAGACGTCGAGGAGGAGGATTACCAGGGCGGGGGTCCAGCAGACGATGAACGCACCTTGAGGAGACACATAGCAGAGGGACAAAATATTTGAAATAGGTGCTAAGGAAATTAAAAACTGTACAGGAATTTGAAAAAATACAGCTATAAATGCTTTATTTAGTGCACATTGTACGTAAAGTAACATAGTTTTGTGGTGTCCATCTCTAAAGAGACGAGGCTGTAAGAGTTCACTAAACAATAAACTATTCACATTCAAGCTGTTCTCACTCCCAACTCGTCAAATAGGGCAGAGTGGTCAGTGGCCCCTTGGCGTCTGATACCGACTAGTCTCGCATTGCCAGACCGTCCTCCGCAGCACCACGGAGGAGGGTCTGGCTAGTCCACACAGCAATCCAGGATGGGAGAAAAACGTGCTCTTGGTTATTGGCATTACTTTAAACCAATCACCATCTATTGGGCGGTGCTATGAGTCGAACGGGGCCACGGCGCCCCTGCAAAATCAGAGTGAGAATGTGTTGTTACATTCTAGTTGTTGATCCTTCAACCCAATAAAGTTGTAGAAATTAGTGACATAATTGGACTGGAAAAAAATTAATTTGCCGTTTACTAGAAATAAGGCTGTTCTGGACCTTGACTGATTATTTTGATTATCTCAGAATTCTTCTAAAATGCATTTTGTAATTGGATTTTTCTTGGGCCTTAATGTGTATAATTCATCATAAATCTCAATGGCAATTATTTACGTCTTATATTTCTTCATCTTGAAAAGGAAATTGTGTAACACATCTGTATTACATCTGTATTTGTGACTTTAGCAGGCACATAAATGAAAGTAACACAAACCCAGCTTTTGGCCTTTGGGAGTGTTTTTGGCTTGGATTTGCGTATTACGGTTACCAATGAGTCAAGTTTGTGTTCTTACATATTCTAAATCCTCTGCCAGATGAGTTGGGCTTAATGTACAATTAAGACCACAAAAATGTGATGTTAGCCTGACTTTCTGGAATTTGACGAAGTTAACATACAGCACTGTATTTCACCAAATCAGTATGTGTTTTGTGTATATTGTGTTTTCAGGGTTGGGGCATTGCAGTACTAAGTCCCAGACTTCTTGATTTTGAGTTTAATTGTTAATGACTGAGGACTTGTTTTGGTCTCAGACTCACTCTCACTTGGGAAACAATAATTCACTGGTACTTAAACTCGAGGACTGATGCCTTGATCAAAATGGCAAGTCTTTTTAGTGTCAGCTTACAGCTTACATACATTTATACCTCATTATGTTGCACATGGGAGGCATCCTGCCGCCTCCACTTCTATGTAATTAATATATTAATGTGTCATCCTGGGTTGGAATCAGGCATATACTGTATATCCCTGTACTGTATATATCTGTCTTTCCTCTTCCTTTTCTAAACCACGAACAAGAAGCAGAAACTAAGATTTTGACCCATGGGGGCACGCTTGTAGCTTGCCTGGTTGACCATGCGCCCCATGTTCTAAGGCTCAGTCCTTATCACAGTGGCCCAGGTTTGATTCCAGCCTGTGGCCCTTTACAGCATGTCATTCCCATAGATATAAAACAATAGAGGTCCTAACTAACGGGATAACTGTCCACTATCTTGTTCTATATCTATGGCCGTCCCTCTCTCTCCCACATTCCTATCTTCCAGCTGTCCATTCCAATCCCCCCAACAACAAAAAAAACTATAACAAATTAAAAATGTATGGGAAAGTGTGTCCTACAAAACAACCACTGATGGGACAGGATGATGTATCAAAGATACCTCCTGGGAGCAGGAGATGGTTGATTCTGGTCTGACTTGAAAACAATGAAAAAACACTCTACAACCACATCACCATCACTTAACAACCACAGCATGCATCTACAGAACCAAAACACCCATTTCACTCCATAATCCCCCCCATTTCACTCCATAACCACATCTCTTTTTTAACGACACTTAAAGTCCAAAGTACTTTTGCCAAACACATTGTCATTGTGGGTGCATTCGGTTACCAGTTATGGGGCCTCAAAAGTGATACACTCCTTTCTAAGTCATGAATATATTTAACTGCATTAGTTGTCATGGTGATATTAAAATTTTTAACTACATTACAAAAACAAATGAAGTAAAATTAAAGTAGAAAATGGTTCAATCAATCAATCAGTGAAAATGTAATGTGGGGAAAAGTGTTGTTCTCCATGTGTTCTCCTGAACCACTATGAAAAGATAGATGTAACATGCTAGCACCAAGGACATAGAAAAGATACAATAGAATAAGAATAGAAAACATTGATATGTCATTATTTTTCAACAGATTCAATTATTTGATCTGTATTTTTAAAATGGCATTGCACTTTTAAAGAGATATATCACAATATAGCATGTTACTATTAAACAATACGTACTGTACATATTATCAGTGTTGAGATGTTATTGACAATTGTCCCTTTTAGGGCTCCTTTAAACCGGGATGACCGAGGAAAAGGCCAAAATTAAATAGAAATGTTAAACCCCAATGTCATAGCAGCATGGTGTCCCAATGGTTAGCACTGTGGCCTCACAGCAACAAGGTACCGGGATGGAACCTGGGTCGCCCAGGGCCTTTCTGTGTGGAGTTTGCATGTTGTCCTCCTGTGTGCGTGGGTTTTCTCCGGGTGCTCCGGTTTTCCCCACCACTAAAAATATGTACCCCTCCCTCTCTTACCAAGCTAAAGTGTGGTGAGCTTCTGTTGTCGTAAGGCTGCCGTGCATCACCCAGGTGGGTGCTCCACTTTGGTGTTGTTAGACAGTAGTCCTCCCACTGAAGTGCTTTGAGTGTCTATGATAAAGCGCTATATACATGTATTATTATAATAAAATAAATAAATTGGGTTGGCTCAAGTTCCCCACATGTAAGCAAATGTTTGTCAATGCCATCCAAAACAAACCATATTAGCATTTTCTGATCTGGTGCCTCAAACATCATTTGGTATAGCTTTCCAACACTGTTATTCAAAAGGATGCCACATAATGTTTAAAGTTAGGCAGCTAAAACCTAATGTTCATAGTTAAAAGATGGGATTGGATTCATGATTTCTCAGGAAATGTAAATGAACATTCTCTATTATCCCTCCCTTAACATGAACGCATCTACAGAATCTTAAACGACTGACCTTTCCTTCACTTTTGCAGCCAGATCTCCAGTAACCATCTCTACAACCTTCACATCTCATGTGAGTGAGTACAATGCATCATCATTTCTCTGACTCGAAGAAGTGTGCTCGTACTGTCAAGGGGGGAAGGTCACTGACCCATTACTCCTGAATGCTGAGTTCAAGTATTGTGAACAGATGCTATTTGTCACAACTATATGACAACTGTAGGACATTACACTCTTGAGACAGTAAAACAAAAGAGAGACAGAAGGAGGAGAGAGAGAGAGACAATATCGACTGACAGGCCTGTTATCTGTTAGTGTTTTGCAGGCGGCAGCTGCAGAGAAGGCTTGACCTCACTCCCCAGCTATGCAAGCAGACTCTCCAGAGTTAGATACATTTCTCAAACGGAGCAGAGAAACCATCTGAGCTAGTGAAACATTACTCTGACCTGGACCAGACCGGTCAAGAAAAACAACAACGCTGAAACATTCAGAAACTTCAGTCAGAAAAATGAGGAATACACCTCCCACCAACATTATGATTGTATTATGTGACCATGTTTACTGCCTTTAGCAACCCTATCTCGTTTTCACGAGCAGTCTTTGTGTGAAGCTATGACCTGAGAGGTTTCACCCCTGGATTCTTTCATTTCCTCTCTTAAGCCAGGGGTAGTATATGGTTGCTTGTGTCACACCCTTCATTTCAAACTTCTCACTTTCCTTTGCCCAAAACAATGGGATTGTCCGCAGCCACACAGAGCAAGTTAAAGCTAGTTAAAGCTGAGTTTTGGTTTACAGATGAAACAAATGTAGCTCAGCGTAAATTCTTTCAGGAAGACCTAACTGTTAATCGATGCAAGCCAATCAGAATGGTACACAAATTGCAAGGGCTAATCACAGTGTCAAAACCCTGCTTTAACCCTTGTGTTGTCTTCCCCGTTTTTTCAAAGGCCCATTTTTTGTGATGAATAAAATGAAAATGGGTCAAATTTGACCCAAGGATAACATGAGGGTTAAAATCTGTTTCCCCCTTTGCTATCAGCTGTCGTTTCAGGCAAAAAGTGGTCTGGTCTTTGGGCTCCTTCATCGCCACCACCAGTGTCTAGATTCCATCGGGGGGGTTCTCTACCCCTATACATGAACTATTAGTATAAAGATGGAGTCTAATCTCCAAAGACTTTGTACTTTTTATTGTGCTGTACAATAAACCTTTTTGTTGCATATGTGAAAACATGTCTCTCCTGATTGAAATAGATATTTTGGCCAAAATTGAATCCTTTTGCCTTCGTCACTTGCCACATGCAGGGGGAAAATGACTGAAGAAATGGAAAGTTGGTTGAGGAAAGTAAATAAACACGGCTCCGATGCAGCCCTGGAAAATCTGTAATTTTAAGGAAAGCTATTTTTGACACTTTCCAGGTCTTCATAGAGTTAGGAATTACACAGAAGCAAGAGACATGTATGGGTGTTAGCATAGCAACAGTGTCCTAGTGACACATTGTGACATTTGAAGGAACATCTTCAGCTGCACAGGGAATTGACCTTGTTGAAAGCCACGTTGCTTTGTATCGCTTAATTTTGACTAAGACAGTCAAAATTTTGACTAAGTATCTCTTTTTTTTGGCTTACCATGAATATTTTTTTGTATTATCATCCCTATCTGTCGTTCTTTTTTTTGTTCCTGGCAGAAATGGGCTTCCTTAAGAGAGAGAGAACAGAGGGCTATGGGAACAAAAATAAGGAAATAATGGAGACCAGACTGTGGCAATGAACTTCACCACACACACACAGACACACACACACACACACACACACACACACACACAAAAAACTGAGGGTAGACACGGGTAAACACTCACATGTGCAGAAAAAAACACACACTAACATGATTACACATGGCACAAAGACAGATGGAGGAGCACTCACACATGATGTGAAAACATTTGGATGGCGTTGAGAAAGCACTCAGTTAAACTGTCCGTCTTAGACTTACAATCATTAACCCAAAACAGAGTGTTTCACTTTCGGTGTTAAAGTTCTTTGGTTTGCGCATCATCATTAGGGGAATTATGATGAGTAATGATTTGAGGTCTTTTTTTGGTCTCTGCACACCACACCACATCCTCACTTCAGATTAGGAAATGGTGAATCTCTTTTCCTAATCTATCTTTGTTAGTAGAGTCTTTGCTCTAATGGCTGACGTGTCCTGTTGCTTCTTGGGAGAAATGCATCAATTAAGACGTTCACGACATTGTTCGTCAGCGTTACTGACAGTGCCTGCTGCAGCTCATTCTATTGCTCTCATGAGTGACAGAATTACATAAATATGAGGTTTAATTGCTCAAAATACTGTGATGGGGTTTTTCTAATCTAATTTTATTCTGTGTGTGTGTGTGTGTATATATATATATACATATACATACACACACTGTATATATACACTGTATTTATTATGTCTTACAGTTTGGCTTTGTCAAAGTTACATAAGTGGTAATACACTTGCTTGAAGATGATTTTTTTTGTGTTTCCATTTCAGAAATTTGGGTTTCTATCAACCAAAATGTCCAAAAACATAACGCGGATGGTTCCATACAATGCACTTTACAAATAAAATAAATAATCAGTTCACTACTTTCTTTGAATTTGGGTGTTTCTTTTATAACTTTGTGTTGTTGTTTTTTTATAAATTGTATAGCTTTTAAAAAAGAATTGATAAAAGAACGTTAAAAAGTGACAAAAATGACAGAAAAAGCTTATAATCATGGGGGGGGGAAAGAAAAACATAAAAAAAGGCACAGAAAACAACAAAAAGTCAAAAAATCACAGAAGTGACAAAAACATCAAGAAAAGATGAAAATAATTTGGAAAAAAGTAACAACAAAAGTGACAAAACGTCTGAAAAAGCGGCAAAAATATATATATTTTTTTTATTTGGACCGAGAAAAATAAAAAGTTGCATGGTAGGAGGGAAGACAACACAAGAGTTAAAAGGTGTTCTCGCTCCTAATACTTGAGAATGAAGGCTGAGAAACACTCTCATGACATAAATGATTCATAGTGCATTATCTTCTTAGGTATAATCAGGGGTTACATCTGGATTTGTGAGGAGGGAGGGGTCCTTGTCTAAAGACACAGGGGGTTAGGGTGGAGTGGGGTGGTTTTCACAAGCCACACTATCACATATCCACATCATTTATAGCATGACGACAAAACTTCCCTAACCTTGACCAAGTTGTCATATTTAAACCTAAACCCTGATGTTTCCCTAAAGTTAACAAAGTACTAATTTAAACCCAAAAACACATATTTCATTGTCTAATTTCAGGACTTGTTGGAGAGACCACATGTTAAACCTCGACCAATTTTTTTTTTTCTTGATTTCATCCCAGCTGATGAAGAAGTGCTAGCTATGCTCGTCTTTTTGTCGGGACTTTGTGAGGCATTACAGATTACATTTACATGCACACCAATGTTCCACTATTATTCAGAAAATGACATTATTCTGAATTTGATCCAGGTCATAGAAAACAGCATATTCCGTTTGGATATTCTGAATAAGGCCTTTTTTTCAAATTAAGCATATTCTGATTTAGACATGTGGGATATTGTGGTGTTATTCGATTTTAGAGGCATTCTTTGGACATGTACACAGCACATTCGGTATATGCGTCTGAATCAGGTTTTTTTTTTAACCGGAGTTTACAGACTCTTGCCTGTTTACGGCTTTTGGTCAGCTCTGTGGGTTGTTATAGTTGTTGTACACGTACTAACCTTTACATACATCTATGAAATCAACCAGCCAACAGAATGCAAGACTGCAGTAGAGGTGAGCGCTCAAAAGAAAAGGAGGAGAAACACACCTACTTTTAAACAGTATTTGGATACAGACTTGAATATCAACAGGTTTTTGGATATACGCAAACATTGCAGGGCCAACCTTTATAAAAAGCTGGTTGAAGGAATGAAAGAGGGAAAACCGGTGGAAAACTTTTTTAAAATCCTAATTTACACGGCTTAATGTAAACAGTAACATTAGTGGAATATGCACTTTCTTTAGGGTTAGGGTTAATATCTGTTTTGGTTTTTCAGAGTAATGGCAACAAACTGAATATTATGTGCATGTAAACATATTCACAGATGCTGTATCTTCCAATCACTACACGAGAAAAGGCAATTGTTGCACCCAACGTTAATTTCAGTTCCCAGCACCAAATAGCTGGTATTGTGTAAAATGATTGAGTTCAGGTTAGGGAAGATCGGGATCATGGTTAAAGACACTATTGTTGATAGTGAGGAGGAGACGGGATGTGAACTGTGGTGTCCCACTACAAACGCCTGACGTCACTCACTTGTATACGCCCAACCATCCGCCCCAGCCTCCTCCCTAAGAAGGTTTTGCAGTGTTATAAAAAAACATCTCACTATTTCTGCCTTTGCTTCTGAGAGAAAACAGTCATCGTTTGCAAGATCACAAGAGGTCACTTGTCAGGAAATGTTTACACTGGTGGTTTTACAGTAAGTGTTTGAGAAGTGTTTACAGAAGTGGGTTTTTTTTCTGGTGAACTCAGTCTTCTGTTAGCAAATGCAGTATAACAGGATGCTAACAGTATGTTTCACACACACCAAAAAAAATAAATCTGCAAAGTTCATTCGATAAATTAAATTATAATAACCTTTAGATTTTTTTTATAGAACATTGCCTGGGATCATGTAACAACTTTGGTATCAATTGAAAGATATAACTGTCTCTGTTGTTTATAATGCTGTGTCTCACACCTCTGAGTTCCACTACATTGCGCTGATGTATTCCACATGTAGCAACATACTCAACTCATTATAGAGCTTTGAATTCTGCTATCTGGGATTTTAATGCCTTCCAATTATTTCTCACATGTCTTCATGTGGCCTTAGGTTTCCACTAATGTGTAATTCTCTCAGGCAATTCTCTCCAATAAATGAATAAACACCCAATATTAAATTAATGCTCTCATTCTTCTGTATTTCTCACTGCCTTTCTTCCCATTAACCTCTGCATCTATATCCATTCGTCTTTCTTTTGGTGGTTTCCTGTCCCTCTCAGCCCCCTCTGTCTCGCTTTACCCATTCTTTCATTGTTTTGTCTCTTCAGTTATCTTCCTCTTCTTTGTCTCTTGTCTTTCGGCTGTTTTCCCCTTACCTCTCATTCAGTTATCTCTTTTCATCTTCTTCACACCTTTCTCTCACCCGTCCTCCTGTCTAACCCGGTGGCTGTCTCTCAATTTCTGTTTATCTCTTTATCATTTTCCTAATCATTTTGACCATGATCCCTGAAGTCCGGACAACCTAATGTTTCACATTTGTCTGCAAACGTCTCTGCGGTGGTCGTGACCATGATCCTACTGAAGTCAGTCAGCCCGGACGACACAGTTAAAGCGCATCATGCACCATCATGTTTTAAAATGTCCATTTCTTTTTAAATCTTGTTTCACATTTGTCTGCGGATGTTAGGGTAAAACAGTTTTAAATTCAAAATGTTCAATGCCTTTTTTCTCCCGAACCCGAGCATCCTTTCTAAAAATCTGTCACACATCCACACACACACACACACACACACACACACACACAGCTGAGTGTTAACGATTTCTGATAAAGAGGCTTGCGGCGTACACAGTGCTGGAGTCTGGTGGTTGTGTCATGTGATCTAATGCTTCCAGAAACAAGGTTTTGACTGGAAGTCCTGTGAGGTCTTTGAATTGGCAATAACCAAGATTTCCTGCTCTGCAAGCACGAACAGGCTGTGAGATATCTGCAGAATTGTTGGTCAGCAGTGACTCACTCACTTACACCTTACTCCTACTTTTTTCCCTACTGCTTGGGATAAAAAAAAAGACAAACGTCGGCAGCAAAAATAAGGCATGCTGGTATTGTAATGTTCTGTAATCAAGTCTAGATTGTTAGCCACAGCCATGCCACTCCCCACCAAATTCCAAATCCAATTTACTAAAATTACATCTGATTGATTTTGGTTCTAGACATTTTAAAATAATAGTTTTCTGATAGCCCTTTGGTGGCACCAGATTCTTTTGCTTCATGCTGTGAACGCAGATGTTTTATAATCAGAATCACATCTGTCATTCTGTCCCAAAACAATTCCTTTGCAGGGCTGTTTTTGATTGATTGTGTCATATGATTCACAGTTGTTTTTGTTATCCTAACAGGCTGGATCTGAATAATACTCGATAACACTTGATATGTTGTAGTTATAAATGCAGGCTTACAAATACAGGATGGCACACCCTGAAAGCATTTAAGGATGTTGCAGAGTTTGCCAAACAATTAACAACTGACTCTGCTAAAACAGGATTCATATATATGACATTTGCTGCCATTGTGAGGGATTAGAAAAGCTTTACTGTGAACAGTCACCCCCCCCCCCCCCCCCCCACACACACACACACACACACACACACACACACCATTGCACACCGACAGCGGATTGGAGGGTTGTTGGTAGTTAGCTCTGATTGGTTCTGCTCTCATTCAGCCACAAGACACGCATGGATTGTGGTATCAGAAACAAAGAAATTAATGAGTGAGTGAGTGAGTGAGTGAGTGAGTGAGTGAGTGAGTGGAAGTCTATACATAAACATCAGGGAGTTCTTGGGTTGAACATTGATTGGTTCTACAATGTGAGTTTGAAACAAATGTAGATCAGTGATTGGACGTTGGTATGTCTTGGCGCTCCACACTGTCTGACGATGCATTACAGCACCACATGCTGTAAGATAATACAATCATTCACAGCCGACCCGTGCATGAGCCAACACCTGACACACAGACACACATGCAGTGAACATGGGTCATGGTTGATTTGACAATTCAGTTGACTCATTGACGAGCGAGGAGGAGAATCTCTGTTGGTGTCATTCAAAAGTGTTGTTTTTTTTCCCAGCAGCACCAGTGGTGAATGGACAAACAAGACAGTCTGTAGCCTGCCGGGTCACAGCTTTTTGCAACAGCTCAGTATCAGTTGACTAGATTTGGGTTATTATGTAAAGACAAAAGGTACAATATATCTGCAATAAGGTAATATTGGCCAATATATCTTTCCAGCTCTAGAGGGAACGTTCTCCTATATTATATGTTAGATGGTTTTTGAAGCCTTTTCTCTTGCAAAACTGAAATAAAAAGAAAAAAGAAAAAAGCATAAATCATAAATTCACCTTTGGGTAGCTTGTACAAGTGTGTGAAATATGATAAACCAATGTGACTTTAACAAGTATAATGGTAACAATTTCTTTTTTCTATTTCCTTTAACCCTCTGCACCCCTCATGGTCCGTCTGGTCTTACTTTCTAAAACAAATTGTGTAAAACATCAACCCTGTAGTCCAGTCAATCTATAAACACCTTTTTTTTTCAGGATTCTTGTGCTGCAGTGAGGCCACTTGAATGTAAAAAGGTTGTGGGACCAGAATGACAACAAAAGATAAATAAATAAAACTTAAATCTCACAGATATTGATATCACACATACAGCAATAAAAGCTAAGCCAATCTCCCAATCTGTTATGTTTATGAAATAAACATACATTTAACAGTGACATTCATGACATTCACTTATGCCAATACTCAAAATAATGTCATATTTATTGAAATAAACATACAATTTTACACCAGACATTTGTGTTGTCTAACATTCCTACATATTTGGATGGACCTGCAAAAATAAACATAATGAACATTTACATAAAGACAAAATCATTTTTTTTTCCTAAATCATCATGGGAAACAAAATGGATAGTAGTAGATAGCATCAGAGCTAGTAATGCGTTTTTGTCTTTAGAAAATTTAAAAATTATGGACTTTGGTCACATGTTACTATTCTGACTTTGAGTGATCTCTCCTCACAATAAACAATCTTTGTTGATTTCGGATTGTTCAAAGGGACCCTAAGATGGAAAAGCTTTAAAAGACCTTCAAAGTCTCTAGCTCTTATGGCTGTAAAATGATTCAAATATTCATCGGAGATGCCATTTTTTCAGGTCCTATCCGTCGGCTATCCCTTAATCACTCAAGGTCAATGTCTAACCCAGAGGGTTAAAGGTGTCCTTGGAGTAGGGCCATTCCTGGGAAACAGGATTCCACACATCCTAATGTGTGATGGAAACAGGCCTAAAATTGTTTGTTCAAGACAAAAACCAAATCATCATGGGATACAAAATGGAAATGAAGCTCAGTGCAAATTCATTCAGGAAGACTTCTACATAAAATCAATCAACCATCTTGGACATAAAACTATTAAGATGTTAAGAGGTTTCATTTTTGTTCAAAAACCAACTTATGGCTGTAAAATGAGAAGATGCCATTTTTGGCCACGGAATTCATGATCCAATCACAGCACGACATCCTGCTTTAAAAGCCTTCTCTCCTTGCTATCAGCTGTCTTTTACAGGCAAACGTGCAACCCTCCTCCTCCACTTCCACCTCCGGCCATGGTCACCCACAGCAACCTGAGTCCCTTTCCCTGGCAGACCGCTGTTAAGAGGTGTTCAGTTCTGTGTAAACCTTCTTCACCATCACCAGTGTCAATCACTTCATCCTGTCTTTTTCTACCCCTTTAAAATATTTTTAACGATGGAGTCTAATCCCCCACCTCCGAACAAGGCCCAGCAACCTGAGTCCCTTTGGTGGAATCCTGTGTTCTTCCAACAGAACATTGAATCTGTCTCATCTAAGCAAAATGAGTTTTAAATTACCGGCTTTAATGATTTTTGTTTAAAAATTGAGACAATGAAAAATGTACAAAGTCACATATCACTTCCATGAGGCTGTTCTCAGCAGATGGATCAAAGACAAAGAAAAAGGCATTTCAAAGTCCACCTAGCCAAGTTAAAGCTGCATGCAAAGTTTATGGCATGTTCATTTTGTTGTTGTTGATTTGCATAAATGTCGTTATTTTGCCTAATAATTATTATAACCAAAAATAGGCCTACACTGATAGTTATATGCATATTTATGTGTGTTGCATTTAGTGTTCCTTATAGGACCAATGCATTTTAAATGCAGCTGAAGTTATAGCGTATAACAGGTCAATTTCCTAGTGTGCTTCTGCTCCCGGGGCAGAAGATTCTTATTTCCGGGAAAGATATTAATCCCCAGTGTAGAGTGTTCTTGAGGCCAAACAAACATGTCACATGCTTTTCATACCTCATAAAACATTTGCAAAGCTGATTTTGAAAATACTTTGAAATCTGCATTGTCCACCTTTTTCTTTTTTCCTGCCTTTTTCTAGCACATTCTTGCTTTTCTTGGGGCAATAACACTTCCTGAAGATCAGTGGAATAGTGGGAAACCATTGGCTGAAATGTGCTTGGTGTCACCTGCATGCTCATCTTCGTATCCATTAAAAACTAATCTGTTAAAACGTGATGCATGTATCTCCTTGTATGTGTGTATGTGTTTTAATGCTATTTCCAGGTTGTGTGTGTGTATGTGTGTATGTGTGTTTGTGTCTCTATTGTCTTTGGCAAGATTCTGGATTTATTTTCCCATCATTTCACTAAGTAAGAGTTTCTGTGACTGGAGTCAATCTCATGTCCCACTATCTTTTATTGGGCCTGGGGGTTTATGCAAGTGTGAGAGAGTCTGGGTGTGTACACGCATGTGCCTGTGGTTTTGCGCAAGTGCTTGTAACCGACTTTCCATCTCATCCTTCTGAGAAGAAATCATCCACGGCTGGTTTTACAGCGTCCTGAGAAGAACAAGTGGAGAGGACAGCAGGCAGCAGGGGAGCACTTATCGTCATCATCTGCCCAGCAGATGGGAGACACTGGACAGAGAATCGCTATGGGGTTTACTTTCTCTTCAAGAAGCAATGGCTGACCTCATCTTAACCTTTTCCCAGTACTCAATGGCAGCTTTAAAGCCACTGGAGACATGTGACCTTTTTTTGTTTAACTTCGTTTCATGTGAGATAAAAACAGGCAAAGAGGGAACACCATGAATCAGGAGATACGTGTAGAGATGTGAATGAGTGATTGTACTGTAAATCCAATTGAAACAGACGACTACCTCCATTCTATTAGTACAACACAATTGTGTCTCTTCCTCTGTGAATAAAAGTGACCTCACTCAGAAAGAGCAGTGGATTCCAGACTGAACCAAAACACATCACACCTTTGCCCAAAAGACATACTTTCTCAGTAAGATTTTGGCATCAGTAAAAAGAAGCACAGGCAATTTGTTCAGGAATTTGAAACAATAATGATTTAAATGAGTATTACTGAGATTTGGGGGTGGTAGTAGCTCAGTCAGTAGGGAGTTGGGTTGGTTTTAAGTTGGGTTCAAGTCCCCATACAAACCAAAGTATGGTGGTGGATTGGTAGCTGGAGAAGTACCAGTTCACCTCCTGGGCACTGACAACGTGCTCTTGAGCAAGGCACCAAACCCCAACTGCCTGGGGCGCCTTTCCATGGGCAGCTCCCTCTCTCTGACGTCTCTCCATTTAGTGCATGTACAGATACTGAGCATATGTGTGTAATTCAGGCCTGTGTGTAATAACATAGTGTAAATTGTAATTTCCCGGGGATTATTAAAGTATACATTATTATTATTTGTTGTCATAAGTATTGTTAAACTGTTTGTACTGAAGGGAGACAATGTAACTCAGCCTAAGCAGGAATAGTTTTTTTGTTTATAACGGTGATCACATACATTATACTGTATATACCGGAATATTATAGTGAAGATACAAAACAGGTGTCATACTTTGTTTGTTAAATTATTAACTTTCCTTTAATCACAGAAGTCATCTAAACCCTCTTGGGAATGCAGCCAAAGAGCAGCAGTTGTGTATTTAGGTGATTTCACTTTTCTTTCAGTATGTTGCCGAATAGTTTATGTATACATTAAAAACATTCCATTTCTAGATCCATCTGTAGGTGAAAGTAAAGCTTTTGTAAATTTTAAGCTTAGTCTGTCACGTCATTGACCCCAGGCCAGGCCCTTACTGGCACAACCTGATATTGAGCAACTCCTAAGATAGGGCAGGCTGTATTTTGTTTAATTTCTAAGGAATCCTCTGCTGTTTAGGGATGAATCACCCACCAGCATTTGTTTGCATTCATTTTAAGGTTTTTTTGTGTTAGTGATAGTGGCAATGATACTGGATGACTCACTGTTGTGGTATATAGAACACTGACTACTGACTACAAGAAGTAAGAAGCAGCTGCAATGACACAAAGACTTTCAAGCTTTGTGTCAAACAAGGGAAGTAATCCACTCACATGCTTAATAATTTACTATGTGGTTAGCCTCTATCTTTCTGCATCCTATAGCCATTAAGACGCATGGAAATGTCTGCAGACTTAGATTCTGCTTGCTTACTACGAGGCACAACAAAGCATCTCTACGCAGCAGAAAATGCAATGCCTCCTCAAGTTTTATACATACCGTAGGCTGGAGAGCATATTGCTGCTGTCCACTGCTTTGAATTAAGTTTGGAGAAAAGACAACAGAAACAAAAGGAGACAAATCGCACAGAATCCGCTGGTATGTTTTGTCTAGGAACAACACATCCTGCTTCCAGGCCATAAGAAGCCCTTTTTCCCACAATTCACACTCCAACTGATGGCCAAGTTAGTGCGCTACTGTGCTATAATGTAATAGACAGCCCTGCCTCTATTTATTACACACCACTAAAGGGGCCTGGAGACTTGCAAAGTGGGAAACATATCTGGATCTGAATGCTTAGACATAAAACTGTCAACTCATCTTGAAAAATACAACAGCCGCCGTTTTCTCAGAAGAGAGCTTTGTTACTGCATTATCGTGTTAACAAACACAATCGGACCATAGAATAGTAAAATCAAAGAAGAATTACACATTTTTACCATTTGCTTCTGATTTTTGGCAGGGTTGGACATCATTTATATTTCAAGGAGTTGTGTTGATGCCTGTTATTAAGCAAACTTCCCAATATTTTAGAATTCATCACAAATTCATCACAAATTCATCACAAATTCCCACATACACATATATACATACATATCTACACATACTGTATGTATTTATTCTGTATATATATATACTGTATACACAAATATATACACATATATACATACTGTAGATGCATACTGTATATAACAGTATCAGCTAAATGAAATGCAATTGTTTTTTTTAGAACATAATCATATTGCACTCAACAGCCCTTTGAAAAAGAGCACATGCACAATCCCAGCACATTAACGTAATTCTATAGGCAATTCTATCGGGTTGGCTGTGATGATGTATTTGAGGCTTCCAGTCGTGCTAGGCAGACACTGTCCTTGTGCTGAATGATACAGCCTCACAGATAGACCCAACAACAGATTCATTGTTCTGATGCTACTGATGGCATTAAATGTTGCATTCACTGCTAAAGAGATAGAGTACTAGATATACACAGTAGGGGTAGCTTGCAAGATAGAGATAGATAGATACATAAATAAATAGAAAATCTTGATAGATATTATAGATAGCATGAGCGATAGATAGATAGATAGATAGATAGATAGATAGATAGATAGATAGATAGATAGATAGATAGATAGATATATCATATGTCTTTCTTACCTAAAACTATCACCACGGTTTTCAGCAGAGACATCATGGTATCTCTGTTGCGTCGCGGTCCAGAACTGTGCCGCGACATCCTCATGGTCCTCTGTCGCACATAGACAAAGATGTGGGCATATAGCGTCACCATGACAACAAAAGTCACTAGGTTAAACACTGCCCAGAAGACCAGGTAGGAGTTGCTGTAAAGCGGCGCCATGTTGGAGCAAGACTTTAAACTACAGATACAGTTCCAGCCCACGCTGGGGATGGCCCCCATGACAATGGACATGGTCCAGATTATGACAATCACCACCACCACACGCCGGTTACTCATGCGCGTGTGTAACTGCATGCGGAACACGGTGATGTGGCGTTCGATGGCGATGGCGAGCAGGTTGGCCACAGACGCCGTCAGGCTGGTATCAATCAAGCCCTGGCGCAGCAGCCACGTGGAAACAGTCAGACGCCTCGTGTTGGGTCCCGTGTTAAACATCAAGTAGAAGTAGGCCAGTCCAGCAAAGAAGTCAGCAGCTGCCAGGTTGGCCATCAGGTAGTAGATGGGGAAGTGGAATCTCCTGTTGACGTAGATGGCGATCATCACCAGAAGGTTGGCAAGCATGATGAAGATGCATACGGTGATGCCCAGGCCCATCACCAGCCTGCTGACCGTGTTCCAGTCAGTAGCAAGGTACTTGCCACTGCGGTTGTAGAAGAAGGCGATGGTCTCGTTATAGTAACACTGTTCCTCATCCATGGTGGCAGCGGTGTTTACTGAAAGGAGAAAATATTTAAAATGTAATGAATAATTGAGGTTGAGGTGAAGGTTTTTAAACTTTTCATTGGAAAGGTGATGATCATGGCAGGGCAGTGTAATCTGTTGGTATCGGTAGACATACAAATAGGGCCGTTATATGCCTTAAAGTTTACTTTACAACCATTTAAAAGTATGATCAATCAATTTCTTTTTTTTTCTTCAAAAAACAGTATTTAACTATGTATTTACATGGATTTTGGACACCAAAACAAAATCTGTGGACACTTAACAGATAGGCTTCTGCGCTCATTTTTCTCAGCCCATGTCCAAATTTGTATGCTGTCAAGAATGAATTAAACTATGCTTTCTGGAAAAAATGCATATATCCCTATTTCATAACACTCAACACAAAGCAGCGCTTTAGGAAACATATGGACTTAAACTGGTTCCTGAAACATGGAAAAACAAAAATCCCCTTTGGATTTAGACTCAACATGATTAGTAGTCATTTGTGTGTGTGTGTGTGTATTTGTATGTGTATACGTGTCTGTCTGTCTCTGTCTGTCTATATTTGCTGTATGAATACATCCCAGTGTGATATGAAGCTGAAA
Organism: Etheostoma perlongum; assembly: GCA_026937815.1. Taxonomy (NCBI): domain Eukaryota; kingdom Metazoa; phylum Chordata; class Actinopteri; order Perciformes; family Percidae; genus Etheostoma; species Etheostoma perlongum. The sequence goes on along the minus strand of CM049386.1, from coordinate 21,052,000 downwards.
CATGTTTTTTCCAATCAGTTGAAGTTTTACGAGTGTTCCAGCTTAAAAATAAGAAAAGAAAAATGCACATCAGAGTAAACTGAGAAAACTAAGCAGCAACAGCAGCAACATGACACTTAGAGTCAACTTACACACACACATAAACAATGCTCACAGGAACATGTGCATGCAAGCGTGTGTGTGTGTGTGTGTGTGTGTGTGTGTGTGTGTGTGTGTGTGTGTGTGTGTGTGTGTGTAATAAGGACAAGTCCCACACAGATGCTGGCTAGTTCCTCTCATATACCCCAGACCGGAAACAGGACCTCAGGGCTAGAGTAGGGGAGACTGTGTGTGTGTGTGTGTGTGTCTGTGTGTGTAAGTAAGTTAGACAGAGACAAAGACAGATAAGAGGGTAGGGGACGAGGAATGAAAGGAGCATTAGGAGTCTTGCGTCAAGGCCAGTGTTTCTGTGGTAATCCCTCTCTTGGTTTACCTTCTAACATGACCGTCCAAACACTCTAAGACCTTTTTTCTCCCTGCAGTGACACAGCAAAAGAAAACAGATCTGCAAACATGAAGGGTTTTTTATCCCTCTTGGACCAATTTGCAATGTTGGAAAAACTATAACAACCTTCACCTGAATTCACATGAAAAATAAGAAATACTCCTGGGAAATGAGGCAGTGCTGAAAGCTAAAGTTTGCCAAAAAGATTTTCAAACTCCTGCAACCTCGACGCCTGAGCAGTTCTAAATCTCAATGGTAATATACTGTTTTGACAGCCATGATATACAAAACATGTTTTAATGGGTTAGTTTTGCTGGTAGCAATAACCCATTATTTGGATCCTGACTGTACATTTGCTCCATAGAGCCCCATGCTATACATTCTAAATTTAGCTCATTTTTTAACCATACTCCAAGCCAAAAGAAATATTCTCCATCAACTATACAGTAGACACATAATGGCTCATAATGTTGGCAGTGCACAACATCTTTATATTCCTTAGCCAAAACGGGTGTGTATTAGGCATGGCAGGGCACCAATAACAGTATAAAGGAAGTCCTAATCAATTAAATAAACACATTTCTGGGTTCAGTTTATATGTCCAATTTCCTGAGGCGGGCTGATAAGGGACTCCATCTGCGGCCATGTTTGCTTGGAGTGGCTGTAAAATGTTTTTTCTTTCACGGAAATAGCAACGGTTCATTCTATTAGCCGTAATTATTGCTCATACTGTACAGGTCCAGACAAGCCAGACGTGTCTGCTGAATGTCTGCATGTTTATTTCTTAGGGGAAATGTCAAAAATGAAACACAGGCCAGATATCATGATAGGGCCATGTTTTTTTTTTTAATTATGTGTTTTTGTCATGGTTGCAGAACAGGCAGCAGGAGAAAAACCCTGTTCAATAATTTTATAACCAAAAAGGCTATCAAAAACAGGCACAGTCGGTAACAAACTTCAAACATCAACAAAGGTAACAAGTAGAAAATAAAAATTGACAAGAGAAAAACTAGGCAGGCTGAACACTCCAGGAAACAGGCTAGTACTTAACACACTGTAGCAACTGACAACAGACAAAGGTAGCACACAGACTTATGCTGCGTTCTAGACACAGTTTTTAGGCCGTAAGTTACAACTTCAAGTCACGACTCACAACTTGGTAGCGCTCCAGGCAAAGCCATCACAAACCCCTCTAGCTAGCGTTATTACTTAACGTTGACTATTTATATATATTTATTTCTATTTCTCACGGCATCTGTACGGCATCAACAGGGGTTGCCATTGTTGTTTATGTGTGTGTGATGTCAAAAATATTACTGGGACTATGTAACGATCTGGTAGGAGTTCATGGCTAGTAAGTTACAGGTTTGACCGCTGTTCAAGGGCACTTTTGCAGGTAGAAGGTTGTGAAAACCAAAGTTACAGGTTGCCTGGAACGCAGCATAAATACACAAGGTAACGGGGGGGGGGGGGGGTAACGAGGAACAGGTGAAGCTCATCAGGGAAGAACAGACGCCTTGTCATGCCCAATGTGAGGAGAGTGCAGATTTGAGTCGTGCATGCATCACTTAGCAACGAGTAGCATATAAGATGCTAGCGAGAGTTTTCTGTAATGTCAGTTACAGTAAAAATTTACCTACTTAACCAAGTTCATTCACTGCTGGCTACAAGTTAGCATCAAACACAACAAAGGCTGTCACAGGAATGTCATTTTGAGCTAACGTTAGCAATCAAACAATCATAGCTAGATAGCTAAAACGTTTTTGAAATGATTCCCATCTTCTGTTATTGTTTGTAATGAGAAAGGTTTATTATTTCATGGATTTCACAAATTTTAGTATGACAGTTATGCTGTAAACCGTTTAAATCTGAGAATGCACAACTAACATCTGCACTCTACTCACATTGGGCAATGACACGCCTCAAAAAAGGCGGGAAAACACACAAGGCAGAAACTGAAGTATCAGAAAGGAGGTGGGCATTAGGGTTGGGTATCGTTTGAGGTTTTTCAGATACCGGTGCTACAGCAATACTTTTAAAATGGTGCCAGTGTCTAAACAGTGCCTGAACTGATACTTTTAAAGAAAGTTAAACAAAATAAAAAAAATAAAAGAAGGGTACTAAATAGTCTGCGGCATTAAAGAACGACTTGTTTATTAACGCTGTATGGTCAAAATGAAATGATTTAATTATAATGTAATAACTATAAATTATAATAAAAAATAACGTATTTCACTAGTAAATTGCTGTTGAATGACAAAAACAACCACCAGAAGGGAAAAGGGTATTTTACAATAGCTTTGAATGCACCACAAAGCTCTAAGTTTCAGTGAAAGCACCATCTGTGTTTTTTTCCCAACGTCAGCAGCTGCAGACGGTTAAATCCCAGTGTTGGAATCCTCTACAGTCACACTTCACACTGTTCAACGTTAGCTGTCCGCATTTTAACCATGTTTAATCCAGTTACTAGCTAGTGGTAGGCTAACATTACCTGCTGCCAAGTGTAATGTTAACCAGTGTCACGTCACTTTACAGTAATAAATATAAAGACAAGTATTGATTGATTGTTTTTTTAAATGACCACAAGTAAAGTAGAATTGACGTATTATCTGTTGTATATTTTAACAGTTACTTTCAGGTTTTATTTTGAGGGTCTTTAATAGTTTTTACATGCTTTCTCAGATAGCGGTTAGCCAAATTAGCTGTTAGCTAAACTAGCAATAGCTCCCGGTAGAGGTAACGGCAGATCGCTACAAGTACGAGCGTGGAACAGATTGTGCAGTGTCGTAAATCCTCAAAACAGGATTATCATCTGCACATGCGCAATGCTGGATTGTGAATGCAGCTCAGATACCAACACGGTGCCATTTTAGCAATGGGTTATGCTCACCAAACCCTAGTGGGCATACAAAAAACCGGAAGTAATAATAGTAATTGTTGAATAATCAACAAAGCGGGATGTGTCATTTTTACTGTATGTTTTAATTCATGACTTACAGTATTTTTGCACTAGGAACATAGAAATCCAGTCATTATTTTTCATACAAGACCACACAAAACCATTAACGCTCGTTTAAATAAGTTTCCTAGTTTTTCAAGAGTATCTTAAAACCATAGTCAAGTACTCATATGCACACTGTTTTTGTTTGCTATAATTATTCCTGCTGTCCATTCCTAATAGACATTTTTCATGGCAGACATGTTGACATGTCATAGTAGGAAAAGCCCTGGTATTGTTCATGCTGACTCACTGAAATACTTTACTGGGACAATTGATTGAATTGAGCTATGGTTAAGGTTATCAATTTCAGTTATGCTTTTCCTACTATGACAAGTCAAAATGTCTCCCGTGAAAAAGGTCAATTAGCCAACAGTGAGAAAGACAAAATCCACAGTCCTATTCAAAGGTTTATCTGCAGTTAACATGAGGCTTCAGCAATTTCAAAATCAAGTGAATATGTTCCTTTATATACCTTTACAGACCTTTATTGTTAACTATCCTCTATCGCTAAACTACAGCTCTTCATAGGAACGCTCTCCTGGAAAACAAACAAAAGAGGGAATTTTCTACTCAAAAAGGATGAAAAGATGAAGAGTACAGGTTTAAAGCCTGACATCTGGTGCTTCTTCCCCTTCTCTTATCTATTTTGCAATAGCACTGTTGCTGCATTGGTATCTTAGCACCATCCAAGACGATCGTCATTGGTTACACATACAACCCAAAGCGTTTATTTTTCCCCTATACCAGAATGTTAACTCATGCAGCCAGACACAGTGTGGGTATTTTAATGGCCAGTATGGAGGAGGAATGATTACAGCAGGCAAAAACATTTCTAATGTCCATATGGGCACATGAGTATTGATTTTAGACAGACTTGAAAAAAATGTATCCTTTAAGAAAACTATCTTTTTTTAAAAATAATACATTAAAAGTAATTCATCTTCCTGCAGATTGTATGCCTTCATGGGCATAAAGTGTGTCAAGACTGGGTTGAAAAGCGCCACAGGTTAATGCTCTAGAAATTAACTGCTACATTTGCAATGGTGCACAGAAAGCAGCCTGTCTGATGGGTTTGTTGTTTTCCTTTGGTGTCTGTAGTGATTTTCTAATTTCAGAAATGAAATTATCAAACATGCATGTAATTTTTGGTTTGTAATTACTTCTCTCCAGAGAAAGCCAACCATTAAGAAGCAGTGAAAGCAGCCGCGGAGTGACAGCAGCAACATATAACGCAGGGTAGATCCTCAGCGAGGGAGTCTAATGGCCACAAATCGCAGATGACAAGCCGAATAAATGGGCTTTCATCTGCGGTGGTTATTGTCATAAACGTCTGGAGGGAGCAGCCATTGGGGCATTAGATGCCTGAGGCCAGTCGTCAGTACTAGAAAGTAGAGGAAGTGTCAGTGGCCTCTCAGTACACATTCCCAACACTTTCATCACACCCTTGGAGCCTGCAGGGGAAGATCCTGTCATATAGTGTGTGTGTGTGTGTGTGTGTGTGCGTGTGTGTGTGCGTGTGTGTGTGTGTGTGTGTGTGTGTGTGTGTGTGTGTGTGTGTGTGTGTGTGTGTGTGTGTGTGGGGGACGGTGGGGTGGGTCTGGTAAAAGGGAAAAGATTGAGCAAGAAAGAGGACACAGAAAGAGGGGATTTTTGAAATCTGTGTTTCTGTACCTGGGTGTGTACATGTGCACTATAAAAGAGAAAGAGAAAGTTTGAATGACGAAGTCATTGAAAGCATTTTGGTGTGTGTGAGCAGTAGAGGAACATTTGTGAGTGTGTGTGTGTACAATGTGTTGAACCCCGGGTGTTAAAGACAGAGAACAAAATGCTAGCTGTACTTGAGTGTGTGTCGACACACACTCTCTCCATGCTTGGTAGTAATGTGTGATTGAGTCTGTGTGCGTGTGTGTGTCCAACAGGCTATGAAAGGACCACCCTGGAATCCATACAAGTGAGGTCATAACTCAAGCATCAGCGCCAGGGCTGCATCCGTATATTCATAACATATGCCTAATTGACACACACACACACACACACACACACTCACACTTATCAAAGCCTCTCTTTCTTTCACTGTTACAATCGTACACACTTTGTATTTTGTTTGCAAATGAGCAAACACACACACATGCTTTAAATATACTACTTAATAAATATTTGTTGTTTTCATGGCTCTGCTTTACAGGATGAGATATTTCTCTCAACAACAAGACCAAAAGTGCCACTTCCAGCTGCTAGACATTGCAAAGCTCATTACACCCCACAATATGCATGTTGAAACTGGCAAATCTTGGAGATGGGGTGAAGATAAGATAATGCACTCATTGAAATCAAAATAGATCATGAGGCATCTTGAGTGCAAACGTGACATTTTGACTTTCGGAGAGCTGGAGTGTCAATACAATATGTCCATGTCATGGCAGTTTAGGTTTTTCTGGGTTTTTTTGTGTAAAATTTGGATAGTGGATAGACAGATGTAGCCCTCTAGGGGAATGGAATAGAGCAAAGTAATGTAACATTATAGATGGTTGGAGTGGACTTTGTCTGACTTTAACAAGAGCGATAACTGTCAGACATTGGCTTATTTAAACCATTACCGCAGTCATTGCCTGACCGTAACCAAATGGTTATTACTGTAACCATGATGACAAATGTCCCCTAACCTTAACGAAGAAATAAATCTAACCAAAGCCACAATGTTTCCCTAACCTTAACAAAGTACTTATTTCAACCCAAACCTTTCCCAAACACCCTAACCAAGTCGTGTTTGTGACCATAGCGCTGTCACATCATTAAACAGATTTGTAACCATTTTGGAAGGCACAGAAATTATGTCATTCTGCCGATAAGGGCGTCAGAAAATGCTTGTGTGTGTCGCTTCTGTGCAACTCTGTAAATTATATTGTGGTGTAGGCCTAATCTCTCTGTAAAGTGTCCCGAGATAACTTCGGTTATGATTTGACACCATAAATAACATTGTGTCATTCTAGAGGGTGCTTTAATTTGGAGTACTTGTTGCAACATCCATTGTTGACTGAGCTTCAATCTAACATCAACAATTCGCCGTGCCCTATCACTCCAACCATTTAATCACGGTTGAGTCTATTGCTCTTATTATTGCAAACATTATTATCAGCATTTTCAATTGTATCTATTTTCTTTCCCCCAGCCTGCCTATGGTCCCCCAGTGGCTAGAAATGGTGATAGGTGTAAACCAAGCCCTGGGTATCCTGCTCTGCCTTTGAGAAAATGAAAGTTCAGCTGGGCCGATCTGAAATCTAGTCCCTTATGAGGTCATAAGGGGCAAAGTTACCTCCCCTTTCTCTGCTTTGCCCGCCCAGAGAATTTGGCCCACCCATGAGAGAGAGAGACATCATGGCTTTCAAACGAGCAAAGTGGCAGTAGGTCTAGGCCACACCCCTACACTCCACCTTGCCCCGCCCTCTCTCCTCTTCTAAAGCTACATACACAGAAATGGCACATACTAAGGAAAGATCATTGTGGGACTTGCTCTAGTGGCTGTAATTCTGCATCAAGGCTGAATTTCAGGAAAGAGAGTTCAGATATGGTATTAGGGGACCACTAAGGCCTATATAAAAGCATCCAAAAAACACTATATCATGGGATCTTTAAGAGTGAATATACTGTTGGTCTGAATGTCCTTTGTGTAGATATTCCAATGTAGATATTTTGACATATTGCTAATATCTGATAGCAAGTCTAGTTTCCAACGTTTGCCTTGTTTCAGTGTTAGATGCTGTTAATTTAAATATCTGATTACCTTTCTACAGTAAAGTGCAATGTCAATTACCTTAAAAGAAATCACCTGCGTTCTTGCTATTTCGGAGGCATCTGCACTGTGACGGTGATAAAGGCCTAAAGGCCAAAAACGTTTTGTCTTATTGTCTTTGGTAAGAAGTAGTACTTACCGTCGTCAGACACCGCCTACCAAGAGCCTGGGTCTGTCCAAGGTTTCTTCCCAAAGGGGAGTTTTTCATCGACACTGTTGCACTGTTGCTTGCTCTGGAGGAAACTACTAGAACTGTTGCGTCCTTGTAAATTCTGGAGTATGGTCTAGACCTACTCTATCTGTAAAGTATCTTGAGATAACTCTTGTTATGAATTGATTCTATAAATAAAATTGAATTGAATTGAAATTGAATAGTAGTCCACACGTACAAAATAAACGTTAAAAATAATCCCATCCACACATGCACTGTTAAGAAAAATCTCATGAAGACGTAAAAACACAACTAAAGCACTTTCAAGGGCATGCCAAGCCAATAGGTGCCAATATAACCTGTCACACAAAGAAAAAGACGATGTCCATCAGAAACTTAAAAAAAGCTGCTACCAAAAAACTACCCACCGCTACCCACAGACGGTCTACTCTAAGGCTGCCGACGTTGGCTCATTTGTGACGCCTCACAAAGGAGATAACAGTGCACATTCTGATGGTACAAGCCGAAAACATGTAGCTGTATGTTTGTGTGTCTCATTATAGGATTGTCTGCGATATTTTGATCATTCAGAATTGATGTATCATGACCTTATTGTATAGTGAGCCATGTATTGTGTGGTACCCTGTGATTCCAAACCGTGTAATGGCATGCACACAAACCTGTCCACAGTTTTTCCAAAAGCTTAGCTTACAGTGACCTAAATGACGTTTGTGTGTGGATGAAAGGCCAAATAAAAAAGTTTTTAAAAATTCCCGTCTACTTGGACTAGTTTGAATCATTAGTCTAACACATACTGAGATTAAACTGGCTGGATCCAGTCAGAAATTGAATAAACTTCAAATAGTAACAAATCCCAAGTCCGCTCTAGTTTTTCAACAATCCATCATCCAACCTTCTGGTTTGCTATTGTTAATACTGTCCTGAGAGGAATACAGCATTAAGGGGGGACACCAGTGAATTTCATGTTTGACATGTTATTCCTATGCAGAGAGAAAGTTTAGTCTGTATTAGAGAACATTTAAGAGTGTGTCAGAGGGAAACGTGATGATTTTCCTCTGGCTTTGGACCTGAGAAAAATGTAATCATATGAAGCTGATTTGGATGTTACAGTTCAGACAAATATGCTAAGGTTTTACAACCCTGAAATGTTCTGTGCAGTTCATCAGCATTGCATCTCAGGGTAAAAGGTTGGCTCTGTGGTCTCTAGCTCTGGAAAAATTTTTCATTTTCATAACGAAGTCACAAAGCATCGATGAATTATTACAGCTATGCATACATTATCATACTGAATAATGGTTCCAGTGTACATATCTGGGCCATGATGACAATTTTTAAAGATGTTAAACTATTTTTAGGGAATAAAGTAAATCAACAAAATTGCAGACTTTGATGTGAATGAGTTATGAGTAAGGGAGGAGGTAACATCTGAAAGTGATAGAAAGTCTCTTCACTAAATGCTAACGGACTTGTCTGTAGACTCTGCTTTAGAGTGAAACTGACGATATTTAGTTTAGGCCTATAACTCAGATTAGTTAGTTAACAATTAGCTAATTTGCCAAGTGAGTAAGGTTAGAAGCATCCGGTGACTAATTCTCATTGTTTATCCATGCGTTTTATGCAAGAGATTTCACCCTTTATATCCACCTGACAATGTTTCTCTGCCTGCAAAGTTGCTAAAAAAACTGGCTACCATCCAATGAGTTTATATATGAAACATTCCTCACATGGCCAATTTGAGTGACTTAAATGTCCAGGATGTGATACAGTCCTAAGTCATGGCTACCTACCTATACCAGATACAGCCTAAAATAAAAACTATGCAAGAGTATTAGAAGCTAAATGACATGATGAAGGGAGAGGCAACAGGTCTATGTAAAGAGTGTACTGATTAGGGGTTGGAATCACAGGGTACCTCACCAAACAATCTGATACATGGCTCACAGTTACGATTATATCACAGAAATGCTGTCATACTCAATAGATTACACAAAATCCTTTAATGATACATGAGGATATTGATCTAACTATGAATACAAAATGTCTGTGAAAAGATGCAGGTTTTCTCTCTCTAATCACTGCAAGTCCAATTTGTTAGAAAACAGGACAATTCTGCAGAGGTTTTTCAGTCTGTAAGTTCAAATCATTGCACTATAGAGTAGTCTATATTCTTGACGTTCCACTTCCGGGATTGCTCCGGGGCCGCAGGAAATTTCGTCGGGTGCATGCATTTTCGCTGATGTCCATTATCTTATGCTTTTTTTGTGTTGGAATATGGCACTTTCCTCCTTTTTCTTCCTTCTCCTCCTTTTCTCCTCTCACCTCTTTCATGTGAAATCCTTGCACCTCATCCCATCTCAATTATGCTCCACTCTATTTCCTTTTCCATAGTTTCTCCTCTCTTCCTCACCTCTCCCTTTTCCCTTTCCATCTCCTCTCCCTTTAACTCGTTCCACACTTCCTCCTTTCTTCTCTTCCTCTTCTCTTCCCTATAACATCCCTTCTCTTCCTTCAGCTCATCTTCTATCACCTCTCTTTTCCTCAGCTTTCCTCTCCTGTCTCCTCCTCTTCACCTCACTCCCCCCCTCTCCTCTGTGCCAATTTTCCAGACAAAGTGCCCATTGTTTCCATGCTCCCACCCCAGAAAGCAGAAAAACAGGACTTCTACAACCCAGAATACACACAAACACTAACTCACACAGACATAGGCCTTCATTCTCTAACTTTCTCTTCAACATCATGGGCGAGTGCACACACACCACACACCCTCATACTCGCACATAGTCTCAAAGAGTTTCTGCCGAGCAGCGGTGCTCAGTACAAGGGCTGGATTGAGAGCTGGTGTTGAGTCATGTGTGACTGCCGCCGTGATGGGCTGATTCACGGCTCGTCAGTGAATGATAACACACCAACCACTTAAGCGCTTCCATCTCAACACACAAAGACCCAAACTGACACATGTTCAGTCATTAAATGTGATGACTTATAATAAAATAAAATAGAATGTGATTTCTAATGAGCTACAACCTATTAGGTCTGACTAGAATGGAATAGAATATATTTGAATAGAGCATTATTAGTTACATGAATAAGACCACACTTGACTAGAATAGAATTAAAGATAACATGACAAACAAGACTGGCTGCATCCAAAATCGCACTGCATACCACAATGTGTACCAGTATGTTTTCGTGATAATTGTTTCGGAAATCGGAGGTTCCTTCTGCTTTTGCGCTCTGTGTGTTGCCGTTCTTAAAATCCTTTCACTTCTGGAAACAACAGCAAACTTCAAACCCAGCGAGTTGCGCGCTTAAATATGAAAGTTTTGAAGAACATTTTTTGATTATGTCCAAAAGGCAGGACTTCTCGGTTCTTTTGGGGAATGGTTGTAAAGATTTACAAAGAATATGTTTACTGCATTTACTCTCTTAACTAGGATCTTTTGGGCCCGAGTACACACAACGATGCACTGGTGAGAGCAGATTACGTGTTACCATGTATCCAGCTAATTTAAATAGCTCACATTACTGTATTGTGTGAACAGTTTACTTCATTCAATGTTGTATGTGGAGTTTTGCTGGGTGCACATGTGTCAACAATACAAGTTCCTTCTCAAGCCTATTTTATAGAGCCAGAGTTGCTGCGTCTGAAGCTTAGCGCCACCCAAGACGATTATGATTGGTGAAAAGAACAACCCAGAGCATTTTTTTCTGTATTCCAGAATGTATGTGTGGTGTAGCCAGACCTTACTCCACAGCGCTGTGGAGATATGTCTGAAAATGTGAGATTATTGTTCATTTGACACAACTCAACATGAACAGAAAAGATTAGAATAGAATTAATTAGGGGAAATATATATATTGTAAAGGCACAAAACATAATCAAACTTGACAGCAACTATTAAAAAAAAAAGGGGAACTCCCATGGGTGATATTAAGGAAACCACACTACACGAGATGGAAGAAGCAGCATTTCATCACATCACCAACAGAAGCTTGTTCTGGAGCAAAATAATGGTTAATTTCACAGGGAGGAGTAGGGCCCGACCGATATATCGGTGGGCCGATATTATGAGCCAATATTAGGCATCTTACTATCAGTATCAGCATTAATAATGGCCAATAAAAAAGAGAATTATTTTTTTAGAATCAGAAACAAATAAATGACTCTGATAAATTAAAAAAAAAGGTCAACCATGTTATGAGTATTGGCGTTGCACAGTTTGTCCACCAGAGGGCGCTCTACAATGTCCCTGTTGGCAACACTGATTTTTCTTTTTTGTTAGTGTTTTTGTTCAAAGGACTTTAAGTTTAATTTTATTTATCAGAACTTTAATATATTTTGATGTTCCTCTGCTCTGTTGTGACAATAAAACAAATTATCATATTATTTTAGTGAAAACTCATAATGTTAGGGAAATCTGTTTGTTTTGTTACGCATTTCTGGATTTGTTTTTTAAATATACATATATATCGGCCAATATATATCAGAATATCAGATTTTTAAATAACCAAATATTTGTATTGGTATCGGCCTTAAAAATCCTTTATCAGTCGGACTCTAGGGAGGAGTCAACGAGCTAAATTACACACAGCTCCGTAGAGACAGGCGGGGGGGCTTTCACAGTGGCTTCTGGTTTTCCAAAGCCATTCAAAACAATGTTTTATTTCCTTATAACAGCCAATCATAAATAACATCTAAAAGCCTTTTTAATTTGGCTATAAATTCTTCCATGGATGATAGCTTTTTAAATTGGCTATAAATTCTTCCATGGACCATAGCTCGGGAAAGCCTAGTGACCAATATCCAACTTATGGGTTATTATCTGCGGAGCAGTGTATAACACACTTTCATTTTGTAAATGTCCATCTAATAAGCTTCTTTGCTTCAAGCTCTTTCTGCTATGTTCTTTTCCACATGTTATGTAAAGCTGTTTTTTAGGCTAAATGGCAGGAACAAGAAAAAATATAGAAGCATGAAGTAAATCCTTTCAAAGCCCTCAGAAATGCAGTTAAGAGCAGCATGGGCTCACAAATATAGTACCACTTCACACCTAACCTAACACACAAAGCCACAGTAGGCCTAAAACACTGTAATTCCACACGGATCCAACATAGGGAAACACGTGGCATTCCTCTGACGCACAAATATACAGTATGTGACTTTAATACTTTTACAGATTTGTTGGTTTCATTATTTAACAATGAATGCGTCCGGATAAACAGCCTTAAACCATACAGTGGGTACGGAAAGTATTCAGACCCCTTTAAATTTTTCACTCTTTGTTTCATTGCAGCCTTTTTCCAAAAATCAAAAAAGTTCATTTTATTTCTCAGTAATGTACACTCAGCAACCCATCTTGACAGAAAAAAACAGAAATTTAGAAATGTTTGCATATTTATTAAAAAACAAAAACTGAAATATCACATGGTCATAAGTATTCAGACCCTTTGCCGTGACCCTCATATGTAACTCAGGTGCTGTCTATTTCTTCTGATCATCCTTGAGATGGTTCTACACCTTCATTGGAGTCCAGCTGTGTTTGATTATACTGATTGGACTTGATTAGGAAAGCCACACACCTGTCTATATAAGACCTTACAGCTCACAGTGCATGTCAGAGCAAATGACAATCATGAGGTCAAAGGAACTGCCTGAAGAGCTCAGAGACAGAATTGTGGCAAGGCACAGATCTGGTCAAGGTTACAAAAAAATTTCTGCTGCACTTAAGGTTCCTAAGAGCACAGTGGCCTCCATAATCCTCAAATGGAAGACGTTTGGGACGACCAGAACCCTTCCTACAGCTGGTCAGTCCGGTTTTATCGGGGGAGAAGAGCCTTGGTGAGAGAGGCAAAGAAGAACCCAATGGTCACTGTGGCTAAGCTCCAGAGATGCAGTCGGGAGATGGGAGAAAGTTGTAGTAAGTCAACCATCACTGCAGCAATCCACCAGTCGGGCTTTATGGCAGAGTGGCCCGAAGGAAGCCTCTCCTCAGTGCAAGACACATGAAAGCCCGCATGGAGTTTGCTAAAAAACACCTGAAGGACTCCAAGATGGTGATAAATAAAATCCTCTGGTCTGATGAGACCAAGATAGAACTTTTTGGCCTTAATTCTAAGCGGTATGTGTGGAGAAAACCAGGCACTGCTCATCACCTGTCCAATACAGTCTCAACAGTGAAGCATGGTGGTGGCAGCATCATGCTGTGGGGGTGTTTTTCAGCTGCAGGGACAGGACGACTGGTTGCAATCGAGGGAAAGATGAATGCGGCCAAGTACAGGGATATCCTGGACGAAAACCTTTTCCAGAGTGCTCTGGACCTCAGACTGGGCCGAAGGTTTACCTTCCAACAAGACAATGACCCTAAGCACACCGCTAAAATAACGAAGGAGTGGCTTCACAACAACTCTGTGGCTGTTCTTGAATGGCCCAGCCAGAGCCCTGACTTAAACCCAATTGAGCATCTCTGGAGAGACCTGAAAATGACTGTCCAACGCTTTACCATCCAACCTGACAGAACTGGAGAGGATCTGCAAGGAGGAATGGCAGAGGATACCCAAATCCAGATGTGAGAAACTTGTTGCATCTTTCCCAAAACGACTCATGGCTGTATTAGATCAAAAGGGTGCTTCTACTAAATACTGAACAAAGGGTCTGAATACTTATGACCATGTGATATTTCAGTTTTTGTTTTTTAATAAATATGCAAAAATTTCTAAATTTCTGTTTTTTTCTGTCAAGATGGGTTGCTGAGTGTACATTACTGAGAAATAAAATGAACTTTTTGATTTTTGGAAAAAGGCTGCAATGAAACAAAGAGTGAAAAATTTAAAGGGGTCTGAATACTTTCCGTACCCACTGTATGTGTCAGGTTGCTGTGCAGTTTATTGTTGGGTGTGTTCAGTCCATCCCCTAATGAAATCACACTATTGGAGACAGATTTCACAGATTACATCACCGTCGCTCAGATGCAATATGGGATTGCATCATAGTGGTCTGCAGAGATTTCAGGGGTTTGACTCAAAAGCATTCTTCAAATTCATCACTAAAGGAATGCTCCGGACTGTCGCTGGTCAAAATCCCTAATGCTGCAATACAAAATGAAAACATATGCTTGCACACGTTTTTTTTAATGCATTGAAAGCCAATTTGAAAGGATTGGAGTATTTGGAAAGTGACATGGTTTGATTGTGTTGGTTCTATTTCAGCACATTACATTTGCTGACTTTCAGCTTTAAGGTTACATCCCTACATTTCCAATTTTAGAACAATGCAGCAGGTTAGTATTTTTCAACACACAGACAAGACAATCAAAGAGTTTCTATGGCCAAGCAGTGGAATGTTGTTGACCAGCCAAGCCAGTTACCTGCCCTCAGTCCAACTGTACGTCTTTCACTTTCTCAAGACCAGACTGTTTTTTTTTTATTTTGTACATATTACAACAGTATGCCAAGTGCTTGCTTTACAAAATAATAAAAGAAAAAGAGGGAATAAAAAGAGACACAGTGGCTTCTGGAAGTATTCGTACCCCTTCACCTTTTGCAATTATATATGGATTTACAATGTGCACACAATAACCCAGAATGACAAAGCGAAAACATTTGGCAGCAATAGGTAGGTAAGACTCTACAAGCTTTGTGTATTTGAGCAGTTTCTCCCATTCTTGCTGGTAAATCCTTTCATTTCTCTCCACAAAATGTTTTATGGTGTTCAGGTCCAGGCTTTGGCTGAGCCATTCAGTGACATTCAGAGACTTGTCCTGAAGTCCCTCCAGCATTGTCATCGCTGTAGGCTTCAGGTTTTTGTCGTGCTGAAAGGTGAACAGGCTGAGGTTGTGTGCACTCTCGAGGTTTACTTCAAGGACCTCGGAGTATTTGGTTCCATTTTGTCTCACCAGAGGGAGAAAAATATTATTGAAAACCTATGTAAATGAAAGATTTCATTCATTGATTTTTTTGGAGGAATATCTAAACACATGTTTTTGCTTTATCATTATGGGTTTTTCCAAAAAAGGAAATGTGATACATTCCAAATGAAATCTGCAGCAACAATTAAGTGTAATAAAAGTGAATTATTTCCTAAGCCACCATAAAAAAACTAAAAAAAAGCACTAAACAGTCAAACTGCATGTGTCCATATTTACTGAAGGTTTGACAGAAGCAGCACGACCACCGACTGTGTGCTTGTGCTCATGTATTATGCATTTTAAGGTGTTCCTATTTAGAGGTGGAAATATGGGAGGATGGGATTGAAATGTATCCACGGCGACTGACTGACAGCTGTACCAGAGGAAATTGCGTCTGAATTTGAACTAATCTGGGAATAGAAGGTGACTTCATTAACAGTCATCAGTAATTATTAAGACAAGAAAAATTCTAAGTAAAGAATTATGCATCAAATCAGAAGATGCACAATGCATAAGGTCACTTTACAATAGCTTCACGTTCATCTCCGCAGCAACCCAAGAAAAAAGACCAGCAATGCAACATGCTGTTACTTTTATCTTTGTCTTGACTGCATACTTGTCCCTACGTGTAATGGCTGCAAGCAGGTTCAGTTTGATTTATGACCGAAGCAGCCAATACAATACTTTGTAAGTTCAGTTAATAAAATGTATAGATAAACCAGGAATCTTTCAACTTGACTTTTCAACAGTCTTTTTAAATAAATCACCAATCTTTTTTGTAGATCTGACCACATCCAGAATAGTTAACTAATATTCACTCACATGTAGTCTTCCTCGTGTAGAAAGAAAGCACCCCTTTTTTCAGTTCTGAAATTGTCTTCTTCAACAAATATTCCAACTTCCACAGCCGTGAATACTCATTTGCACTCCTTTCTTGACTACGAAAAATGATTGGATTCTCTAATCAAATAATCACTTGCATCCTTATTTCTTTAGTAACATACTACACTGTTCACCCGATGACACAGTCAACTGAAAAGTGGAGAGTCAGCATTGTAATCTCATCGTCATTGTTTACTTCCCAGCGCTCCAAAGTGCTGCACAGAGCCAACACAACAGAGCATCACTGTCCAGTGGAAGTCTCAATGCAACACGCAATACAGATGAGTCAGCAAGTTCAACTGAACCTCATTCTTGAGATACTGCTGGGTTTATTGTAAAAATTAATTCTTGCAGCTTTTGGTTCCTCTTTCAGTCTTTCCCATGACTAACTTATGATATCCTGTACATGGTTTTAACCCTCATCGCTCACACACACACACACACACACACACGAGGAATAAAGAGTGGCAAGGTAGGAAATGAATGAGATTCATGTCTGAACACCCCTGTGCAGTAAGGGCCACTGCATGTTTCGTTGGCAAGCTGAAGCCTCTGCCTCTGGTGCCCGAAGCTCGAGCCTCTGAAATTGTGGCATGGCAGCTTGTGCTGTAAAAATGTAAAACAAGATCATGGTGTGACCATCAGCTGATTAGAACTGACCCCAACACTCTGACCAATGACCTTTTGTCTAACTTGTATGGGAATACAATCATGATATGTATGCTTGTCACTACATTTGGTAAAGTGTCACTGTTCCATCCCCGGGTAATACCAACGCATGCTGTCAAGATACTATAACCCTTGTGTTGTCTTCCCGTTGACCACGAACTTGCTGTCCTCCAGGTCTAAATTGAAAATAAACTTGTTTTGGAACTATTTTTTTCCTGCTTTTGATGCTTAAAAAAATTCATGGTCAATAAGCCTAATTCATGATATACTATCTAACTTTTTTAGTTTAAAAAGCAAAATGTATGACTTATTTAGACTATTACTAATAAATTATTAGATTATTATAATTGCATTATATAATATAATATATATAGTAGAAGATCAGAGGATGTTGAGTGAATCACACACTGGTTTATGTCAAAGTTGAGTAAGGATGCTGTTTAAAAACCATTTAAACATTTCTTTCAAATGCTATGAGAATGAAAGAGCATGTGTACACATTCATTTGCAGGCAGTGAGCATGTGTCTGCAGAGGAAATGGTGCTCAACAAGTATGCCGAGACCTTAAAAACAGACTTGGGTATGGCTATAAACCTGCAGGCAAGTAGGGATGTGCCGGGCTACTTTTCTCTCTTTCTGTCTCCATTTTATTTCTATCTCATCATCTTTTTATTTCCTCAGTCCAGTCTCCATTTCCTTGACTCATCTGGATATGTTAAAAACACTGCAGGGCTGTGAGATGTGGTTCCTGCAGGGCATTCAAAGATAACATGACTTTTCAGTCATTTTTCTGCTCTCAACTCTAGTAATCCAACTTGCTAACCAGCTGCTAGCTGTTCTAGGTTGTACAACAACTATTCTGTACATTATCTAAGAATTATTGAAATGACACCTGAAAGGGTTATTTTTATGGAAATTGGATATTCACCAGATGTCTCTGATTTTACAGAAATACATGGAATGACCATGACCTCTTGACACCACATTATGTGCTTGTGGCAGGTAATGTGTTAAAATGACGTGGCCGAACCACGGAAAATACGCCAATAGAAAATCTGTTGCTGGGATGGACACACGTGTTCAGTGGTCTGCCATTTCTTAGCATTCAGTAAAGCAAAATATGTCCTCTGAATTTAACCCATACTCTCTACTCCAGTTGTTTTTGCCCTGGGTGCTGACAGGAGCACTAACCTAACATATTCTATGTTTTTGGTGATGGGAGGAAACTAGAACACCCGGAACAAAACCCATGCCACCCACACAGTAAGGCCCAGATTGAGATCGAGCCCAGAACTCAGCAGAACCAACCACTAAAGTCAAATAGCCTGCTGTACTTACGTACGTGACATACTTATTTTAACCCAAACAATGTTCTTTTCCTAAACCTAGTAGGTTTGTTGCCTGAACCCCAATTGTTTCCATGGCACCAGAATGTCATTCTAATAAATTATGCGCCACCGTTATTTAATGTATTGTGGACCTTTTTAAATATTTCTGGGAGATCAGGCTGGATGTAACATGTGAGAGAGGAAGCAAAATGTTAGAGAACCACTGGAACACATGATAAACTATTCCCATGACAGTTGCCCACATGTTATCATCTCAACATACAGTAACCACATTATAAGATGACAATGTCAAAAATGTCTACTATTGTAAACAGCAATCGTTGTGTCACACACCCACCCACCCACCCACACACGACAGTTGCGTCTTCAAATTGACAGGAAAAGCTTCCTGTCCAAACCACAATTTTTAAATAAAATGGCTTGATAAGGACCTTTGCTTCAGCATTCATATCTCCTTGTGCAGAAACAGCAAGTGTTTGACGAGAAGAGTCTCCAGTACTTCCTCATTAATATACCACAGCCAGCAATAAAATCATACATAGGAGGTCTTCAACAGTTACGTAGGGCCCATTCACACCAGCAAAAGGGTATGTCACATCCTGTTGTGTTCTTTAACCTCCCAATGTAGAACAAGTAGACTTTAAATTTCACAATTACTGTTTTCCATCACATCGTTTATAGATCTCAACATTTTCGACCGCACTTGAAGGCAACTTTATTTGACGGAAAACGAGAGAAAGGATCCGTCGATGGATTCTGGTTTGAATATTGGGTTTTTCGGGGTTTGGTTTCTGGCAAAAATTAGAATTTTTTTCCACCAATCCGAACCCTACGCTTGCACTAGACGCTCTACGCTGGTCGACGTAATGACACCGCCACTGATTATGGGAAGGTGTTTACGTATAAGTGAACCGTTCAACGCAGTAGGCGGTGAGAAAGTGAAAATCAAACTCGTGAGCAGAAAAAAGTGTTGTTTGGCAGTCCTTTCAGTCAAAGGAAGGCGATTCAAGTCAATCTACATGTTCAATTTGCAATTCCGGCTCGCTGTCTGCTGTCATTTCAAGGACCATATAGCCGCTGTTGAAACGTATTTGAAACATCCAACAGAATATGAGTTGTGTATGAAGGAATCTAGAGACAGCAGCCAAAAAGCCGCAACTCCAAAAGAAAAAAGGACAGTCATGGCTAAAAACAGATAATCTTCTTCAAATCGTAACTTCAGGAACAATATTGTCAATACTATTGTCATTATTACATATCAAGTCAGGTCAAGTGGGTTTTAATGTCATTTCAACCATATAGTGCACACTGTATATAGTGAGACGAAACAACGCTTCACCAGGGGTCAATTGGTGTTGCACGCTGAGCATATTATAAAATATATAAAAACGACATTTGAGACAGGCTACATTAAGTGCAATTACTACTTAAAGTATAGCAGTTAAGACAGACAAGGGACAGGACAGACAACTGACAACAAAAGACAAGGCATGAGTATGTATTTTGTTATTTGTGTTAATCTATAACTGTAACTATTTGTTGTATTTTTACTATTTCTATAGCTGTTGAATCATTTCACTGCTCACATGGCCTTGGGGGGAGAACTTAATTTCTGCCACAATGGTTCACAGAGTCTGACCCTGTTACCTGCACGAATGTGGAAACAATATGGACGTCGGGAGCAAGAATGGGTGGAATGCAGGTCCTTAGATGAGGGGGAGGAGGAACCATGCCTTCACTAATCACAACACAGATGTTTCAAGGACCCTTTCTTTTGACGGATGTCAGTGCTCATGCAGGGAAACATAAAACAGCCATCTTCAGGGGAGACGATAAGTCTTTGCAGTGGGAGGTTTGTTTAGTTTGAGCAAGGAGGTCAGATGTCAGAGGTATCAGCTTATCCTCTTTGAGCTTGTCAGCTTCTCTCAAGTTGTGGAATAACTTTGGGATGAGTATGTTTTTATAATTCTGTCAAATCCATCAACCTGAACTTTAAGGACTAATAGCTTGCACTTGCAACCACTGAACTCCTGAGAACTAGCTTGTCCCCATGTTTGGAGTGCGGCTGTGTTATTTCCAGGGAAACACAGTTGGATTATTCACTGAAAAGGTGTTATGATACATAAACATTTGGATGGCTGATCAATTAGAAATCAGTTGTAAATTGTTTCAGAAACGTAAGACTTGTGCTATAGGTGACGTAAAATAGAGTTCATTACATCTAATAGGAGCTCAACTTGTCTTACTTTAAATCATTATTTCTTGCAGATTGCTCTGTACAGTCATTTTTTTAAAATCTGAAAACTGTTTCAAGCTGCTTTTCTGTTGAAATCGCTCCCTATCTGTAATATCTTATCTCCTCATGTCATAACCCTCTGCAGTAGCTGTGCTCATGGTGAAATGATGAATAATATCCATTGTATTACATCCATTACTATAAGAATATGGGTAAATAGGAGTGTGTTTTGGTTTGTTGCTCAGAAAGGAAGCTGAGTTAAATGCCATTAATCTAAATAGTCTTTAATTACTCAAGACTTTATTTGCTTTCGTTCTTCAAGAGTTTGCAGTTTTGCATTTGAGTGTTTTGACTGTTTTACAAATTGGTAAGAATGACTTAATCATGATCTATTAAAGTAACCAAACTGGCCATAAGCCATAGGACAGCACACCAAGTGGGCTGCAGCCCTATTTCTGAGGAATTCCTTAATAAGTACTGTAATAATAATTCTTCATGGTAAAAGTGGAAAGGTTAAATGTCTTATTTTCAACACAAGCCTGAAAAACGCTGAAGACCCTGTGATGAAATACTGTATTTCAACCAGGAAAGTATTGCAAAGTATTAAGTCAACAGTCAACACATGACTCATTGTGATTTATTATTCTATTCTATTCTATTTAAAAAATCGATACAGCACAGTATCGCGCTATTTTCAGTGGCAATACTGTATCAATACACAGGCGATATATCGCAGAATATTGCAATATGTTTAAAATTGCAATAATATTGTATTATGGCATAAGTATCGTGATGATATCGTATCAGGAGGCGTCTGGTGATTCCCACCTCTACTGAGAATGTGGATTCCATAATTAAAAACCATTGACCCAATCGATCTACAGAAGTGTAAATGGTTCTCACACTCCACCATACCATCAAAGCCCACCTGGGGTTTGTGGCAGTGGGTGGGAGGTAAACAGCGTTCTTGCCATCTCGTGTGAATATTCAAACACACACACCTCAGATCAGTATTAATTGGGTAACATCAAAAGGGCAAGGATAGCATGCAGGGAGCATTTTTTATTTATTTTTTGCAGTAGACCTTTACAATAAATCAATGATTATTTGTGTTAATGGAGTCAGTAAAGGGTAGTTCATGGTATAGGTAAAATGGACAGAGATCTTCTTTTTATTCTAGCTATCCTTGTCATTTTCTGCAGTCTTTGACAATGCTAACTCCACAAAGCGAGGATGTAAAGAGGCAGATGGGTGCTTTAACTAAACTTTACTTCTGTGCCACCTGTGGGCCCCATCTGTAATCTTCTGGGGAGCATTTACTGTAGGTGCTTTAAGTAAATTCTTATCTCTTCTTTAAAGATGTGAGTTTCAGTACAAATTGAGATTTTGCTCGGAGTTTTGGGATGGAGGTAATTCAAGGGGGCAAATCAATCATAAAATGTTGACCTGTTGATGGCATTAGAGGGAAAGATCAAGATCACTAATAGTATTCAAATCTTTACACACATTTAATAGCAAAAAGGCCATTAGTTTTGTTCTAACAGATGTTCTAAATTTTTGGTCACATGAAAATTCTGACCTGACCTGCTTCAAATGAAATGTTAAGTGACCCAACATTCTCCTCTGGGAACACAAGCACCAAGTTTCACTGCAGCCTGAAGTTATTAAAATATTCTGCTTTGGGCCAAAGTGTTAGCCAGAATCATCAACTATGACAAACAACATGCGGTTAACCCTTGTGTTGTCTTCGGGTTAAATTGGACCCGTTGTCCAAATGTCCAGAAATATGGGTTTCTTTTTAAGTAACTAATTTGGATTACCCAAAAAATAACACAGATGATTCCATACAATGTGCTTCACAAGTACAACAAAAGATCAAATCTCCATTTCCATTGAATTTTGGGTGTTTTTTCTAGCATTTGAAAATGTATTTAATATTAGCAATTTGAAAAAGTTTTAAAACAGTATCCTGACTGAACGTTGACCCTTCTGCAATTATCCTTCCTTTAATATTAGTCTAAATAATTCATAATTTCTGCTTTTTTAACTCAATAATTATGCATAATTTCCTATAAATTAAGTTTGTTATTAACCGTGAATTCCAAAAATAAGTAATAAGTGTAAAGCTGTAGGTATGAGTTGGTGTTGGTGGTGTTTATACATGGTAGTGAAAAGAAATGTTAAACATCAAAAAAGCGGCAAAACACATTGAATAAAGAACCATAAGTGTCAAAAGAAGAGACAAAAACATCAGAAAGTGGTGATTTTCAGTTTAGACCAAAGGAAGATGCATCGAATGGTGGAAAACACAAGGGTTAAAATGTTGTTGCTCACTAAGAGTCACACATGTAAGCTTTAGTGGCCTCTCAATCTGCTTCCTGAACACACAACAGTTTCCTAAACTGAGTTCCAGATGGCTGTGGCAATTCACACTAGACAATTTGCTGTCTTGTTTTTACACAACCGGACCCACCATTGACAGGGGTCGATACACTACTAGATCTTTCGCCAGGAAGCATCCTTGTCTAGTCTCCAAACTACTTTTTTTGTCATAAAAACACATGCGAGAAGTGACGCGGGACATCATAGAGCTGGGCAATATATTGATATTATATCAATATCGAGATATGAGACTAGATATTGTCTTAGATTTTAGATATCGTAGTATAGCGTAAGTGTTGTCTTTTCCTGGTTTTAAAAGCTAAATTACAGTAAAGTGATGTCATATTCCGAACTCACCAGACTGTTGTAACTGTTCTATTATTTGCCTTTACCCACTTAGTCATTATATCCACATTACTGAAGACTATTTATCAAAAATCTCATTGTGTAAATATTTTATGAATGCACCAATGGTCAACAATATATTATCGTTGCAGTATCAATTTCGAGGTATTTGGTCAAAAATATCGTGACATTTGATTTTCTCCACATCGCCCAGCCCTATCATGAAATACCATATGCGGGGCAGGATTTTTGGATGTCCACTAGGAACAAGCGCTCCAAGTTGTTGGTCGCTGATTTGCAGCGATAAAACAAAGAAGAAAAAGAAAAATCAGACAAAGCACTCTCAAGAGAGTGTTGTCAATGGCACACGTAATGACAATAAATAAAACAATAAAAGCGATGAAATGAAGAAAAAGAAAAATCAGAGCACTTTTAGGGAGTGTTGTTGATGGCACACATGTTCACAAAATATTCTATTTCCACAGGTATTTACTATTTGTAGCTTAGTTTTCTCTATGTACAACAACATCTCTGGTCCGTGTTGCAAATGCTGCACATACAGTAAAGGTTTCCCCTCAGCCCATGTATTGCGTTCTCATTGGCTGAAGCTTCCTGACAGAGTGCCTGACAGCTGCAGATATTTAGCCTGCTAGCTATCTGCCCTGAGTTCCAATGCCCATACTACCATACTATTAAGTATGCCACATAAGTATTAAGTATGTCATAATACATAGAAGGCTATTCCTTCTGCCAAATATACCTGGATGTCCTGCTGCATCTGGTCATGTGTAGGTGGCCTACAAATGGAAATGCAATTCGGAACTTAGCTCAGGAATGTGTCTTACAGACACCAGCAAATCTGATCCCGGGTTTTTGAAAAGTTCCCACATCACACTCAAGCGGAGAGCCCAAGGGGACATGACAAGAAAAAAGTATCTTGTGCTCACTATAAACCGATCTAAGGTACACCAGAAAAATAAAAATACTCCCATGTCCCTTTAATGGTGATCTGTATTCGATATCCCAGGTAGCTCTAAAAACAGTCGGCAAGCACAAGGTCACTGCAAAAGCCCTGTAGTGGGCACAGCTTCAATTTATTAGGAACTGTGTCTTTGCAGCAATGCATGTGGTAATCACATTTCTGTGCATACTACTAGGGCTGCACAATTAATCAAAATTTTATCAAACTCGCAATATGGAGTACTGCAATATCCAAATCGTGGGAGCGCAATATTGCAGGTGGGGCCCCGTTTTTATTAAAGGAAAAATATGTGTCAAACCATTCTGAATGAGTATTGTGGTGCTGCAGAGATGTCCAAGCCTACAAATTGTATCCTACAGACAAAAGAAAAAAACTTTGAGTACAGAAACTCACGAAAATCCCACTATAAATCATTTTTTATTTTTTAGATTTTATATGTTTTAATTAGAATGATACAAACATGATCATCCCCTCCAATATAGTCAATCATAATTGCAATTAGATAATTTCCTCATCTCGTACAGCCCTACATACTACACATGATGACTGATAATCATCTTCATGAGCACCTTTTATATGTGATCATGACTTAACTTATTCAAGAACCCCAGGATACACCTGGCCACAGCCGTAACTATATGCAAGGGATGACGTTTCTATGGACTTTTTACAAAATACCTTTAGAAACAAAACATGTGATGTTACTTTTATATTTCTGTCAATAGTTATCGCCCTCCACGTTGCAGGTGAGAATCATACACCTAGAATTTCTGATCCTGTTTTGGTGGCACGTCACATCATTTTAACCTTTGTCTCATCTTTAACAGAGTTCAGCAAGAAGTGAGGTTAGTTCATGAGATTGTTGTTGTATTTCAAGGCCTGAGCCCAGGGCACAGCAGGGTGTATCAACTCCAGCCGGTAGTACACAGCGTCAAGGCGTATACTTTGGGAGGATGCCAACATCACAAGAAATGTTTGAGGACTATCAATCTGCTGCTGGCCTCTTCATCATGTTTTTGCAATTCCACCTTCATGTGCTGACAAGTTTTTACTGTTGGGGGACAACTGATCCTGGATTATGGCTAACCTGTTTTGTTTTTAGAGAAGTGGGGTTACATTTGGGAGAGAGGAAGGGATTCAATGAAGAAAATGAAAAGAAAATTCCAATCACATTCTCTGACTGCAGATCAGCGTGGAAAATCAAGACCGATGTCAAACTTTTACTCCCAGACCAAACGCCCGCTTGTTTTTTGTTTGTTTTTTCCCCTTTCTTTTCCGCGCACTCCCTTCCACAAATACCAAACTCCGGGACAGTACCAATCCCAGAGTTTGATAAAGAACCCAGCTCTGGCGAAACAAGTCCCTTCATTCCGGCAGCGTCCCAGTTCTAGAGCTCTA
Organism: Etheostoma perlongum; assembly: GCA_026937815.1. NCBI lineage: Eukaryota > Metazoa > Chordata > Actinopteri > Perciformes > Percidae > Etheostoma > Etheostoma perlongum. The sequence goes on along the minus strand of CM049386.1, from coordinate 21,026,406 downwards.
TGTGCGCACAGCCGAACGTCTCCTAACGAAATAACGGTGTGCGCATGCATCTGCTAATGCCATCAAAGCCTTTATCTCAACCCAGCGCGTCTTCTAGCCACGTCTACGTGGCAGGTATACTTTGATTATGAAAAGATGCCCACATACGTGCGTGCATAAGTGAGCCATAGAAGGAAAAAATCCCAAATGGGAATTTACAAGGATAAATTCAATAAGCAGTATACATGCATGGAATACTTACTGTGTCTTTCTTTTCCAAAGAGCGCAGTAGGTAGTTTAGCTTACTCCCTGACTGGTTCCTGGATGTCCAAGTCAAGTTTGATTCTGGGTGCCTGAAATGTCTCCAACAGACAACTCCTAGTGACTCTGCGCAGCTCTTGTGTCAACGTCGCGGCGGTGTAATGAACGACTCCAAATCCAAAATACAGCCAGGTAACCCTTTCATTTTATGTCCGTGCAGAGAATACCTCCTACGGTGTTTTGTTTCCCCCACCGGTGTGTCCCTGTTTTTAAGTTGTTTTATTGATTCGTTCCCAGATGAAGTCGCCCTGATGCTCTGTGCTGCGCCTCCGTGCCTCTCTGTGCTGGCGCGGCTGCTCCGCCAGGCTCTCTCTCTCTCTCTCTCTCTCTCTCTCTCTCTCTCTCTCTCTCTCTCTCTCTCTCTCTCTCTCTCTCTCTCTCTCTCTCTCTCTCTCTCTCTCTCTCTGCAGGAGAGGACCTTTGTCTGCACATGACGTTGCGCACGCCTCACGCACACGCACAGACGCATACTGCAAAGATTTAATTTAAATGACTGCATAATAAAATAAAACCTTCATTAGTATCAAGTGCATTTCATTCACTTATTCACAATTTTCCCACTTTGCCTATATTTCACAACGTGAATGCAACTGTCCCCAAATACATTTCTTGTAGTGTTCGCAGTTGAGATTTGTTCTTTTTCCCTCTGCTGCCTAATTGGAAACACATTTTTTCAGTAACTTGTTAAGAGAGAGACAGGAAGGCAGAAAGGGGTGGAGTGAAGCAGAGAGAAAAATAGAGCGCGATACTGACACTGAGGGAATCAAAGACATATTGTGTTCCTTACCAATTAACCTTCCTCATAATGTATTGGAAATATTTCCTCCTGTCTGCCAGTGCTGGTGGCCAAGGAAAGTTTAAACCTTCTCCTTCAAAGTTCTCAGGTTATGAGAAATAACTTCAAAAAATATAAATTTGGTAGGGACAGTTATATGTCTGCCAACTTCACACCATCTGTGAACACTTAGTGAGGTGTTTGTAGTAAACCAACCGCTGTTGTGGAATGAAATGAAGCGTTAACGCCAAGACACATCAAAAAAAGAAAATTTTCTCATTTGTCTCATTAAGTTGAGGAGGTCAATTACATTGAATGTCATAGGACCAATTTCCAGGGAAACAAAAAACAGCCATCCCAACCCTCAAACCTAACATCAACCCTTCGCAATGTCCTCAAAGCATTACTGATACACTAGTCTCGAATTGCCACACCTTCCTCCACAGCGTTGCAGAAGAAGAGTCTTTCCAGTCCACACAGCATTCCGAGATGGGAGTAAAATGGCATTTCTGTAAACCAATCACAATCGTCTTGGGCGGCGCTAAGCAGAGCCACGGTGCCTTGTTTTGGTGGAACCAGTGTACGTTCAAAGGTTGTTTTTGGTCGTACAACAGAAATCTCAGATTAGACAAATAGTCTAGCCAGCTGTCTGTATTTACCCTGCAGAGAACAGAGGAGCAGTTAACCCTAGTCCTCAGAAATCCACCAGAGTTTTAAATTATAACACAAAGAAAGCGGAAAGTAACAGACATCCGAAAAACGGAGTGACATCCGGCGGAATTTCCGGCAGAGCGAGGGCAATCCCGGAAGTGGAACGTCCTGAATATAGACAACCCATACACCATCACTCATACACTCGTGTAAAAGTCAATATAGTCAATTAAAAGAAAAATAATCTGCAACTGTTTGGATCATCAATTCTTTAGGAATGTCAATTTCAAGTAAAACAACTAACATTCTGCATTTCCAGCTTCTAAAATCCGAGGATAGCTGCTCTTCTTCTTCTAGGACGCCTCATTGAGGAGCTCACTGAGAGCCTAGCTTGTCCAATTTCTTTTTCTTTTTTTCCTCTTGACAACATCTATGATGCCATGATTGTGGAAGTCCTGTCCTTGCCTCCTCCTGTCTGGTCTGGTATTTGTCATGTAGTTACAAAACAACCAATATTATGGCGTTTTTCCATTGATGGTAACAACTCGGCTCGACACGGCTTGACTCGCCTTTACTCGATTCGACCCATTTTCGGTCGGTTTTCCATTGCAGTTTGAGTAACGCCTCAGCGTGGCTGGTTACCATAGCTACGCGTGATGACGTAATTTTCAACGTGATTCACAACAGCACGTCGGCTACTCGCCAATGTTTTGTTTCAAAAGAAGCTAAAGGAAGCAACAAAAATCACCGCTAAAAAAAACAGGAGTTTGGGAATTCCGACAGAGTTCAGACGTCGACATGACTGTTGTTCGCCGACACGAAAGGGTAAGTTAAGTTTCCTGATAACGTTAGCTAACATTTGCATGTGTTAGGGACCCCGGTCAGTATTTACTATACGTTATATAAAGTACATGAACTTTAGCAACCATGATTACACACCAAAATATGTATGCTGTGTACCGTTTGTGTTTCAGAGCATTTGCAAAACCGCCGCCGCAGACCGTCTGGTGGGCGTTCGATGTCCGACGGGTGAAATCTCTGGTTCTGACCTGCTGGGCTTCGTATAATCTTTATGAGAGTCATGGCTTATGACAATGACTGGGATGCATCTGGGCCAGCAGAGCCGGGGGGGGACACTGTCACAGGGTGCAGAGGATGGACGGGAGGGTTTGATGCTCTACTTGAATAGCTAAATAAAAACTTTTCTTTGATATATTGTCTTGTTTTTTTAAAGTAACAGTGTGCAATATTGGAAACAACATAAATCCTCTAATATATAGCCCTTAATATTGAACAGTTAAAGTGAGAATAGTGCAGAGAGTAGCTAATCTGTCGGTGTCTGGCTAGATTTTTTTTTTTTTAAATGTCCCGTTTGTTCCGGACACACACTCCGCACTCTTGTCTGCTAACAACGCAGCGATCCAACCAACCAGCAGCCTGCAGGTTTCCACGTCACCTTTTAGTATCGCATCAGCTCGCTTAGAACCTCAACTGAGGTAGTACGAAAAAAAGTACCTGGTAGCAGGTCCCAGGGACTTTTTTTCGTAATGGAAAACCAAAAAATGCGAGTAGAGTCGAGGCGAGTAGAGTAGATACCACACAATGGAAAAGCACCATTAGTGTTTTCTGATCCTATCAGCAGGATGGTATCGTGAGTCAGTGGCTTTCAAAACTCTAAAAAAAATACTTTCACAAAAAATTATTTAAAATGACCCTCTTTGATCTGCCAGTGTAAGGTATTGGTTAGGTTTGTGCAAAAACACTACATGGTTGAACACAGCATTTACACAGTGTGGGTCCAGCCATCCACCAAGCCACTTCCCTAAAGGCTCTAACACACCAACCCGACGGCCAACTGTTGGCAGGAAAGGCAGTCGGACTGACCACTCTCACCGAGTTGGTAAAAAAAAAAAGTGCTTCGGAACACACCAAAGCGACGCTGACATGTATTTTCTGCACTTTTGTGAGACGTCTCCATAACAGCAGGTGGCGCTAACCTGTATTGTCGCCCAAAAAATGAAAACCGGCAGCTGATTGGACGAATGTCACGGGGGTCTGGCTTATTGCTGCTCCTTCAGAATACAATCCCATATTTTACGCAAATAGTTCACCGAATCGCATATCTGAAAACAGTTTAAGTGAGAAATAGGGCATGTGGTTGCTGAATCTGTTGTTATGTCAGATCGACAAAGGTCAGTTTAAAAGCTTTTTGTTAGATTTTGTTTGTCACGCTCATCCCGCTCGTCATTTCTGGGTTAGCATTCCACCAATCAGATTGGTCATTGAATCCAACTGGCCGCCTTCCGATTCAACATGTCAAATCAGCCCAAATGAAGGCCGATGACGACGGCACCGAACACACTGAACAGACTGGAGTCACTGACCTCGCCAGATGGCCGATGATCGGGTTGTGTGTCAGAGTCTTTAGACGTTTAGTCAACCTTTTTCTGACAGAAACAAGTCATAATTCACATAGGTTGTTGTAGGCATTTAAAAACAAATGCCGCTGTTTCACAGTCTTGACAGGCTGTAAACTAGGATTGGTTGGTGTTCAAAGCGTAGTCTGACATTTCCCTTGCTCAAGTGACAGCAGGAATGTAAAGCACAATGATTATAAAGTGACCCTGACAAAAGACGTACATGTACTGTACATGCTGTGGCTGATCTGAGCATTATGCAAAACTAAGATATTTGTCATCTTTGCCACATAATTCAGAACAACCTCAGTGTTTAGTTTCTCTGGGGGAAATCTGTTTGCTTTCAGGGAATTGTGAAAATACTTGCATGGCCGCTATGTTGCATTTGCGCTCTTGTTGTAATACAAGCTTGTGTATTTCACACAAGTCTAACAGACCAAATTTAAACCGTGGCGTCCCACAATGGAAAGCAAACATCTCCAAGCTGGCCAAAGGAGAATCCTACCTACTGTACAAGGGGGAGACTCAGGTTCACATGGCTGCAGGCACATGTTCAGTATACTTGTTTCTTTATATGCTGTTTATATCTGATGATCTACTTTGAAGATGGACCTGTTATTTACTCTGCAACTACAACCAAAACATAACTACACTTTATACATAACACTATAAGACTAGTTTTCAGGAACATTAACTAGCCATATTAGAAGTTATTGCATTAGCTTTGATATAATTCCATACACTTGTGTCATGTACTTCTTGTATTGTCTTTCATTGCTTACCATGAATAATTACGCCCAACTAGTGTTGGCAAGCTGGTATGTCACGAAATAAAACTCATTAATCTACTCAAAACTTTGCAGTGCCTTTATATTCTCAAGGACAAACCTAGTCACTCATTGCCAGACCTTCCTCCACAGCGCTGCGGAGGAGGGTCGGACGGTTGTTTGCCTTTAAAACCAACAATTGTCTTGGGCGGTGCTAAGCGCCGGATTGAGCCACGGTGCTAGTCCACACAGCATTCCGGGATAGGAGAAAAGAGATTCTCTTGTCTAACACGGGGCATCGGTGCCGCTGAAAAATAGCCTTGGGAAGGAACTTGCTTTGGTGGAACATGTGTAGGTTCAAAAGTTGTTTTAGTCGTGCAACAGAAAACTCTAATTGGACAGATAGTCTAGATTTACCCTGCAGAGATCTGAGGAGCAGTTAACCATAGTCCTCCTAAATCCACCAGGGTTTAAAGCTATAGTGAGTAGTTTCCGCCACCCCCCTGAGGAATTGTAAGTAATACACTATTCTATGACGGTGCACCCCCCCACCCCTCCTCCACACAGTTGTTAGTAGCTCAAAGAGGACACGGAGGATTACAAAAAACATGATGGACTCTTCAGAAGAGGTAAATATCTTCACTTGAGTTTCTGCACGGGAATGTCAACACTAGTTTCTGAACATAGCCATACTGAGAAATATAGAGAGAGTTGCGTGGAGCTGATAGTCTTAATTACCTTTGTAGCAACTCATTCGGCAATGGCTTGAATGTAACAGACATTCATTAATATAAAAAAGATATACACTAAAGCTTTAAAACAACACAAAGAAAGAGGAAGGTAACGGACAGCCGGCTGAAGAAAGTGACATCTGGCGGAATTTCCGGCAATGGAGCAATCCTGGGAAATGGAACATTGCGAATATAGACTAGGACCAACCTTACTAAATGTGTAATTTGGACCTGTGTCTACCATTACAAGTCACTTAAGGATTAAAAATGGTCATAACACCGAAATAAGAAATGTCATTGATTTTTGATGCATGTACCCAAGTCACCAGTTAGTACTGTAAGCACAATCCACAAGAGTTGTTTTTTAATGTGTCACGCCCACAGGCTTCCATCTGGTAGCATTTAGGTGTTTGTAGTAGACTAACCAACACAATTGTAGGAATGGAAGGGATGACCAAAGATGTGTGTATCTAATGTACTTCTTCCTTACAAGTCCCAACACATTCCTACTCCCATCTCGTAAAATATGGACGCTTGGTCAGGAGCCTTAGTCGTTGTTATTGACGCTAAAAGTCTCCTCGCAAGTCGCTGGAAGTGTAGACAACACGTAATCACCTGAGTCAGGCTTATATTCTGATCACTACGCACTTGATAGACATTTTCCCGATCACATAACCATCAACACGTTTTTGTAGACATTGGATAGTGCTATAGGAAATAAACATGAATCTTTCAAAGATAATTTGCGCACCATTTGGCTTGTGTGTCTGAGATACTGTAGTTACCCGTAGATGAGGTTGTTTGATGCCTACAGAGCAACAGGCAGTGTCACTTCAGCTCTGACATTTCAGCAATTGTTTTGTATTACAATTTGGAAATGTACAGATTGTCTAAATTCCTAAATATCCTGCCTAGGCGTTTTATGCAGGGCCGTGTAAAAAGACATTTCTTAGATATTGTAAACTGCAAGTCTAAACAACATTGATAAAAGGTTTAATTTTATCCAAGATGTTTCTACACATGGCATTGTCATTCATGCCCCCCCACCCCCTAAGTATGAATTATAATAACTTTGGTGATCCACTGACTTTCCATCCAGTGCCATCATCAGCTCAAAATTCAAAATTGGTAAATACTATTGGTGTTCGACTGAATACCTGCAGAAGCTTCAGCTGTGTTCGTGTTCAGAGCTAATTAAATGTTAGCATGGTAACATGCTAAACTTACAAGGTAAACATAATACCTGCTATACATCAAAATGTTAGCAGTGTTATTGTGAGCATGTTAGCATACTTACATTAGCATTCAGCTCAAAGCACTGATGTACGGCCTCAAAGAGCCGATGGAGTGGCAAGTCTTGTTTGTTTATGTGCCAAATAAAAAGAAAAGGTTTAGTGCAAAGTCTGTGTGATGACAATTTGGTTTAAAATCTCACTTCCTCTTAAAGCCATGTAACCAGGTTTAGCTTAATGCGCCATTTAGCCTAGTTATGTACATAAAGAAGACTTGGCACTATGAATTTGTGTATTTAAGTAAAACAAAGGTCCTCTTCTTAAGCATGAACTGCACTACTGATTAGCCCCAGCTCTGCCTCGCAATAAAAACTCCTTTAAGATTTTTAAGCATTTAGAGGCAGGTAGAAATCACCCAGAGAGACAATCACCCTCATGTTGGGAGTTAGAGAGAATTAGACAATCAGAAGATTGAGATTAGACAGAAATAAAGTAGTTTAATAATAAATAAAATAAAAAGTTCAGAGGTTTGGACATATGACAGCAAAGGGAGGGAGGCACGTGGCTTTCAAAGGGTGCTCAATTTCAGTAGTGGGGCCAGAGAGTGAAAGGGACCAAGGGGTTAGGTAGGGTGAAATAAGAGGAAATGGTAGAAAAAACGTAGAAGTGGGGGAAGAGAGAAAAGGCTACATAAACAGCCTGGGGGCAGGGAGATAAATTACATCACAAAGTAAATAAAACTCTCAGGTAGGATTGTGAAAAAAGGGTGATTATGAGATATTGTTAATCTTGATACAATAGGCTTGGATATAAAAAGCCTCCATATAAATGTTACACAAAAACCATATGAATGATTAATAATGAACAATGAGACAGTCAAAGAAAAACAAAGAGACAAAGACACGCACCCATAATGGAAAGAAAGACAGAACATAGGGCCACTGTCATCCTCTTCTACAGTTTATGATTTCATGTACATTTTCAAATGAAGGTTTATTGCGCAATACACAGTTTCTGCAGCACTTTTTTTACGTGGGTAGTAAGTGACAAAATAGCCCTTTAAGTCATGAATAACACACATGGAATCCCTTTTTGCCATATTTAGTAAACCTCTCTAAACTTCTACCTCTCCTCCCTTGTTTGGCTCCTCTGACTCAGAGATTTTATGTTCACGATTACAATCCAACAGGATAAATTATACAGACCAGATGCACACTATGATAGCGAGACTGACTGTGTAACAGTGTATATGTGTGACTCCTGACAACATCCCTCTCTCGTCTCTCTCTTGTTATTGTCAGAAGAAAAAATGAATGAGATGGAGACGACAGATTAGCCATGGGGACTTCCTTTGTCTCAGGTAGTGATGATACATGGTAATGGCTTCTCTCTGTCGATGACTGGATCAGTGATAAAGTGTTCTTTTGTAATGGACTCTTGTATATTGGTTTACAGCCTCCATTCAATTACTAGGTCTTAAACCACATTGTTTTGTCGTCATTGCCAGGCTGTCATTGTGAAAGGATTTTATTTTTTTTTTTTTTTTAAATCGCAAGGGCCAGTACAATTGAATAAACATAAAAGATAAAGTTTACAGTTATACAGCTATCCTGCGCTTTCCAACACTAACAGAATCCACCAGCACATCTAAAGGGTCACTGATAGAGGAGTTACATCTTGTTGGTTTGAGCCGTATAAAACCAAAAGTGTAAAAACTCACCATTTATATTTACAGGGGGGTCATGTGCCAGACTATCTCTGAGCCATTGCCAGGCAACCAGCGGAGACTCCAGAACACTTTTTTTTACACATATATTTACATAAGCGAGCGAGATATAACTTGGTAATCAGTTAGCTTTTGAGGCCATCATGTGTATAACGTGTGTGTGCACTGTGCACACACACATTATAACATAGCCTATGCACTCAAACAAATGCTGTCATGCAATCAGGTAAGCAAACACACAGACACACACACACACAGAAAGAGGCAATCAGGCAAGTTAGCATTCATAGAACACTACAGGAGTAGTTTCTCCAGCAACCCGACAGCTGCTGGTTAGTAAATACGCATGAACACCATAACCGGGAGGAAGCGTGGGTTAATATGTGTATTGATACCGGGATGTCTACACAACTGTGTGAGTCGATTGACCTCAAAAGTTCGGCACTTTACTCGAAGTTCCAGAATCAAAACACCTGTTGGTGTTCGTCTCTTTAGTCTATTTGCGATTTAGGTTTTTTTCCTGGCACACATCACTTACAAATCTGTGCTTATCATCATATGTACTGTACATGTTAAATGTGCTGTATTTATATAGCGCTTTTCTAGTCTGAATGACTACTCAAAGCGCTTTTACATAGTACAGGAAACATTCACCATTCACACACTGTGGCCGTACAAGGTGCCATCTGCTCATCAGATAAACATCATCATGACACAGCATCGGGGCAACTCGGGGTTCAGTGTCTTTTTTTCGACATGGACTGCAGGGCCAGGGATTGAACCAAATCTGTGCTCTACCACTGAGCCATATGTTATACATGTTATGTACTGGTGTTATTGTTGAATACATTGTAAATACATATTTCTAAAATCGTGTGATGTTTTTATTACACAATACTTTTTCTGACCTTTTTGAATCTTGCCCCTGACAAATAAGCCATATTATAAAATAGGCTAAACACTAAAACCTATAAAAACTAATTTAAAACTATGCTTTGGAAAAAAGTAAAAAATTAACTAGCAAACCCACTTTAAAAACTAATTACAACTAAACTGAATTTGAAAACAAAAAGTCCAAACAAAATGAAAATAAAAACTACTGAAAAATGCAAAACTATAATAACCTTGGTCCCCAGTAATGTAGATGGATTTGAAACCATGTCATTTCCATCTTCTTTGGACCTGAATCAGCACAAAGCCAGCAGTTTCCACACTTTTTTTTGTTTTAAAGGAATAGTTCAACATTTTGGGGAATGCACTTTCTAGCTTTCTTACTTGCTCCCCATTTCAAAGTGGTATCAATATTTCCATCTAACTCTTGGCAATAAAGCAAATAAGTGAGTTTCCTAAAATGTCAAACTGCTCCTTTAAACACTCTCATAATTAGTCTTCTTGCAATGCCGTTTGTCTGGACATTGGCTGTTCGTTCATTATGCTTGGATACTACTGTAAAGTGTGTGTGTGTGTGTGTGTGTGTGTGTGTGTGTGTGTGTGTGTAAATGCTGTATTGTACATTATTGAACAGCTGACAGTCTGCAGTTATATGCTTGGATTCTTATCGACCGTAGCCTCTTACAGATTAGATTGTATTGTTGCAGAAACTCTCTTTAAAGACCTTTGATGCTATCAAGCCATCACAGTTGGTACTTTAGTGTTTTTTGTGCACCTTCTGATTCAAAGCAGGTCATAAGCTATGCTGGGATGCTAATGTAGCCCCCACCGGAGCAGTGGAGCATGGAAAAGCCATTACAGCTGACAGAAAGGCCTTTTATTTGGAGACCTAAGTTCAGCTTCACATCAGGAATCAATTACTTTCAACTGCTTTTCCTCAAAAAGCAGCTGAAGAACCCCCCCCAACCTCTACCTTCATTTGTGTCCATCCCCCACCACTCCCTCCATCCCGTCCCCATGCCAGTACCTACATCTCTCCTATGGCTCTATCCCTCCCTTTCCTTCCTTTATTCTTCCCTCTCTCTTTCTCCTTCTCCCTTGTTGGCATCTCACTCTTTTGCTAGCCCTCCTTTTCCTTCCTGTCTCCCTCTCTATATGGTTTCACTCTTTTCTCCTCCACCCTTTCCTGCCTACTAACCCCAATTTTATATTTTCCTCCTAATTTTCACACTAAATTTCTCACTACCTCCTTCCTCTCACAGCCTTTCCGTGCCCGGTGCTTTCCAATCCCTCTCCTTGTTATCATCCCTCCATCCCCTACAAATCTTCCTCCCTCTGCTTCTCTCTAAGGTCTCCACCCTGCACTGCAAATAATCTAGGTTCTAAAGATGAACTACACAGTTTAAGTGTAAAAAAAAAAAAAATCCTCTCAAATAACAGCATGGATCAGTAATTGGCTGAAAAGTAGCAGAGAAAAGTTTTTCATCTCGTCCTATAGGCAAACAAGCACAATCGTAACAGAAATATGGTGAAATATGGTTGTCTATTCCCATCATTGTGTTAGATTGCATTGTGTGAAACACATCCAGTGACTGTCAGAAAGGTAGGACCAAACTCTCACAGTGTGACTGCTGCTACAATCCATGTGGGTTTGTGATGCCTCCATTTGCTTTTTTCCCATTGTAGCACTATGATTCATCGCACAATATGCCATTTTTTTAAATTAATACCAGTTTCACGCAGATTGTAAGAGACATTTTATTAGACCCATCTTGCACAATGGGCTTCATGCAAGAACCACTCGAATGAATGGATGTGTTCCTAAGTGGCACATACAAGTAATTTAAGAATATTTGTGTCATTCACCAATTTTCTTGTATTTATAATTTTCTCATAGAATGAGTGGTCCAGGCATGTTGTTTACAGACCTCTACTGACATGTCATCTTCTGAAGCAGATCTTGAAGCCCTTCTTTTTTTACTCTTTTGTAACATTTTTGTGACTGAAATGTTACCAGACATGTAAGAGTTAACCTTACATATATACTATACACTTTACAGTATTTCTTTTTAAATATATTTTTTATTGTCCTTTCTGTTTTTATTCTTTATATATTAAGTGAGTGTTGTACTTTGAGCGCAAAGGTTAACCAAAGTCAAATTACTTGTTTGTTCACGCAAACCTGGCCAATATAGCTGATTCTGATACATAGCAATCTGTTCTTTGTTCTTTGAACAGGTGGCACCAAGTTAAAAAAGCCTTTGAAATCAAAGCACACCTTATGTGTGAGACCCATTGTGACATACGACTAACCTGAACAAAGTGTGGCTTACATCCAGAACCAGTGAAAAAAAGTTTTTGCCTTTTTAAAATGCCTTTTTGGTTGATGTGTTCTAGCCCAGTCTCACAGCAATTTGTGAAATTGTCACATTATTTTGATGTTATACTAGATTTATTGATTCGTTAACAGTAGAACAATTTTATGAATCAAACTACAGCCGCTGGGACACAATCCAAGAACGCAGAAAAACAACGGGACGGTTGTGGTTAGGAAAAGAACAACAGGGAAAGGAACCGTCACATTCGACGCGATCCTCAGATCAGGGTGAAAGTTCTGCATTTTTTTACCCATTCACCACCCCAACCAACCTCCTCACGAGCATTTTCGGCTTTTCAATACTACTCCATACCTTTGTTAAACGAAATGCTTCCCTTTTTGAAATACATTAGTCTAAAATTCGTGCCCTCCACCACAAAACAAAAACGAAAAAATTGTGTCCCTGTACACGAATCAATACATTTAATAACGTCACCATTTCACACACTGCCATGAGACAGCAAGAGTATGAATTGCTGTAAAGAAGTTATTCCGACATGTACAGTGGGTACGGAAAGTATTCAGACCCCTTTAAATTTTTCATGCAGCCTTTTTTCCAAAATCAAAAATTCATATCAGTAATGTACACTCAGCAACCCATCTTGACAGAAAAAACAGAAATTTAGAAATTTTGCATATTTATTAAAAAACAAAACTGAAATATCAATGGTCATAAGTATTCAGACCCTTTGTTCAGTATTTAGTAGAAGCACCCTTTTGATCTAATACAGCCATGAGTCGTTTTTGGGAAAGATGCAACAAGTTTCTCACATCTGGATTTGGGTATCCTCTGCCATTCCTCCTTGCAGATCCTCTCCAGTTCTGTCAGGTTGGATGGTAAACGTTGGTGGACAGTCATTTTCAGGTCTCCAGAGATGCTCAATTGGGTTTAAAGGGCTCTGGCTGGGCCATTCAAGGCCACAGAGTTGTTGTGAAGCCACTCCTTCGTTATTTTAGGTTGTGCTTAGGGTCAAAGGTAAACCTTCGGCCCAAGGTCCAGGGAAAAGGTTTTCGTCCAGGGAACCGATTGCAACCAGTCGTCCTGTCCCTGCAGCTGAAAAACATCCCCCACAGCATGATGCTGCCACCACCATGCTTCACTGTTGAGACTGTATTGGACAGGTGATGAGCAGTGCCTGGTTTTTTCCACACATACCGCTTAGAATTAAGGCCAAAAAGTTCTATCTTGGTCCATCAGACCAGAGGATTTTATTTATCACCATCTTGGAGTCCTTCAGGTGTTTTTTAGCAAACTCCATGCGGGCTTTCATGTGTCTTGCACTGAGGAGAGGCTTTTTGCCATAAAATGGATTGCTGCAGTGATGGTTGACTTACTACCAAATCTCCCGACTGCATGTCTGGAGCTTAGCCACAGTGACCATTGGGTTCTTCTTTGCCTCTCTCACCAAATAGCTCAGTTTGGCCGGACGGCCAAGGAAGGGTTCTGGTCGTCCCAAACGTCTTCCAAGGATTATGGAGGCCACTGTGCCTTAGGAACCTTAAGTGCAGCAGAAATTTTTTGTAACCTTGACCAGATCTGTGCCTTGCCACAATTCTGTCTCTGAGCTCTTCAGGCAGTTCCTTTGACCTCATGATTGTCATTTGCTCTGACATGCACTGTGAGCTGTAAGGTCTTATATAGACAGGTGTGTGGCTTTCCTAATCAAGTCCAATCAGTATAATCAAACACAGCTGGACTCCAATGAAGGTGTAGAACCATCTCAAGGATGATCAGAAGAAATAGACAGCACCTGAGTTACATATGAGGGTCACGGCAAAGGGTCTGAATACATATGACCATGTGATATTTCAGTTTTTGTTTTTTAATAAATATGCAAAAACTAAATTTCTGCTGTCAAGATGAGTACATTACTGAGAAATAAAATGAACTTTTTGATTTTTGGAAAATGAATTGCTGAAACAAAAGTGAAAAATTTAAAGGGGTTATTCCGACCCACTGTACAGCTGTGGAACATAATCCTAACTATCCTGCTGTGTGGAATATAAAATGTTTGCTAAGGCAATGGAAATTACAAGCTAAATATAAATACTTTAAAAACCATAATTTCAGTTGAAGCAGTAAAGGGAATTCATAATTGTGTAATCCAATTGGTATTGACACAGGCATACAGGGGATTTTGGTTCAAATGTCACCTGTCTGTGAAACTAAATTAGTCGCAGATTTCACTAAAGCTACGTTTGCATCGTAAAATCACAGGTTACATATTGAAACATATTGAATCTCTTCCCACAGGCATGCACGCGGTCAGTGTTTCACTAACTGAGAATACACATGCACACAGCTGCACGCACGCTCCCACGGAGCAGTGCCACGTCTGTGGTTAAAGGCCTAGTGGTGTGGCACCATGTAAACACACCACTCAGTGGTATGGTTGTGGTAACCCTCACACTGTACACTTTCTCCCTCTCGGTTTCACTTTCTCTCCTCTCTGTCTTTCTGTTTTGTCATTTTTCCACTCTGCCACTTTTGCTCCTGTATCCCTTTATATCTCACGCTGTCATCTTCTGTTTCCTGTGTCTCTCCGTCCACTTCATCCTGACAACTGATTTTATCTGCACATTTCAAGTTGATGTTGTCGATCAACATCCTGGACAGCGCTGTATTATCTTTGTATTAGATTGTCCTCACCATCTGCAAAACATGTATTTCTTTGTTTCATGCCTGCATCTGTATGAGTATTTAAATATAGTTTACAAATGGGAAATGCAACATTGAGAAATGACAATATGTCTCACTGACTATCAAAGAGAAATGTGGCTCTATTTTCCCGGAATTTTTTTTTATACTGTATGGGTCACCACATTATGTATTTTTACTTTATAAGTACAGTATTGTGTGTTTAATTAGAATACACTGTTATATGGATAATTCCTTAGAAACCCCAATGACTGAATCATTGAAGCATGATATTTTGGTCAAAGTCTGTAAGATTCATTTCTAGGGGACCAGGACCATCTGTAGAAAATGTAGTTCCGGTAAAACTTAGTTGATTTCATTTTTTTCGTTGACTTTAGGTTTCACGCGGGACACAATCCCCGGTCACCTGAGTGAAAGTCCTGGGTTTGACCGACCCATCTACCACCCCAACTTCCTTCCGTACACAAAATTTCATGCACTTATACTTTGTCACCTCACTTCCTCGTTTGCTCTCACAACATTTACCCCAGCCCCAAGAGGTCTAACAAGAAATGTATTTGTTGGTCGTTATGAGCTGCTTGCAAAATCGACCCATACGGCTGTTTTTTTCTGGATGAGGACGGGCTGTTCTGCTTTAACTGCTTCGTCTTTTACATTTAATGGCAGATTGCACCCATTGTTTTTGAAGTTGTATACTGCCACCTGCCCCTTTACTGGAGGCATTGTTGCGCCTATGAGTCGTGTTCTAGCAGTTCTTCAAAATAAAAGTCTTCTGTTACTTTAAGGTTTTTATTAGGGGGGAGAAATGCATGTGTTCTAAATATTGAGGTGGACATGCCCCATGCCCCCCCCCCCAAAAAAAAAAAAAAAAGAGTCAGCCAGTAAATTGACAAAAATCTTTATCAGCTGGCCCATTTAGAATTACATAGAGAACTCCAAAACTAAATAAAAATATGTGCACCCACAACACCAGGTAAGAAACAGGTAAACATGCCTATATGTTCTTACTCAGACACACAGTCTCCCCTGTACACACACACACTCTCTCTTGGATAAAGAGCTATTTGTTTTAATGGCTAAAGGGAGGATGTGGATCTACCACCCATTGTGACGCTGTGCTGACTGCTGCGGTTCTCAGGCATTGTATGAAGAAAGCCAGCCCTTAGACTCCACGTTAGAGACAATCATCCCTAAAAACTGCATGCTCGAGCCACTGCAACAGCTGGAGATCTGTCAGTCTGCACAAGTACAGCACACTGTTGTCCAAACAAAATTCCAGGTTGGGTTGTTCATAGTAATTTAAATATTGAGACAAATCTCCACAGTCAAGTTTCTGTCAGCAATGTAGGCCAGCTGCCTAAATGGAAGAAATACATACTCAAATATTCTTCAAAATGCAATGAATTCTAGTCCAACTTAAACAGTATAAGTTTACCTAACCCACTGGGGTATGTAGATTCTTCAGTTTATTAATATTTACCCATTTTTCTGTCAAAATCTCTTTTGTGGATATTGGACAAATATTTCTATCAGCCAACAGAAATGCTAGAATATCCTACAGGGTCCTGCAGAGACACGTGCTGGGGTGTATACCTTCCCAAATTTGGTATTACGAGTATGAATATTGACCAAGACCAAGAGAAAAACTATAAAAACGCAAAAAAAATACAACAACAAGGGAAGCAAATTCTTTTACTATTTACATTATAAAAGAAGAGACTGTACCTGTTTTCCAGATAATGCTCCTCCCATTCTCATAGGCAAACCTGTGTTTTATCTACACCCTCTACAAAAACAAGATATATCTTAATCTTTTTTTTCAAAAACCAGATGCTAATCTGTCACTGTGACCTCAGGCAGGGTAGCAGGGCACAATCGCTAGTTTAACAGCCCATATATTATATGGAAAACCTATTAAATGGCTGTTAGTGACAACTGTTGCATGTCAGAGCGGCTAATGTCTTGTTTTGTAGTCAGCTTCTACAACACTCGACTGTTGCATGCCAGTCAGGGAAAAGGTCTCTGAGGTTATCTTGTCAGAGGCTTTACAATGGAGACTGGTGACCTCCTGACAAATAGAGACCTGCCACATTCTGACAGGATTTGGTCCAGCGTGTCTGAGCTTCACCAGGTTGTTTGGCAAAAGCCAATGAAAGTTGAGATGCTAGGGATTCATGAGAGATTTATGCTTGCTGTTTTAATGAGCAGCTTGAGATGACCACAGGCCGCACGTGACGGCAGCTCCAGGTCTAATAGCCATACACGGAGTGTGAACCAAACCATCACTATAAAATACATGTTTTTATTTTTATTTAACCATTATTTATCCAGGGAAGGGAACAAGTTTTCATTTGCAACGGCGACCTGTCACATTCACACAGTTACACATTCATACCTGGAAGCTGCCCAGTACAACCGCAGTCTGGCCACTGAGCAACTCCATTGGAGCAATTGGGTTTAACCCTTGTGTCTTGTGTTGTCATCCCGTCGAAATTGAAAATAAAAAAAGAAAAATTCTGTTGAGGCTTTTTTTATCAATGTTTAACTTTTTCTTAATTTTTTTTGACGTTTTCAACACTACGTAACACTAACTTATTAACTTTAGTTTTACAGTTATTTTTGGAATTTAAGTTCAATAAACCTCATTTATAGGAAACTAAACCTAATGTTGGAGTTAGAAAAGAAGAAATTAAGAATTATTTATACTAAAATTAAAGGAAAGTAGGTTGATGGATAATCACAGAGTGGAATATGTCAACTTTTACTCAATACTATTTCAAAACCACTTACATTTTTTTTTTTTCCAAATGCTATAAAACTGAATAAGATACCCCCAAAAAAATGAAAGTAGAAATTGTACTTTCCAAATAGTTTTGTGTGGAATCAATCATGTTATTAGGGTAATTACAATTGGGTAGTTAAAAAGAACATTGATACGGGTCAATTTGACCCGAGGACAACATGAGGGTTAAGGGTCTTGCTCAAAGGCACCTCAGTTGTGGTGATGAGGGAGGGAGAAGTGCTGCTCTTTCACTTTCCCCACCCAGATTTTTATCCTGGTGGTCTGGGTCAAAAGCTGGCTTCTCCAAATCCCAGAGGGGTCAAGAGTAAACATTTTGAGTCGTCAATATAAATTATATATAAGCTAGTCATGACGTAACCAACTGTTCCTTTTCCCTGTTGTTCTTTTCCTAGCCACAACCGTATGTACAACTTAAAAATAAATACAATAAATGGTTATAAAGAATAATCTTTTTCATTGAATAGAAGGATAATGGTACAGTCTCCATGCTACACTAACGATAGTATTAGCGCCCCCGTCACACTTGCACTAGGAGTGGCTGTGGCTCAGCGGTAGAGCGGTTGCCTGCCAATTGGAAGGTTGGTGGTTCGAGCCCTGCAGTCCCATGTCGAAGTGTCCTTGGGCAAGACACTGAACCCCAAGTATGAATGTGTGTGAGTGTTTATCTGATGAGCAGGTGGCACCTTGTACGGCAGCCTCGGCCACAGCGTATGAATGTGTGTGAATGGTGAATGTATCCTGTATGATGTAAAAGCGCTTTGAGTAAAAAAGTAGAAAAGCGCTATATAAATACAGCACATTTACTTGAAATCATAATATGCAACACGCCCTACACAATTGGAATAGTCATAGAAATCAGGAATAGAAATGGCAGAGAGCATGAGTATTCTGTCCATGTCCAAATGTCCAATTCTCTATGACCTCTCATTTGAGGGCTATAGAGATATACACAGAAAGTTGAGCTGGCTAGCTAACTAGTTAGCTTTAGCTAACGTCAGGTAGACTGACCTTGCTAACTGACGTTAGCTAAAGCTAACTAGTTAGCGTCAATTAGCTAACGCAAGCAATTTTATAAACCTCCCTAATAATGTTAGGAAATTGAGAAAATTTAATAATTACATGACAACATATTGTTATGAAATTATTTATTTTATTAAAAGTTAAGAATTCAGATTTGTTAATCAGTACAACAGCAACGCTAACTTCCACTTGAATTGTAGGATAGGTTGCCTGTTGCAAGAGTTCAATTGTTTTTGCACCGCGCTTGTTCGGACCCATTCGCATGCGGTGTGCGAATCTCCATAGGAAATGAATGACTTCCAGTCGTTTCTCAGCCGTATCGGAGGTGATCGGAAGTGCCAGTGTGAAGGTGGCGTGAGACTTTCCCCTGTGCAAGTATACTTGTGGCTGTATTATTTGTGTCCCCCCTTCAAAAATTGCTCTTCAGAAATTTGATGTTTATTGCCCAACTGAGAGATCAGATTTACGCATGCCTCTAGACCACCACACTCCCTGTCTTTCATGATGGGGAGGGGGGGGATTAAACATAACAAAACCCACTGCAGACATTAGGATTTCATCTTTGGTTACTGTACACAAGGGAAACCATTTGATTCAACTATGCCAACTAGGAGTAAAAATCTAGTTACAAAAATAAATTCACTTAGGGCTTGGCTGGCAACACCCTGTTTATTCTATGGCAAATTCAATGAAAGACTAGCCATTTTCTACTGTTACTCAACTCTTTCAAATCCATCTCTGCCAATATCTCATCTTTATTTCATTCCAGTATACATTGAACCTTTCTTACATTGCCACATTCAGTTCCTCTCCCTTTTCTTTCCACATCTGTCATACCTGTCAATATTTTTAAGTGATTTTTCTTGTTTATTTTCTTATTGCTTTCAGTCTCATCTCTCTCTGTGTTGTGGCTGTTTATACGCGTATGTGTGTTTCCCCCGCAGTATAGTTAGTGTGATTTATAGGGTAGCTGCAGACTGTGGAGAGACTCTGGTTTCAGCTTTGAAGTCATGGCAGCCACAGGACCTCTGACACACACACACACACACACACACACACACACACACACACACACACACAGACACACACTCACACACACACACAACACACACAACACAAACTGACAGTTCCTATGCCAGAATCCTAAAAGAGGGAAGAGGGAGTCAGCAACGGAGAGATGTGACACATAGAGAAAGAGAGAGAAATGTTGCATAGAGAAGTAAGGGTTAAAGGAAGGAGGGGAAGATATAAAGTCCCTAAAAGAGAAATGAAGAAAGAAAGGGGGGAAAGGAAATGGTCCCTGCCCACGGAGGTAAAAGAACCCCTTGTCTGTTTCAACAAAGTCACATTTCAGCTCTCTTTGGTTCAGTCCGCCTGTTACTTACTCTAGCTACATGCTACATCTTTAAAGATTTCTGTAATACATATACAAAGAGCTAACATATTTTACCTTAGGCTACTTCAACAGGAGTTGTTTTACACATGGAAAAGATATGAGAAAATATATTAAATATTAAATTATAAACAAATTATGCGATGAGATAGATGTTTTTTAACAAACGTGAGATGAAATGCCGATAAGGTGTGAGATGAGGTAATATATGAAAAACAGAGATAAGATAAGACATAAGATGTAAACAAACTTGCAATTATATATGAACTGAGAGATAAAATTAGATGAGATGATGACAAAACATGAGATGACATACTGTATGAAATAAAAGGGTATGAGATGAAATGAGATTAGATGAGGTTATATAAAAGATAAGAAATATGAGATGGTAAAAAAAATTATAAGATTTTTAAAAATGTATATTAGATGAGATATGTAAGAAAGTGGAGATGGGGAAGAAGTAAGGGACAAGCTTTATGGGTTGAGATACAGTATGAGATCAGATGTATAATGAGATCATATATGAGAAATGTTATGCGAGATGACATTAAAATATGAGCTACGATGCACTGATTAATACAATTCAACATCCATTAAAACTCAAGCAAAATCTGTATTACAATACAAATACAGTCCCATTGCCAAACTTCAAAAAGGGTTGAACCATGCCTTAAATCTTTTCTATAATGATGAGGAAGCATTGTATCTTCTTTAGTAATGGTTGTATTGAATATCAATATACAGACAAATAGGTAAGTGTGTGTGTGGGCATTTGGGGGTTGTCCCAACATATGGCTGACAAGGGAGTGGGCTTGTCTGTAACAATCTTTTGGGCATGTTAAGAATGTCTGAATACGCACGCACACACACACACACACACACACACACACACGAGCTGATGTGCTTTTACATCAAAGTGGTGACATTTAGCACCCAACTTCAATAAGAGGTCAACCACAGCAGATCACCCACCGTCAAAGCAGCGATTCTCATTTGTGTGTGTGTGTGTGTGTGTGTGTGTGAGAAAGGGGGTTTGAGTGATGGAGAGATAATGAAAGAGATAAATAGAGAGAGCATATGTCTTAGTGTTTGTGTGTCACCAGGTCATGTGATCCTGTTAGCCCTATCTGTCAATGACACTCTTTGAGGCATGTCAATGACATTACCTGCTGACGTATCCCTATTCACACATACAGGGGGCTTTCAATATGCTAACGTGTCTTCTCGCTTGCCTCATTCACGTCTTAGCACCACCCAGGAGGATATAAGAGACAGATGGATATGCCAAATGTGAAATCTTTGGTTCCATAGCAACTAATCTCACTCCGAACACATAAAATACAGACGTTCGGGCAGTGGCTGTCTGCGTCTGACGTGACGTAGAGCGTACTGGGGAGAGCAGCATGTAGATGGGGTTTAGTGAGTAATGTGTAAAGGGGAAATTCTGCGTAGGGAGGTTGGTCGGGGTGGTGGATGGGTCAAACACAGGACTTTCATCAGGAGAGTGGGGTTTATGTCCCGCGTGTGTCCTTAACCGTCCCTTTACTGCTGCGTGTCACAGAACCGTAATCCCACCCACGACCTTTTCTTAAACCCAACCGTTCCATTACCGCGAGTCACGGAAGCATAACCCCACCTACAAGCTACAAGCTTTTCCTTAACATAACAGCGTCCGAAGGGACACCAATAGTCCCAAATAAGCCCATGTTATATGATGCTCAAGGAGACCTTTGTGTCAATAACAACAACAAAGGCACCTGACCAAGCGTTCATATTTGGCGAGATGGGAGTGAGAATGTGTTGTCCACAGCACCAGTCTTAAGCGACTTTACTTACTTATGACGTTCTGCACAAGCTGTATCACCAGTTAAACCAACTGGTAGAACATCTACCAGTTGTGATTAGTCTACTAAACCAATCACAACTGCACGGAGTATGTTCAAAAGTTGTTTTAGTCGTGCAACAGAGAACTCAGATTGGACAGATGATCTAGCTAGCTGTCTGGATTTACCCTGCAGAGATCTGAGGAGCAGTTAACCATAGTCCTCATAAATCCACGGGGGTTTCAAATTCCAACACAAAGAAAGGGTAACGGACATCGGACTGGAAAGATGGACATGTGGTGGAGTTTCCGGCAGCAACGGCGCAATCACGAAAGTTGAAGGTTGTGGATATAGACTAATCAGAGCGTGACCCCGGAACCCCACCAGGCGCAGAAAAGCCGCGTTCCGGTTCTGTTCCATCGGCCGGCGTGCGTCATACAACATGGGAGCATCTTATAAGCAATGCATGTCCAACTTACAGATTTCGTTGTTTTTGGTCATCTTTCATTGATATTTGTGCTTCTACCATAAAGGTAAGTAGTCTACATAGTTATGTTTTTTTTCTCCATTTAGTCCTGTTAGGAAAGACACGGACCAAAGATTTGTTGCTGTATATTGTTAATATAATAATAATAAAAAAAAAATTTTCCTGTATATTTCAGCTAAAGACATCTGTCTAAACAATCTAACTTGAACTAAAAAGAGTTTTGTGACTTAGCGTGTGAAGATTGGGAGTGAATTTTGATTTAATGTGTATGTGTAATTGCTTTTTGTCATTTGTAGTTTAACCCTTGTGTTTCAATGTGTTTTATATCAGAAATATTAGATTTCTTTCAACCAAATTGCCCAATAATAAAATGGATGATTTCATACAACAGTGTTCAGGTAAAATTAATGATTACTTTTATT
Organism: Etheostoma perlongum; assembly: GCA_026937815.1. Lineage (NCBI taxonomy): Eukaryota > Metazoa > Chordata > Actinopteri > Perciformes > Percidae > Etheostoma > Etheostoma perlongum. The sequence continues at coordinate 21,003,932 of CM049386.1, read as the reverse complement.
AAATTTTTGGGGTGTTTTATTTAATCTTATAGAATTTGAATTCTTTTTTTTTTTTTTATGGTTTCAAAACGGTATCCGGACTAAACTTTGACATATACCCATCTGTGATCCACTCAGCATCGTCTGACCTTAACTATTAGTCAAAATAATTAATAATTTCTGCCTTGTTAACTAAAAACGTACGTATAATTTGACATCAGGTTTGTTGACCATGAATTCCAAGAATACAAGAATAAGTGTAAAACCTATTTTTTTTTTCCAAGTTCTGAGACCAGTTATCTTACCTAAGGCATTAAACACAAGTACACTGAAGTTTTGGGGAATTTAGCGCTACACAGTATATAGACCATATTATAGGTTCCATGTACACTCATTATTATTATTAGTGTGTGCACATTGGTTTGTTTGAATTGTGAATATCTGTGTCACACTGAAAGAAAGCTGAGTCAAGCTAAGAGATCCTAAAAAAACTTCATGTATTTTCGCCAAGCAAACACAGAGGAACTGGTAAGATGTAGCGAATTTCCCTCTTTAAAAACATTGACTTAGCTACTACAGTTCAACCACTCCACTGCAGTGACAGGGATGCTCATCCAGGCCTGGAGATACATTATTTCACTTTGTGTGAAACTGTTATGTCATGTTAAGGCTAATATGCAGGTGAGCTGCAGACACTGCAGCAGGATAGTAATCAGGCCAGGACGTACAGTACAACTTTTAATTTAACTATTTATTAGGTATGGCTGTTATCAACAGCCGTTAATATACATAATATACAATGATCCTGTTTTTCCTAGCTCTCTACCATTCTTCAAGACCATATCCCAGTTCCCTCCCGTTTTGTTGTCTGTCCCAGGAAACTCCTGTAATTTTTTAACAAATGTTGTCTGACAGCAAGTTAAAACGGTAAAATATTCATAGTATAGTGTACAGTATAGCGTACAACATGATTGATTGTTTTTTTTCTTTAGGTGGGTCTTTTTTAGGTGTCTTAAATACGTTTAGCTACTGTACATACCTACAGCAGTACATACACATGTTACCTTTAAACAGTATTTTAGCAAGTTGCTTAAGTTCAATTAGTTTAACCCTCGTGTTGTCCTCCCACCCACTATGCAACTTTTTGTTTTTCTCGATCCAAATGAAAAACAACTTTTTCTGCCCTTTTCCCGATGTTTTTGTCACTTTTGTTCTGCGTTTTTTTGCTGTTTTTTCTGCGCTCTGTCACTGTTTGTATGCACAAAATCCAAAATAATGCATTATCAACTGGTATTGCTAACAATTACAGTTCCATCTTCGATCAGGGGATAGTTTAGCTTCACTTTTTGTACGACTTCAAGGTAATGTCACGCAGCAATAGATAATGTCACGGCCCGATAACTACTGCTTAGACCCAGCTCCAGAATTACCCGATGGGCCTGTATCAGGGATAGTTTGGCTTCACTTTTGTACAATGAAAGGGTATTGTGGGGCGGCTGTGGCTCAGTGGTAGAGCGGTTGCCTACCAATTGGAAGGTTGGTGGTTCAATCCCCGGCCCTGCAGTCCCATGTCGCAGTGTCCTTGGGCAAGACACTGAAATGCTGTGTCATCGGAGTGTGAATGTGTGTGCATGTTTATCTGATGAGCAGATAGCACCTTGTACGGCATCGGCCACAGTGTATGAAGAATGGTGAATGGTTCCTTCTATGTAAAAGCGCTTTTAGTCGTTCAGACTAGAAAAGCGCTATATAAATACAGCACATTTACAATCTTTCTATACAGTGAGTGCATGAAACAACACTATGGGATTAAAGCCATGCATTGCATAGTCTATAGCGCCAACTTCTGACGAATCTACGCTGTAGCCTACTTTATTCGCTCCAAACCAGTTGATGGAAACGCACCTAATGCAATGTTTCAAAAGATTACATAAAACTAGCTTGACGCTGGAATGAAAACACGGCTAACGAGGCATGACTGTGCAAATACAAGAACAACATTTGTCTTGTTAGTCCATCCATGCAAGTTAGTGCAAGTATCCATGTGTTTGTGTTAGTTTAGGGTTGGCTCCCCAGCTAAGCACCTAAACTGCTGAAGAGCAATCAATCAATATGCAATATGCAATGCAATATTATTAGTAGTACAATTTCCACAGCAGCCTAGTCATTCCTTTTATTGTCCCATCAGAAAAAAAGTGTCAGATTAAAAGCAGGATACACCTGTGATTCCTCACTCTAAGTTCTTGTAGGAGCCTCCTGTGAGATGAAATTTAAGGATGAGAACATCAACATTATGGCAAACCTTGATTCATTTCCAGGTCAGGAACAAGGACGGGAGGCGACATAATTAGCTGAATGGAAAGCAACCACTCGTCCTTTCCTCTCTGCCCTTTCATTTTCTGCTGCCACCTTCTCTCTCTCTCACTCACTTACAGCCCTTCTATCACAGAACACTGCTTCTGTTTAAAAAACACCAGTACAGCGCAGTAAGCGGATATCATTCAATTACTATGACAACTATGATACAATAACCACTCATTATATGCTGCAGTGATTGCAGGACTGGCTAAGCTCTGCTTTGATTTCACGTATCAAATTTACACACACACACACACACATCACAGAGATCTGGGATTTTTCAACTGCAAATGGTTGAATCTGAATGTTTGTCCGTATCTCATGTGGCTGCAGAGCTATTGCATGTCTCAACTAACTATACCACTGTGGTAGAAGGACGTTTGTGTGTGTATACGTGTAAGCTCAAGCAGACTAGAAGAATGGAAGAGGGGTGTGTGCAGGTGTGTGTTTTTGTGTAGGCCGATTTGTGTGCATCTCAGGCTTCAATCTGTATGTATCATTATCTCCATCATACCAGCTACTTCAAACAAACATTCCTCTATCGCCTCTTTTTCTCTTTACTCCTTGTTCAAGTCCTGACATAGATTAAGAAAGTTCATAATTGCTTAATCAACAGGATCTTTATCTAGTTGCTGTATTGTTTAGATTTAAAGGCAGGGTTGGTAACTTTTTCCAGAAATACACTTTAGTAGTCATGTTTCTTTGAAACATTTGGTATAATAATATTAGGTTTTTGCTCACGGGTTAATGAGACATTAAATAAAATTGCGGCCCTTTCCCCGCTCTGCTGAAGCAGCAACAGTGCTCGTCCGCGTGTGTGTGTGTGTATTTCTTAAACTGTTTTCATTTATTTTTTTATTTTAAAGAAAGTTTGGCTGCTCCTCTGCTGCTCGACGCATTACAATGCTCTGACCAGTCTTAACCAGTAGACTTTTGCTTCAGTGTTGAACACGCTAACCCCTGATTTTTACCAACTGCAGAACAGCTGCGGATCTTTTGCGGAATGGTGGCGGAGTCAATAGATTTCCATAAAAGACAATGTGTGCATTTCCACTGACTGTGGAACGGCTGCGTCCCGACTCCGTCCCAGCTCCGGGGATCCGCAGCCCTCCGGGTCAGATATGCAGAGCTTCTATATTTACCTGACGCCGGAGAGCTCCGCAGGAATTCAGCACAGGGCAAATTGTGTGGGACAGGAAGACAAGCACAGAAACAAAATAAAACATCCCATTAATTTTCAAAATAGCTCCGTGAACTACATCTTGAAAATGTCATAATGGGCAGAGACAGGCCTTAAGTCGACAGGTCTGAGGTTTGTGGTTTCTTTTATAGAAACTACATCCTGTTATATCACACGATCATATGTGAAGCTGTCAGTCATGGCCACAGCTGTTCCGCAACAAATCCAGATCTGGTGGGTATCTGTAGTTGGTGGAAATCCAGGGTGACCTGACGTCTGCGGTCTAGAACAGAGGTTACGGCCAATGCGTGAGAGTTGGCAGCCCTGAGTTACGCGCAACCTGAGTTAAGAATAATACATACTTCTATATGTGCACAGATCAAACCTAACATGCAGTGCAGTGCCTGTACACATGGTATTTTGAGCCCTGGTGATAATATTGCACTTGCAGAAATGCTCACCGTTGTACAGTGTAATCTTAATCGTAATTGTGGCCAAAACAATGAAAATAAGACCCAATTTGTAATATCCGTTTTCCGTTACATCACCAGTAATGAATGTAAAAGTGATATGACTTCACTCTTTCTGTTGGTGGGAACAGCAACAACACTTGGACACCATAATTAAGCTGATTTAGTTAACTGCTGCCACTATGCAGTATCATGTGTTGGAGAGACATAGAGAGAAAAGTGAGTTGTGTATGAGGTAGGCTACAGAGTGGAAAACCAGGGTTTTGGAAACATGATTTCCTGTGGAAACAGTGATGTCATGATGGTCTGTCTTTCACAGTCTCTCACACACACACACACACACACACACAGTGTTTGTAAATCAGATTCTCTCTTGCACTCTGTTAATGTCATTAACATAGCTGTCTCTGTCAAATGTGCTGTACACTGCATTGTTTTATAGAGGGTTTTACGACTTTACTAAAGTGGTTGTGGAAGGTCTGTCAACACAATTCATTTGAGACTGGTAAATCACAACAGACGCATCTCACTTTAATTGGATCAGATCAATGCATTGTTCTTTAGTTTATATGATTGCTTCTGTTTTTGTGATCGCTTGTGACTGAGAGTTATTCGTTAGATGGATCTTTTTTTTCTTCTTTTCTTTTTACAAAAAGCATATGCTGTTTGGACACAAACAAATGCCAGTGGCAGGTAACCGGTGGTACACCAACTAGTGGATAACATGCTAGTGCAAGCCAGCCACAGACTCGCCTGCAAGTTTTCTAATTGGCAGTTAATGGCCAGTCAGCAAGCTCAGTTGCCAACCAGACAATAAATTAACAATAAATTGCCATGACCAACGGACAAATGTAATGTATGTATTTCCTGGGGGTGCCCGACTTAGAGACCCAGACAGACACAGACACATTACTGTGGGACACTACACAATATGACAAAAAACAGTGAAAGCTTCTTCAGTAATTAAAAATGGGTGGTTGGGTGACAGATGAAGAGATGGGGTTTAAAATGCTGATAGGGAAATAAACAACTTACTCTTTTTGAAGTCTTTAAGAAACCTCTCAATGCTAGCTCAGAGACACAGAACAACAACCAAATCTTGACCTTTCGTTCTCATAGTAACATCTGTTATTCCCGAGATTTATGAACAATCACATGACAGAACTGGAAACAAACTGACCAATACACACAAATGGTTAAACCTCAGGGGCAAATGAAAGCTACATGTGACTACCCCACTACATGTTGGCATTAGACATGTATATAATTACAAATACATCCCTGTATGCGAGCCATATGACAAGTGCCAATGGAGCGATGAATGCAATGCCAGAATCAAGACCATAGAGGTGCGTCCAGTAGCTGGATTGGAGCCACAATCTGGATCAATTGTTCATATTCTCAGCCAGGAAGGCAGTCTCACTCAACCAGGTATCCTGCCTGCTGGGGAGGGTTGGAAAATTAGAGAAATTTTTCCATAAAAGCCCCACAGCTGCTCATTTAGTGAAGACCAACTAGGGGAGTGGAGATACTGATTTACATGTTAATCCATGGTGTCAGATCTAGAGGGCTTAGGTATATATTAAAGAATAAAGCTGATGTACTAGAATTGGTTTTTACACTTAAAAATATAAATGCAGCACTTTTGTTTTTGCCCCCATGTTTCATGAGCTGAATTCAAAGATCTAAGACTTTTTCTATGTACACAAAAGACTTTTGAGATTTCTCAAATATTGTTCACAAATCTGTCTAAATCTGTGTAACTGAGCACCATCCACCTCACAGGTGTGGCATATCAAGATGCTGATTAGACAGCATGATTATTGCACAGGTGTGCCTTAGGCTGGCCACAATAAATGGTTGGGGGGTCCGAAAACAGGTCCATATCTGGTGTTATGGTTATGGTTAGGGTTAGGGTTCATCCCTCTCTCTCTCTCTCTCTCTCTCTCTCTCTCTTTTGACTGGACTGCAGTTTAGGGTCTGAGTGGACAAATGCTCACATTCGATGCCGTTTGTTCTCTACACGGATGAACCCTAACACCACATACTGACTGGTTTGACCTCATGATGTTCATCCTCTAAGGGATCTCTGTTTGAAAATTGCATGGCAATCCATCCAACAGTTGAGATACTCCAGTCTGTAAGTGGGGGACAGACGCCATCCTGAGAGCCTAGGCGCTAGCGTGGCTTTCAAACGTCTACTGGTCTCACTCATGCTGTGAAGGCCGCTTCTGCCCTGTTCGTTTTTTCTTTTACTCTAATAAAAAAAAAAAAACAGAGTTGCTACTGCTGGAAATACTTGCACTTTCTGTGTGTGATGTTTTTTTCTTGGACAAGACCTTTGCTTGTGAGAAAACTTTTATGACATTGTTAGAGCTTTCAGTCACAAAGTTGATTGTTCTGCAAGGTTAAAGAAAGTTTTTGGATAGAAACTGCCCCCAGTGGCCATTTGTGGCCTCAATTTATTCATATTCTGTTCCAAGCCCCAATCTGATCAATTTAAAATTTAAACTGATTCATGTGTTTGAATTTCACTTGAACTTCAGTGTAATAACTCCACATTTTATTGCTTCTGTTGTGTAGTTTTCCTTTGCTAACTTGCCAACGTTTTACCAGTGAACCCACATTGGAAATTAGTTTCTTACTATTTTATAATCACAGTAGTTTTTAAGTGATGTATCTATGCCCGATGGGTAGTTATTCAGATTTATTATTATTATTTTGAGTTATATACATTTTTTTTTTAAAAAGAAGATAAAAAGCACTTTCATTTTCTTTCTGTGAGTTTTGTTCCCTGCTCCTCCCCCTGTAGTACTTATCCAAACTGGCTCTAATTTTCCATTCTGCCTTACTGGCACAAAGTCCATGACCTCTGTCCTTTTCTTCTGCTGAATGATTTTGTCCATTTCTTTCCTCATCCTTGAGTTTTGCCCTCTCTCTTTACTTACTTTTTTAGTATATTTTATCTAATGCATGGCATGTGTCATAGTCTTTTTGTTTTTCTATGTAGTTCTCATATTTCTTCTGTACGGTTACAAAAACATATATACTGTATATATTTTCTCTCTTTGTCTGCTCCGTCTCTCGAGCTTGGGCATCTCAGCTTATATTTTCTTAATGTCTCACATTCATTTAGAGAAAGTCCTCGGCCTTTCACCGCTGAGAACTGGATTGAATTGTCACATTTCAGCTGATGTACCACACAAAACAAATTATACGAGATAACACTTCCAACCTTTGAAAATGTATGCAAAATTGTTGTATCTAAGTATTCTTGTGTGACACGTTACGCATCACAGAGGTTCTAAAAAGAAATGAAAGGAGTTAATAAAGTCTTTGGGTACACATACAATGAAACACAAGGTGGAGATGCCTTGAAAACAGCCTAACACTCACTTTCTCCTCATTTGAAAACACACACTAACTGCTTTGTGTGTGTGTGTGTGTATCTCACATGTCTAAAAGTCCATTTCTAAAAGTATCTGTGTTTTTATGTGTATTTATGGCCTACATGCCGACCCTTTGCACACTGAGTGTGTGCATGTGTTCAGAGGGTACAGACTATGATTGTTCTCTCTGGGTGTTAGCTTTCGGAGCAGGAAGTGCACGTTCAGGTCAGGGGGGGATCTAGGCACGCTCAGTCTGACCACATCTGTTCAAAGACCCTCAAAGTAATACAGGAAATATGTGTGAATATGTGTGTGCGCGCATGCTACAGAAGCTGCTCTTTGTGAGCACAATTTATAAAAATATTTGACCTTTCGCTGCATGTTCCCACAATAAGTAACAGAGGAAAAATGTTCATGTACCTGCTGCAATGTTACTCTGAAAGGGCACAGACACTGAATAACACCATTATACACCTCCATGTTTTGTTTTTTGACATGTGCACAGTAAATTCTAACTGAGAGTAAAAAATGATACAATGAAGCTTTCTATTGCTTATACATGATAGTGTTACTAAGGTACAGTGGTATCGCAATTTTCACTTTATCCACTTAAAAATGATCTGACAGTGCTGTGGGCAGTGTTGTAGTTGAGTCACCAACTGTCAAGTCGGGGATCCTCAGTGTTCAAGTTTGAGTCTAAAGAAGAGCCAGAGTCGAGTTGGAGTCCTGGACTCGAGTACTTGGTCACTGCCTATTACACATAAAAGTTGTCAGAAACTTCATCCAACTGAGTCCTATTTACTAAATGCTTGAGTCCAAGTCATCAGTACATGAGTCCGGTCAGCAGTGGTGCAAAAACTGGGTATGTGCAATGTACTAGTGGGTGTGCGGCGCAGCACCATGGGGGTGCCAAAGCGATGGTAAAAAAAATTAGGGATATAGGGATTTTGTATATGTACTGTAGCTGCTGTTGTGCGTTTCTAAATTTCCTCAACGCCATGTAACATTTTAGAGGACTAACAGGCTAGAGTAGGCGCCCTATTTTATAAGAGTCCATCATAGAATGTTGACATAGAAGAGAGAGCGCTGAGCGAGCAGGTACAAGTAGTTGTCGGGCGTCTAAATTTAGAAAATGAATGAGGATCAGAGATGGTAAAAGTACTCACTTTCCGTACTTAAGTAGAAGTACAGATACTTGTGTTAAAAAATACTCTGGTAAAAGTGAAAGTACTGATTAAACTTCTTTACTCAAGTAAAAGTAACAAAGTACAAGCTTGGAAATTTACTTAAAGTATAAAAGTAAAAGTAGCCTTGTGAATTTTTTATGCAAAGCTACATGGACCACACACGCTAGAGAGCACGCTGAGGAACTTCAGTGGACATGGTGGACATGCTCTTTATATGGCAATGGCTACATTTTAAATGGTTGTCTGCCAATAAGCCTAAAACATCACATATATGATTATTATGACAGAAAACTGGGACTCAGGTTAATGGATCTCTCTGATAAGGCCGAGGATGATGGGAATGTTGCTGCTTGTCTGCCGGATCTCTGTTTTCTTCATTTTCAATCATGTTGCCATTCATACTACTATGTGCTAACGTTAGCGCCATCAAGATGATTTGCTGTGAATTAATGCAAAAATTGCGTTGAGTTGCGTCAAATGCAACGTACAGTAGATATATTCCCATATATTTGTATTGATACGTAAACAATAATAACGATAACTCCAGTGAAATGATGTGAAAGTTGAGGACTAGATTAGGAAAAGCTGATTCTGGTTTCCAACTTCGCCCCAGGTGTGTCTGTTAAAACAGACGGAGACAACTTCTCTCTAGCTAACTTTCCATCCACTTGTCAACTGAATTACAGTATCTGAAGTTGGTGAACAGGTGAAGAACACACCAAAACCACTAGCTAACTTACTTTAATATTAAGAACTATAGACCAATAACAGGCTTAAGTGAACTGATAACATGAGTTATATGACTTACAGTTCTCAAAGAGACACACGATCTCAGCTGATTAGGAACTCTCAGGAGGAGCTATTTTTAACAACCTCTTGTACAAAAGTACCGATATTTGTGTTAAAAGTGAAGTAAAAAGTCGCCACAAAAAATAAATGTAAAGGTAAAAATTGAAAAAAATACAGTAACGAAGTATTTGTACTTCGTTACTTCCCATCTCTGATGAGGATAAATGAGATGGCGTGTCAAGGGATGGACAGCAGTTAAATAAGTGGACAGTGAAAGGCAACAGGAAGGATTTAAAATGTGACGTTTGTGCTTGGAGGCTTGCAAATATTCATGTTAACAAACTAGCTAGCGTTTGCTAACACTGGGAATGTAACAGCTAGTAGCTAGCTTTGCTTCTAGGAGACAACAGTCAAAACTTGCACAGCCACAAAAGGTTGGTCGTCCTTAAAGAGGACCGTCTTGGTAATCGATGTTAAGCTTTGGACCAAAATGAAAAACCGTATCGCCACACAAGAACATCAATATTGGACGATGCTGCAAACCCCTGAATAAAATCCACTACCAGAGTTTTCTGCTAACTTTCTAAAATTCTCGCTTCCTTCAATATGAGCGCATGACAGCTATGGCGTGATTAGGCTGGTAATAGATCATGGTTATTGCAAATTAAAGTGAAAAAAGTTCAAAACAGTTGGTGAATGTTGGTGAAAATATTAATTGTCCCTTCCGCCACATTACTTTGGCATTGGAGATACAAGGTTAAAAGGGGCAGAATTGTCCATATGGACATGATTCCTAAGGATACCGACTTAAATTAGATGTACATTATTTGAAAAATACAATGGTTTTATGTCCTTATCTCCCCCATGAGTGCATGTTGGATTCAAACAGCACTTGATCAGCCGGAGATTGATAATTAAAGAGTTAAAATCATGGCTGCATGTACTGAAAGAGTCTTTTTTTTCAGGCTGACACAAACATACACAGCTACGAAAAAAATGGCAAAGGCTAGACTATACAAATCGTTCTGAAATGTGAACAGCTCAGACCCTTAACACTGTTGGTTCAGGTTTGACCCTAACCTAAACATTCCTATGTTTAATTGTTTTCTTTGGTTAGTTTTTATATAGGTCATCTACTCGCATCCTGGTTTTGATTATCACGTAAGTATTGATGGACAGGTCCAGAGTTTGAATCCAACCTGTGATGATTTCCTGCATGCCTTCCCCCTCTCTCTCCCCCCTTTCTCACCTACCTGTCCTCATGTTGTCCCTCATGTTGTCTTCGGTTCAAATTGACCCCTTTTCCTATATCAATTTTCTTTTTAACTACCCAAAATAACATGATTGATTCCTCACAACACTCTTTGGCAAGTACAAATCTCTACTTTCATTAATTTTGGGGTGTCTTATTCAATTTTATAGCATTTGAAAATAAATTGAAGTGGTTTTGAAATAGTATTGAGTAAAAGTTTACATATTCCAGTCATATTGCATAACCATCAACATACATTCCTTTCATTTTAGTCTAAATAATTCCTGATTTCTGATTTTCTGACACTCATAATAACATAATTTCCTATAAATGAAGTTTATTGACTATACATTTTAAAAAATAACTGTAAAACTAAAGTTAATAAGTTAGTGTTATGTAGTGTGGAAAACATAAAAAAAAGTGACAAACATTGAAAGAAAAACGTCAAAAGTGTTGAAAAATGGGGAAAAAAACGTAAGTTAAAAAACACTGATAATAAGCTTCAACAAAAGTGTTGATTTTTTTGGGAACACAAGGGTTAAAAAAATAAATAATTCTTCATTAAAGTGGTACTCCAGCAATCTAATATTGGACTTCATAGCCTCCATGCCAAGCCAACCCTGATGACATCATTGTGACATCATCAGGGTTGTTTTCTCAGACTTTAGAAAGCTCTTTCACACAGAGACCACAGAAAACATTATACAACTATTATCCCAAGCTATAACATACCATATAATCAACACTGGTACTTTTAACATTTATATTGTTTATTTAGCGCTATCTGGTACACATCTATACTGACTGCTTCATTAGGTGTGACCTGGTCGTTAGATGTGAAAGGACTGGCGTCAGAGGTTGTGTGTTTGTGTTTTCCTGCATGCTTCCAGGAGGGTTTGGTACAATCCAAGCTTTGTTCGTGCATCAGGTAAAAACAACTTCACTAAGATTTAGAAAAAAAGACTATAATTCCTCAGCAAAACATTGAGGTTTAGACAAGCTGAAACTTAAGTGTGCATTAAAGTACTTTATTTGTGGAATCAACGTACACTCTGTTATATTACATTCAATAAGGCACCATATGGCATTTGCACTACATCTCTTTTAGCATAAACAGACGCAGACAGACACACATACAGCACACACATGAGACTGACTCATGGGCTTTTGTAATGGCAATAAAATCTGTCTTCTTCAAACACACCCCGTTGATCAAGAGTCAGTTAAAGTGTCGAGACGATGGGGAAATGAGTGGAAGGGTTGGGGGGGGGGGGTATGGAGGGAGTGAATGTGAGGAAGGGAGGGAGATGAAGAGAACGATTTTAGTAAAGAAGGAGAAGGATGATAGGAGGATGGGGGGTTGGGATGGAAGGAAAATGGGCCTGGAGGAAATGTAACAGTCAGTAAATGTTCCCATGTGTTACCAACATCTTGCAGGAGAAGTGATGAGATGAAAGCAAAGGATGGTGGGTAAAGGGGATGTCGCGGCTACACCCAACCTGTCACAGAGGGAGGGAGAGGATAGACAGGAGACGACATAGGATGGAAGGGGGCAGTGGCCTTAGGGAGGTGAAGACAAGAACAGAGGATGTGAAATAACAGGAGATTATAGGAGATGAAAGCAGGAATTCAACAGAAAACTAGGAAACTAGAACCAAAGGGCAACCTCTGATATTTAAAGATCCGTTGAATAAGCATTCTGTCAGCACTTTCCACGAATAGAACATAAAAAAACAAAAGCTGAGCAAGTCCCTAAAGTAGTTTTTCTCCTCCTCCGCCCCTGCGATGCCACGTTTACGGGACAATCCATCTATTCTTGGGTAAGAAAGGGCCTGACAGCGGGAGCCACGGAGAGACTAAGCATCCGTGGTAATATCTGCCATTAACTTGTAAACAACACAGGGAAAGAAAATGGGTGGAAGAAGTCATTAATACTGTTCCATTGTACAATGTTATCTGATATTGTTTTCATGGTTATTTTTATTTAACTTGGTGATGAAGAGTGATTGGGGTCCCTGGAGGGTTGAGTTGCATTTATATTATAATATTCTATTCAACCAAAGACTCATTGTTGCTTCTCAGTGGGTTTGCTTTTTGGCATTTGTAGAGGCCTGAATAGGTGAGACTTTGAAAAATATGCACACAAACTTGAAAATTCACACATCTGGAACAACTGTAGCACACCTGCTTCCAAAGTGATGAGAGACAAATAAAATATAGGTTTTTGAAAGTTGAAAACTATGAAAACTGTATACTTTCTCCTTCATGGCATCACAAATCATGATTCCTTCTTGCATGTATTTCCACTATCACTAAAACCAAACACATGATCAGAATTAGTGATATAATGATGTTGCTTGCAGTGGTGGAATAAGTATGTAGGTCCTTTAAGTAAAGGTACTAATACCAAACTGTAAAAAAATACTCTGTTACAAGTAAAAGACCTGCATTAAAAATTAAGTAAAAGTATGTAAAGTATCATCAGGAAAAAATACTTAAAGTAATACAAGAAAATATTTATTATTATTTCAGTTTTGTCAATCATCTAAGTCCAATCATTTCAGTTGTCCTAAAGGCCGTTCTATTGTTGGGTAGTTTACAATAAAACATGGTATTTTATAAATTATGTTTTCTGTGTTGAAAAAATCTTAATTTGTTAAGTAACTAAAACTGTCAGATGAATATAGTGGAGTAAAAAATTCCATATTTCCCCCTGAAATGTAGCAACCCCTCAACAGAAGAGTAGGCAGCCATATACATCATATATAGAATGACAGCAAATGACTCAAGTGAAGTACCTCAATTTTGTATTTAAGTACATGATGTATATGGCTGCCACTTCTGCATGCATGATAAGAATTCATTACATGCATGCAGATGTGACAATAAAGTACATTACCTTTTCATGCAACTTTCTACTTCTACTTTGCTACAGAGGGGGAAATATGGAACTTTTTAGCCATATATTCATGACAGTTTTAGTTACTTAACAAATGACACAAAAACACAATTTATAAAATACCATGTTTTATTTAAACTACCCAACAATAGATGGACAACTGAAATGATTGGACTTAGATGACTGACAAAACTGAAATAATATTAAATAAAATGTGAGGATTTTTTCTTTCTTTTCTTGTATTACTTTAAGTACTTTTTCCTGATGATACTTTACATACTTTTACTTAATTTTCAATGCAGGTCCTTTTACTTGTAACAGAGTATTTTTTTACAGTTTGGTATTAGTACCTTTACTTAAAGGACCTACATACTTATTCCACCGCTGCAAACAACATCATTATATCTCTAATTCTGATCATGTGTTTGGTTTTAGTGATAGTGGAAATACATGCAAGAAGGAATCATGATTTGTGATGCCATGAAGGAGAAAGTATACAGTTTTCATAGTTTTCAACTTTCAAAAACCTATATTTTATTTGTCTCTCATCACTTTGGAAGATACATACTTACATTCCACCACTGGTTGCTTATTAAATCAGAGATAAGCTACCATTTTGCTTCCTTTACAAATCTGTTCCCATGACAATGCTCCTCTGAGTTGTTTGCTGGCCTAGTTATGACATCTAGTGGATACTACTACACCCCTCGCTCAGTCTCCTCAATTCTCTTTCTTCCCAGACTTCTGCAACATTCATCGTCATTGCCAAAGCTCTCCACTGGGTGGAGAGCTCATGTCACCCCTCTCAATGTTTGTTAACCCTCTGAGGAGAGTCCAAGCGATGTTTCACAACACTCTTACTCAAAAAAGCAATATTTTTAAAAAAAAAAATCATTTTAGACATTTTTTTTACCATTTATATTGATAAATTATGCTACTTTTGTGAACCCAAGACTTTTGTTAGTTCATTTAAATCACCAACACAATTGAGTTCAGGTCTGTTTTCACAAGACATGTGAGAATTATTTCAGCTTTTAGGGACAAATTATCTCTTTATACACTACCGGTCAAAAGTTTGGGGTCACTTAGAAATTTCCATTCCACTCCATTATAGACAGAATACCTGCTGATCTGAGTGGGGGCTGATCTTTAATGCAATCTCTACATTGCCCATTATCAGCAACCATTCATCCAATGTTCCAAAGGCTCATTCTGTTTACTAATCTGTTATCATCTAAAAAAACTAACTGAGAAAACATAGAAGAACCATTTTGCAATTATTTAAGCACATAATGTAATCTGAAAACTGCTGCCCTGGTTAAAAAAAAAAAGAGAAAAAAGAGCAATGCATCTGATCTCAGCTGGTATTGCTGATTGAGTGCAATGGAAATGGGGATCAGTTTTATGCTAAAACCCTTAAGACGAATTCAAGAAGATTTCAAAAAAATGTCAAGTAGTTTACTGGCTGACTCAGGTTCATGCTACATGTTAAATGAAGATAACAAAAATATGGTACAGCCATTTTGCATAATATGTGTGGGGGTCAAATCAGTAATGTTGGGATACTTTTTCTGTTAGAAGAAATTAAGTTAAAATACATTTGGTGTCACACATTTCCATCCTGTCATTTGCAAATGAATATGTCAATACTATCTGCTCTTCAAATGTACTGAAACTAGGAAACTGGCTTTTAAGATTGAGAATGAATGGCACATGGTACCTTTATCAGAACAGAAAGAGAAAGATTTACTGACATTTATTGAGTAGAGGCATTCAGCTATTTAAATAACACAAATAAGTTATGCAGTGTGCTATTTTCTTGCAGTCTCAAACCTTACAGCATTATTGGCTTGTTTGGAATGTATATTATCATAATTTGTCAAACAAAAGTATCCCAACATTACTGATTTGACCCCCCACACATTTTATGCAAAATGGCTGTACTATATTTCTGCAATCTTCATTTAACATGTAGCATGAAACACAGACAGCCTTCACATTTGAGAAGTTGCTCTTAACTGCATGCAGTTGCAAGAAGAAGAAAAAAGCCACAGGTCTATTTACAAAAATTCAATTTGAAGAAATGTAACTTTTGAAAAAAAATAATAAAAGACTTACTGAAGTATTCATAGCCTACGTTGTGTGTGGAATGACAAGTACTTTGAGTCTAATTCATGTTAACTGATATAACACATTGACAGATGATCCGATTGAGATTTTCACTTGGACAAATAGATTTTGTGCTGGTTTGTCACAGTGGGGGACTTAAGAACATTTGCCTTGGCTTTGATGGGACAAATCACACAAGATTTTAGTGGTTTTAGTGTGAAATGCAAAACAAGCCCCTTTCGCTTTTTTATGAATGAATGCCGAGTCCCCGTGATCCAGCCAGCCAATGAGCAGCTCGCACCTGCACCGCCTGCAGCTCTGCAGCAACAAGAGGTCACTACGCTTGGAAACGTGGAGGAGAGAGCGCACAGCGGTGACAGTCTGCAGCAGTCCCAGCCAGGCCTGCAGTCCTCCAGTCGCACACACGGAGACATCACAGACGGACAACGGCTCTGCGATGCCGCTGAACAACGGCAACACCGTGGCCGTGGAGAGACGCATGGATCTGGCCTCGCTCTTCTGCATGATCGGGCGCCATGGTCCCGCCGTGGCTCTGGCTCTTGTAGCCGTGGGTTCGCTGCTGGCGGGTTTCATCATCTACCGGGCCGTGAAGGGGAAGCGGAGGAAGGCCACAGCCGCCGACGGTGACGGCAAGAGCCCCGGAGACGAGAGAGACACACCGGCGATCCAGCCGAGCTCCGTGGAGTCAACAGGTAAAAAGATCCACAGATAACCGCAAAATAAGGCGATAGGATGGTGATGGAAGATTCATCCACATTTAAAACCGAGCACCCCAGTAACACTAGAAAACTGAGGAATATGTGATCATATGATGATACCATTTAGGACGGCATACTGCAGATATTATCAGTAGGCTATTCATATTTAGTCTGAGTAACTGACGTAGCCTATTAAGCTGACCTCATATACTGATTTAAAAATACATAAAAAAGGCTTTATTAAATTACTATAGCAGTACAACTATTGTTGGTGAATGTTGGCAGTGATGTAGCCAAGTAGGCTACAAGTCCTACTTGTGCTTACTTGTACTTTTGAGTATTTCCGTGCTACTTAATATTTATACACTACAATTCAGAGGTAAATCAAATTGGCTCAATCTTGTCTTAAATGCTGCATACACTCAAAAACATATAATCCAGGAGATAAAATGACACCCACCAGGGTTGTTTCTCTGAATTATGGGTTATTTTACCTTTTGATAATTTCATTACATTTAGCTATTTTTAGTGTCCTGGATTCAGCTACAGACCCACTAAGACCAGATTGACTAATAAGGTACATAAGAGAGATTGTCAGGTCCAATAAGGCGTTAAATGGAGGAGACAGACAACAGACAATAACTGTTGCTGATTGCATTTAGTACCTGTCCTGTGATTAGATCTTCTGTTTTGTCATTTATAAAAAAAAAATAAAAGGTACAAATATGGATAAGGCAAAGTCCATCCATCATTGTCCCCTTATCCGGTATCGGGTCGCGGGGGGAGCAGCTCCAGCTAGTGCAAGCTAGATAAGGCAAAGTGCAAAGTTTAAAAACAAAATAAATCATACCTGGTTTCTATGTCTGTCCTTTGTAATATAGTAAGCATACTGCTTTATTCAAAGATTAGTTTCCAATATAAATTTAAGGTCTCTAGGTAGGTCAACACCAACCAACCATTCTAATATTTAGAAAAGCATTTATTCTCTCTAAGTTATAAAGTCAGACATGAATAAACAAAATAAACTATACGATTGTGTATATTTGTTTGTGTTAAAGCTATGGTAGAGATTTCTTTTTTGGCAACGTTCCAGAATAATCTTTTAGCATGTTGTAATTCAAGTGGCTACACTGGTAATTGTTCCATCTCTAATTTAGGTAATCTCATATAGGCTTTTATTTTTCTCCTGTCTTGTTATAGATGTGAGTGATGAAGGCTCATCAGATGTGAAGGAGGATATTGATCTGAGTCGGAGCGATCTGAAAATCAGGCACCGCCGTGCGACTGAGAAGACACCTCTGCCTTATTCCCCTCCTAAGAGTGACGTCCACATACCAGACAACAAGCACACTACCTCAGATGACACAGGCAAAGCGGCAGTTGAGTGGGACTCTTACAGCGCAGCAGAGACGTATGCAGACAAGGCCAATTGGAGCCAGCAGAGTGATACTAGCACTGTGGCTGAAATGGTGCTGGAGCATGCCGTTGATTGCCATCAGGGTGAAACTGATGACACGATCAAGGATGTGTTGGAAGAGGTCCATGATAAGGACAGCTGCTTGAAGGAACCTGAGCCGAATAATGAAGAGAAGGTAGGCGGCCATTTGTCACAGTATATGTAAGCTACAGACAGATTAAGACTTCATCCGTCACAGTAGGTCCGTTTACAATTGAGCTTTAGAGGTGCTTTAGTTACCTTAGGACAGAGCCAGGCTACCCGTTACCCCCACTTTACAGTCTTTGTGCTGTGCTGAACTCAGGTAACCTGTGACTTTTTTATTTAGGAGATAAGAGAGTGCTATTGATCTTCTGGTCTAACTCTTGGCAAGAAAGCAAATATGTGTATTTCCCAATTCCTCTGAACATGTATTTAAAGAGATGGAGCAACCAGCCCAATGGGAGTAGTTCTCTCTCACCTACATGTCAATTTCCCTCAGACCTCATTCTCTGTGGTGTCAGAATAGCACAGACTAGGAGATCAGTCACAGGCAGTTTGTCTTTCTTCTATTTATTTTTATCTTGACAATGTTAGACTTGAAGATATTAACTTTCTATTTATGGGTCTAGGTGTTGAAAGCAGAAGATGAGGATGTGACCACAGACCTGGACGATTCTGACAAGACAACCAGACAAGAGGATGAAAACGTTCAGTGTGCTCTGACCAATCTGGTGTTTTTTGAAACAAAACCTCCTATTAGTGAAAACAATGATGACGACGGCAATAATCCCCTCTCTCCAGAGGAGGAAAAGAAAAATGGTAGTGAGGAGGCAGGAGAGGAGTGTGTAGATCAGCAGCTAATTGACCAACAAGCTGAGATCTGGTCTTCAACATCTGAACAAGAAACAAGCTGGCAGGGGCAGCGTGATCAGGAGATGGACAAGGTGATGCCGCCAATTCGGAATAGTGATGGGGATGAAGATGACGGTCTGGCAGGTGAAACAATTAACGAAGTTGTAGATGAAGACCATTTGAACATACTCGCAGCTGTCAAATTTGACGGCCGTTCGCCACAGTTTGCCGAACAAGATGTGGAGATTGAACAAAAGGAGGAA
Source organism: Etheostoma perlongum (assembly GCA_026937815.1). NCBI lineage: Eukaryota > Metazoa > Chordata > Actinopteri > Perciformes > Percidae > Etheostoma > Etheostoma perlongum. The sequence continues at coordinate 20,985,048 of CM049386.1, read as the reverse complement.
AATGGTCTTACGTGTGATCAAGAGGACGGCGTTCTTTATGATGATCAAGTTAAAGAGAAAATGCTGACGGTGACAACATCATCGCCTGTATTGAAGAACCTGACGGTTCAAGCGTGGCACCCAGCCCTGCTCTGCCCTGTTTGAGCGCGCCCATAAAGGCTGTTAATCACGACGACGGTCTGTCAGGTATCACCACTGATGCAAAAGCTCAAATCTCAGGCATTGCAGAATTCCCCAACTTGTCATCAGATCGTCCACACCCACAGAAAGAAGATAAAATGGCTCCAGCTTTGTATGGAGACACACATTCTACTACTATTCTTGGACCTCAAATGCCATCACATGAGACAGAAAATCAGCCTGAAAATAACGTAAATGGCACAGCGCTGGGGTTGGCTGAAGAACACAATGACCAAGTGCATGTCCCTCATGTTAAATCTTGCTGCGAAGACGAACAAAGTGTCAAAACAATAAGACCTGAAATGTTTGACGCTGCTGCTCCTAAAATAGTTGGTTGTGATGGTGACAACCTTACCGCCTCTGTAATGGCTGAAGTTTTTGATAAGGCGAGTGTTGCTGCTGATTCTGATACAGTTAACATAACTGCTTCTGTAATAACTAAAATATCTTGTCCTCACCTGCCATCCACTAGCCAAGACCAACAAAGTGGCCACTTGGAAATTAATGAAACTTTTGAAAAGATGAAGGTTGATTCCAATACTGAAGCAGCTGTTTGCGATAATGCTAGCTGCACTGCACTTTCACCGTCTGTAGAAATATCCCATCCTGACATATCATCTTTTGAGAAATTGGAGCTTAGGGATGACACATCATCTGCTGGTGTTGGTGAAGAGAGTGGGATTTCAAGCATGGCTGTCAGCCCTGATGCTGGTAATGACTTTGAAAATACGGTGCTTCCGGTGATCGGGCTTTACCCGTCCCCTCACTCCCAGCCACCCCACAGCGAGCGCACAGGTTGGACTAATAATGAATCATCTGCAGCCAATAAGGACATGTTTGGTAATAAGGTCGAGCATAGATACCACAGAGCGATGGATCAGTTCATGGCGCAGGTTGCAGACAGCGTTACTAGCTTCACCGATGATCTGGAAAAGCACACAGATGTGAAAGTTGTTGAAGAGGTTAAAGAGAAGGAAGCAGGAGAAAGTGCTAAAAAGGAGGAGGGAAAAAAAGCAGAGAAGGAGATAGAGGACAATGAAATGACTGAAATCAATATCATGGAGGCAACTATGGACCATAATGAATGGATTATGGATGGTAACTACCAAGCCCTTCCCTGGATGAATCTTTCTGCACCATCTTTTGCCCAAAACGATACAAAAACCAACCAGCTTCCCTCTGAAGAGTCCCAACGCAGCTCTGCAGTAACCGACTCCACTTGTATAGATGCAACAGACATCCCACCTTTCACGGAAGTCAAACAAACCAGCATTCTCTCCCTTGGTGACGAAAACACGGAAAATAAAAAGATTGTGGCGGTTCAGCCCATGCCCCAGCACGTCGATGTGAACTTTCGCATCCATTATGTCACCCAATCGCCATACCAGACGGTGGCTGTCACAGGGAACCAGCAGGAGCTGGGGAACTGGAAGGAATTCATCCCGCTAGAGAGAGCCAAGGACGGGCACTGGTCCACGGTGGTCAGCTTGCCCGCAGAGATCCACGTGGAGTGGAAGTTTGTGGTGGTGGACAAGGGGGAGGTGTGTCGCTGGGAGGAATGTGGCAACCGCCTCCTTGATACGGGCAACGAAGACAACCTGCTGGTGCACAAATGGTGGGGAAGCTTGTAAGAGGTGAGGTGCAAGCAATATTAAAGAGTGGCGTGTACAGTAAGCTTTGGTACTGGATACTGAACCAGATAGAAACACACATAGTACTCATTTATTAGGGGTGTGAAGCTTCACTGGTGTCACGATACCATTATCCCGTCAACGAATTCCAATTGATTCAATATCACGATGTGTCACCACCTCAATATTGTTATATATTGCTATGGTTTTCATTAAAGCAGTCAGGTATATATATATATGAACTCACCTTTTTATTGCATCTACTTAAAAAAAAGACACTTTCTGAATTTAGCGGCGTCGGAACACAATAGACCTAAACAAAAAAAGCAGCTACCGGAAAATCAACAAGCAACATCAAGAAAAAAATAATTTGATTTATGGTCTGTCACTGCATCGATGCAGAATTGTCCATGTCCACATCGCATTGATGCAAGGATTAATTTCAACACCCCTGTCATACTGTATCATATCATGAATACGACCTAGTAAGCATTGGTTTGGTTAGTTTTGGTGTCATCAATAGGTATACAGTCTAGGTTTAAATTTGTTTTTTTATAGAGGTTACTTATAACCATTGTGAGGGTTTTACAGCCCAGACGCCTAGATGTATTTTGACCTTCAATACCCAACACTTTGACCATGACATACCCATCACCTAAATGGGACTTAGAAGATTGACCTCTAATAACCAGTGATTAAGTGGATCTTTTAGGAAACTGAAAAGTTTGCCATCAAAAGACCAAGGCATTACATAAAACATCTGCCTTTTTTTCCTGTGGCAATATCAATTATCGATTATGCAAACTGCACCTCTTTCAAAACGTGACTTAATGCTTTCTTATACTATCCATAATGCTGCTTGAATTCTCCAACAATCAGAGAAGAAATGCACATAGTTGACTTTTTCTACAGCAATAATGAAAGCAATACATGTATAGTGTATACTGTATGAGTGGTGTTAGATCAGGTATTCTTATGTGTTTACCACTAAACTGTGATATAGTTGTAACTTTGATGCTTTTATCTAGTGGGACTGTGTGCATGCATGAGTGTCCCATTGTTGTTCTATGAATGTGCCTTCTAAACATAATTTTTTTTTCCAATAATGTTATACAGCGTGGCTTTTCTTTTTTAAATAGCTTTGCTGGTCACCATTATCATTGTTTTACTCCATCTTTGAAACTTACTTTTTTTTTTTTTTTGTCATGTTTCAGTTACAATAAGTCCAGACTTTTAGTATCTATGCCTCGGATCATGTCAGAGTATCTTGTTATGCAATACGGTGATAATGCTTCTCTTGAATGTCATTAAGGTGGAGTGGGTTACCAAATAATAAAGAAATCTTCCAAGTCTGTCATATATATATGGAAATAAATGTTTCTTATAAATTCATTGAAAGACTGGACGTTGTCATTCACTAAATGACTTTTTTCCCTTAACCCGGGTCAAATTGACCCCTTTTAAAAAAATGTCTATATGTGAAATATGGGTTTCCTCTTAACCAAATTATCAGCAAAAAATATTGGATTCCATACAACAAATACAATTGATCACTTTTATTCCTGACTAAACTCATCTGTATGTTCCTCTGATCTTAACTATTAGTCAAAATAATTCATAATTTCTGCTTTAACTCTAATATTTGGTACAATTCTATATAAATGAGGGTTATTGACCATGAATTCCAAAGATTTGTGTAAAACTAGCGGTAGTAAGGTGGTGTTAGTGAAAACTAAAGTCTGAAAAAGGGACAAAAATGTCAAATTTGTCAGTTTTTGACTCAGGAGGACAACACAAGGGTTAAGCTAAATATTTTATAAATCAAAGCATATGAGGAAATAACCCATATGTACCTGGTTTAGTATGTAGTGAAGTTAATACATTTTAATTATACACTGATATCTGAGTATGGCAGGTCCACTCGAGTAGTTCTCAACTAGTCACAGACACGTCCAAATGATGTGAGCTCCATTTCTGTGAAACATTAACTGCTGTTGCAACAAACAAACAGATTCAATCTTTTCTGGCTATGCAGTGAAAGAAACCTTTGAACGAATGCCTAAATCGACTTGAATTTTACCCAAAGCCAAAGCTGTGACCTCGTTCCGAGTCCAGCTGGCTCAGAGGTGGCTCATGCAGAGAAAGCGTCGTTAGCACGCACAGTTTCATGCCAGCTTGTCAGCACCCCTCAGCTTCGTGCTGAAGGTGACATCACAGCATCTGAGAAGAGGCTGCTCTTCATCCTCCAGTCCAGGGACTCGCACAGACGCATGCACAAGTGCAATGTTTTGCCAGTGCTGTAAATGATTTATCTGCACTGCAGGGAGCGGGAGGGTTCTGTGAGGTCGTGATGATTCATTGGAAGTCCAGCAAATAAAAGAATTCAAGAGTAAGTCATGCACGGGAATTACTCAGAAAGGAAAATAATAAGAAAAGGGTGTTATGTAGGGGTGGGAATCTCTCGGCACATCACGATTCTAAACAGATTTACATTTCCATGCTTGATTTTTAAAAATATACATCTGAGTTTGCTAATATATATATATAATGTGTCACAAACAAGTTTTAATGAAATGCTTAAGCCTTAAACATGCTTGTGAAAGTCACCTCCTCTCGCAGTAGTCTTCCATGTCAGAGTCATGTTTAAAGGTGGAGAATTGGCTTCTTAGAACATGCAACGTGAGGTGGTCACAGTATATTAACAGCCTTTATGTGTTTTGCCTTATTTTATGTAGGTCTTATTAGATCATTTATTATTAATTTTTCCCTTTTGGCCATTTTTGTGTTTTTTTCTCCTCCACTCTTACCTCAAGTTTCTAAGTTGTTGTCCATTATCCCGTCCTCTTTTTAGTCACTCTGTTTTCTGATTTGTACTTGTATGGACAGTAACTTTTAAATAAAAATCAACACATTTAAAAAACAAACAAAAAAAAACTATTAACTTATCGGCATCGAGCATGGAATCGTTCTAGAGAGAATCGCAATGCATCTAAGAATCAATTCTTTTTCCCACCCCTAGTGTTATGTGTGATCAAGGTCTTTACAATGACCAAGTGATAGAGAAAATGCAGACTAGTGACGTCGCCTGTGGTGAAAACCGAGATTAAGCATGCCCCCCCCCCCTCCCCCTCCATTTAACTTAACTTCAAATGGGGTCAACAGAACTCTGGCCAGGTCTAAGTCACGTGATTTCTTCAGTCTTTGCTATTTCAAAACAACAAAATCATTAAGTTAAATAGAGGCTCTGTTTACACTGAAAGCCGCATATGCCAGGAATATGTTTCCTATTCCTGTGCAACTACCCAGACATACTAGCCAGTTTTGGATAAGTTCCCTAATTACCACTTGACTAGAAAGCCTAGGCATAGGCTATTGGTAATGTTAACGTGTTCTCCTAAGTCGTGTGTGTACGTTTATTGGCATGTAGCACACACCCCTCACTAGAACTAATGCAGTAGCTGGGAGTGTGTGCACTTTCTAAGGTTGAAGGTAATCCTTTATTTAGACACAAGGCTTACAACTGACACCACTTATTCTAACTTTGGATGTCTCGCTCTGCCCACAGAGACATTCACACAATTACAAATACACACATCATTTGTCAAACATCTAAACAGTTAAGCTACCATTGGTCCGATGTTTGATCTCTGTTAAGGCCAAAGACTTGACACAGAGTCATCCGTCTGATCCGGAATCACCCTTGTGTCAGAGTTAGGCTGTCTAGAATAACTGTTGGTCTTGTGTCTCACTGTAATAGCGGGGGGCAAAATAATCAGTTGTCCATGAAAACAATTAATACTATACTGTGTGCCTAATGTTCCTTAAACAAACCCTAGGGGCGGCAATGTTTATTACACACTACATGAGTACTGACAAGTACTGAGAGTACTGAGAGTGAAATCTCCATTATATACTATGTTCCTGCAGTAGAGGTCAGAATCACATTAACCCAAGTTACCAAACAGAAGTGCCATAATGCCCAAGCAGCAACACCAGTTAGCAGCTGGCTAGCTATGAAGGGTTCAAATTGTGTTAGAATAAGACTATGTTTACACGTGGCTGGCTATTTTCATAAAAAAAAACATTTCAACCTCTCCGGTTTCAAAAAATAACATTGTGCACAGCTGTAAGTGTTCATAAAAGTTTTGATTTACACATTGAACAAAACATGTGTTCATATACCCATGTATATACTGTATGCCGCCAAGAGCATGCCAAACCCGTAGGTAGTGTAACGAGAAGCTCAAGACCACGTTAGCCAATCAGAATGGCGACACTAACGAATCACTTCCTGTGTTTTCGTCCCCACTTCCTCGTCTCCGTTTGTCTCAGTTTACATGCAAACGCAGATTTCAAAAATCTCCACTCTGGCCGGAATTTTTAGAAAGACTCATTTTCAGAAGCAAATTCTCCGTATGCGTGTAAACGAAGGGTAAAAACGAAGGGAAATGCCATGTACATGTAAACAGGGCCTAAAAGACAGGGTTAGGGTAGTCTCACATTGCCAGAAAGACGGATCTCCACAGCGCTGGAGTATGGTCCGGCTACTCCGGTTATCTGTTCTGGGATGAGAGAACAGAAAACTCTCTGGGTTGTTTGTATTTTTTTAAAGCCCAGATGAGGCATTGATACCCTTGCAAAGCAGAAAGTAGAGCTAGTGGAATGGGAGGTACATTGCGAAGGTCAGGTTTTATCCCAGCACTGTACATCCGGTGAGCTACAGGTTAGGGTAACAACATTCTAGCATCTAAACTATCAAATGACAATGTGAAAACTGTGACCATGTCAAACAAAGTGCAAAGTAATACGCCTACAGAGAAAAATGATTTCAACCTGCAGCTCCCCTTAGCTTTAGAAGTTACAGCTAATTGTTTAGCCAGCAGGCTGCAACTTTCATTTTCTTTCACTCTCGCCCCGCTCATAGCCTTTGGTCACAGACGGCAGCATTTTTCAGTGAAAAAAGTTTTTTAAAAAATACAAAAAAACTATGTACCCTATGCGCTCAGCATCAGCAGACAGTTAACATGGAGCATTTACTGGCTCCTTCAGGAGTTAAAAGAGACCAAAAAAGTTAAAAGAGAGTGAGTATTGGACTTACATTCATCAGGTGGCTGGAAACACAACTCCAAAAGAATGCTAATGCTGCTCCATGACTACTGCATGTGTAAAAGCAAATGGTTGGTAACAACTTGACCCTATCAATTTAAAGTTGATATTATGTCAACGCTGAGCTTACAACTTGCTAATGCTTAGCGTAGCGCAGATGACTAACCTGGCAAGTGATTGGTGGGGGGTGGACTGGTATTTAAACTGCTGGGGCAATCAGGGAAAGTAGAAAGCAGGTGAGCTGGATGGAGGAGCAGTTCATGTGGTGAAACTGGAGGGAAAGAGGTTATCAGAGGGCGGGAGAGCATGGCCCCGGGCTGAAATAACAAGGCAGTTAGCGACGTGGAAAACCAGTGACACGCTCAATCTCACAATAGTGTGCACCATTTTGCTAGTGTATGATCTGGAGGGATTTTGATGTACCAAGGAGGGTCAAGGGAAAATCTTGAGCGAGTGAAAAGAGAATAGATCATTCCCAAGGCATCATCTGGGCAACCATGGATGTTTATATAGCAAAATGAATGGTAATTTGTCAGGAGGTTATCAGAAGGTTGTTGCCTGGTGGTAGTCAGTCACACACTGTCATCCCCTAGTCCAAGTTGGACCGCCAAGCGTGACATTCTCTTTAAGTCGAGTCTGCTGTCTCCTCTTACAGAAACTGACCAGTCAGACCCGCCTGCAACATTTCACTTGAACTTTGACCCAGGGAGATTTTATGACGTCAGTGTGCATGTCTCACATGTCTGTCTGTGTTCATTTGTCTATTTGTATTTGATTCATCCCAGTTTCTGTGTCAAATCAAACAGCTTTTTATTCCTGGAATAATAACATGTCAGTGTCCATTAATAGCATGAAAGGATTTAACTTTTTTTTGTATTGTGACTGCTCCATCACTGCTCTCATTGACTTCTAATTTCACTGATATGGGTCAAAAGGTAGGTTGTGGGAAATATTAAAATGTGGTTTAAAGTTTGACTGTAACTTCTGGTTAATTAGAAATATGATCTTAGGTTGTTTTAAAACAAGTCCATGGTTACGGTTTGGGTGTGCCACACAGGCTATTTATAAAGCATACCAGTCCTTATTCCTGTTCCATACTGTGGGATCATTCAGTGACCTTCAATGGAGACTGCCGAGTCTGCTGACTGAGTTGCACGGCCATGAAGGGAGGAACAAGGGTTAAACCGGAGCAGAGGGGAGCTATATTTGTTTTTTTAACCCTATGCTGGCATTCAGGTGCATCATGCCAATGCATGTGATGAGATCCGATTTTCAAAATGAATGCGTTCTAATGGTCCCTTTTTAAAAGCTATTTCATTTATATTTTTTCAAAGTAATCTTTCAGGAATATAATTCCTCTATTTTCTCTTCAGTCACTGGCTTTTTTTTAAACCTGTAATTGATCTTTGGAGTTGTTTGTGCTACACAAAGCGATACACTGGGATATACACAAACCTGTGTCATTTTCTTGTGGATCAGAAAGCAAATTAGAAGCTTTTCTGGATCTGTGCCCTCCTGGGACAGCCCTCCACCAGCAATGGTATTGCTGGCTGTCCCAGAAGACACTGTGTGTGTGTGTTATGTTGTCAGTACAGGAAGTATATGTATGGGAAATGCGAGTGAAAAGAGAGAGTGTGAGAGCTAGAGGAAGGCAGGCAGAGAGAGTAAAAGTGCACAGCTGCATGTATAATGCAAACAAACCTGGAGGAGGTTTGGGTTGAGGCTTTCTTAAAGAGTTCAGGTTATAAAATATTTATAATAATTATGTTATTGCAGTGATGCAGTGGGTATGTGGAAGTTTGAACTCTATGCATGTTTCTATTAATCAACAGTTTTACTCTGCATTTATTTTCAAAAAAGCATCATAACACTTCTGCTAATATCCTGTGGTGAAATAAAAATGGCCATTTGGAGCTCAAATCAAGCACGATCTACACGATTCAAACCAGATAGTACAGGCAATTTCTTTTAGAATGACCTGAGTGGTACCGACATGAGTGACAGAAATATTAAATGAAAAAAGATTATTAACAATGCAGAACAATAACAAAACAATGTTTAAAAAAATCTTCATGTAAATAATTAATATGTGAAAATTGGTACATGGTCAATTTCAACTGAAATCAGTTTTATCTTCTCTCAGAATGACACAGTGAATACTCACAATTTACATGGGGGGGAGGGTAATTAAAAGATACACAATCTACAAATGACAACAATAAAAAAAAATTGTGTACATTACACAAAGTTAATCTCATCGCAATTTCTGGTTTTGCATGTTTTAGCTGAATAAGTACATACTGCATATATTACGTTACTTTATATTTCTAGCCATGTATTAAATCACGTCTGAGCTAGGTAATGTACACTTTTATTTTTGTTGAATCTGTTTCCTCTGGCAGCTGTGAGTAGGGCCTAACTGTTTTTTAGTGCATTCAAGGTTGTCACCTTTGGGAGTCAGCGGTCGTACTGTATGTCAACAGTAGGGCTGCGCAATTAATCGCGCAATATTTATTAAAGGTCAAACCATTCTAAAATAAAGTAATGTGGTGCTGCAGAGACTTCCCGGCCTAAACATGATATCTACAGACTAAAGAAAAAATCTTTCTTTGGTACAGAAAATAAATCACACTTCAATCATTTTCTTTCTTTCATATTTTTCAATGAAAATGAGAATAATGACACAAAAATGATAATGCCCTCCAATATTGTGAATCATAGCGCAATCGCAATATCAGTCAAAATAATCACAATTAGATATTTTCCTCATATCGTGCAGCCATGGTTAACAGTGTATAAAACAGCCAACCTTGCAAAAATGTTCCCACGTTGCACTATCCTGTAAAGACATCACAGGCCCAATCCCAAAGTGAGCCCTGAGGACTAAAGACTCAACGTGAGTGAGTGTGTGAGGCCACATGGGCTCAGATAGTATAGTAACATAATATAGTACAGTAGGTATAAATGAGATTGGGACAGCCCTTCATGAGATCACGTTATTGATGTTTGTTGCTTTCCACACGGTCAAGGCAGACGAGACAGCTGGCAGATTTACATTCTTTTCAAACTTTTGTTTTACAAGCTGGACAACAGGTCCGTTCCATGGTGTCTTGTGTCTTGTGCTGTTGTTTACGTTTGTAATTTCCGGCTTTCCCTATGGTCTCCGCAGTAAACGCTTTGAACTGTGGGTAATTCCCTTTGGTGAAGTCTGCATCGATGCAGACTCACGGAAAGGGCTCGATGAGAGTGTACTCAAACCCTCACACCATTTAAAATTTCGACATTGGGACAACCCTGAGTTATTATAAATTTAGCGAGAACGTGCACCTAAGTCTGTGAGTCCGGACTTTAGGATTGGGCCACTGTGTTTTGTACGGAAGAGGTTTTTTGTATTTCAAAAATATATTTAAGTTCTAAGATTAAAGTCCGAATTCGGAGTTCAATCTCACAATTCCGGCTTTACACCTAGAACTCAAATACATTTTTCACGTGGCCCTAATCCTCTTCCGTAGTATTGTCTGCAAGTGTAAAGACAATAAAGTTGATTTAAAGGACATGGAAAAGCATTAAAGCTATGACTATGAGCTATGTTGTTAAAACAATGTGAATTACTCCTTTTCTGCAATCAAAAAGTGCTTTTTAGCATCAAGTGTGCTTGAATGCGGTTTTTCAAAAGACTTCCCTGATGAAAACCAATTTAAGACATGGCAGTGACAAGGATTACATGTCGGCTATGATTGATTACCTTGCTAATGCCATTCTCCACAAGTTGATTGTAGCTGTAATGAAATGAATTGAAACCAATAGCTGAAACACCGAAGTATGCTTCGGAAAATGGTCAGCAGTGATGAAAACTGCAGTATATGCAAGCTGTACTTATTAAGCTGAAACTTGCACAAGCACCAGCGTGGTCTTTTACGATCGATGTGCTGCCAAGTTGTGCTGCCATTTTCACAGTGACATTAACATCCATTAGAAAAAAACATTGAGTTCAAGTCAGACTCAGTTTTCAGGTGTTAAGGTTTGACCTGGAAACGTTCCAGATGGTGAACTTTACCCTTTGCTCCAAAATAAAAACAGGGTCTCCTGGCTCCGCGGACTGTGCTACAGTTATACTTCCTGTCTAAGGGCTCTGTGACTCTTCCGGCACCTCTGCAATGGTGCGGTAGAGCTGTGGCTGATTCTGAGCCAGTGGAGAGTCTGTTTGTGTAAACAGTGCCGGTCGACTCCTCAGGGGTAGTTTCAGCAGGAACCTCCGGGATGTCACCAGATCCCCGTAGCCCTGGGTGTGGGAGAAGGCGTAGCCAGACCGGCGGGTGCTGATACGCCTGGCAGGTGGACGGCGAGGTGCGGGAGCTGGCAGTGCCTCCTTCCGCACCTTCTGTCTCACCTAGAGCGGAGAGAGGGACACGTCTTTACACTTCTTAATATGGGACGGTTCATTGCTTATTCATTCAAATGCTTTGTCAGGGTCCACCTATCTCTATGATGTTTTACTGATATCTTTATAATGATAACACACAAACTCTTCCCTACCCATACTGTGACCTTAGAGGCGCTAGCTCTACCATGCTAGACAGCTGGCTTGCTAATTTGAAATACACAGTTCACGCAACTGTTTGTTAGCAACTCAAGTTACTGCGACTTCCTTACAGATGACACCAATAAAGGCCAGCATTTGAAATTGTAGGAATCTGACATAAACTCAGGTTTATAGTAGGTAGTTGCTGAATGTTTTAGTAATCTGATGCTAACTCTACGACAATGTTAACTGGGGTTTGCATCTGTTCATAGCTTGTGTACAGCCTACTAGCTACCTTTTGTATAATCCGTTGATTTTGTGTATTAAAACAAAGTAAGATGGTCTACTTTTACAAAAGGAAAGCATAACTTTCTGTAAACCGTCTGTAGAGCCTTGTAATTCCAACATCCCAATATTTGAAACATGTTTTAGTTTCAGTAATCTATGCTAAACTAAGCAAATGTGACCGTGAGAGATATCTGTTGGTAAAAACTGCAGGTTGATCAATCCATGATAGTCATCCTTCTTTTTTGCTTTTGCTGCCTTAATCATATATCCCTTTAATCTATTCAACCTATCAGAACGCCACATTGTAACATAAAGGTAGTTGTAACATGTGGGAAGGCAGAGTATAAATATTGCCAAATAATAATATTTTATCACTTTGAGAACAACAACTTTATTTATAGAGGTAAAAACAGGGTACATAAAAGACTTGCAGTAGTCTGTGTCATGTGATATCTCACCTTGTCGTTGATGGTGGGCCGAAGCTGAATGAAAGCGAAGCGGGAAGCCACCACAGGCAGGATACAGAGGAGGGAAGTCAGGAATATGGTGAGCCACACACTAGGCTGGTTCAGAGAGTTCCTTGCTGTGCCTGGAGTTCCAGAAACATCAGACCCACGGTCAGAATCACATAGTAAAAAGGTTTATTATTTTTTTTTAAACAAAAAAAAAAAACTCTATAACATTTGTATATGGAGACTTGGGGCGCAGCAGGATTATTGCCAACCCAATTCTACCCTATTTTCTCATGATTGTTGGCCTGAAATAAAACATATCAACCTCTACATATTGGGCTATGTCTGCTTTTGGAAGACTACAATTTGAAGATGTGGGCAGCAACAACCTGCCTCTATAAACGAGTTGAATCTACTCACCGATGAAGGGAAAAGAGGAGGTGAAGATGAGAAACATGCCATTGCTGTACATGGTTAATGTGATGGCGAAGTAAGCGGCCAGGCTGCCCCATACAAAAAACTGGTTCACTGCTGTCCAGTAATAGGTGTCCAGACATAGCTGAAAATGTAAAAAAATACTTTTTTTTTTTCATATTGTGTCTTTTAAGGTTGGGTGATTAATAGATACAGTATACATATATACAAAAACAAATTAGAATGAATTTTAATACCTAAAATATATATAAATAATATATAAAATATATAACGTACTTCCATCACATTGATAAAAAAAAGAAATATCCTGTAACCTTAGCGTGCTGTGTTTCCTCACCTGTATGTTCATCACAATCAGGAGACAGGTCTGTGCCAATACAGCAAAGGATTGATAGTCGGCTAAGTCTTTGCCATCATCTCGGACCGTGTCGTGCATGGCGGCCCACGGGATGAAGAAGAGGATGAGGGAGCTGTAGCAGCAGTGCATCATACAGAACACAAAGGCTTTCTTGCTGAAGTACAGGTTCAGCTGGCCCGGAGTGTAGAGCTGAGGATACTGGAAACTCCAGCGGTCATTCACATCCTACGGAAACACATGATTAGAGAAAGTGGGTGGATGTGAAGTACTGATAAATGATATGATATCAAACAAAAGTTACTGAAGTATTTATAACTAATGTTCTAATAATTTTCCCCTGGGTGCATACCTGGTCAAAGATGCTCATGCCGAGGACAGGAAGAGCTGTGTAAACCATGTTGTACAAGGTGATGAACCACTCGTCATACACAGTCTATAAACAAGAACAGCAACACATACATTAAACCACATAATACCACATTATAACTGATGATTTCAACGCTGACAGAGTACAGTTGCAGAACACTTTTAATAAATTTTTCTTATTTAGAGCTGTGTGTACTCCGATGTAGACAGCTCATCTCTGCTGGAGATACAGGAGAAGTAGTTGGTGCAGACTCACGGTGGCATATAATGATGCTGCTTCGAGTCCCAAGATGGCATAGTCCACTGTCTGTAAATGCTGTTATTTCTACATGTGAGGCACTGTTGAGACAATTATTGTATAAATTGCTTGGATGAGTCCGAAAATAGCATCAAAGAGGCTCTAGCAAGTCCTAGGAAGAGTTGCTTTCGACAACCTTTGAACGTACACATGTTCCACCAAAACAAATTCCTTCCAGAGGCTATTTTGCAGCAGCACTGTGGCTCTGTCCGGTGCTTAGCATGACGATTGTGATTGGTTTAAAGAAATGCCAATAAACCAGACCACGTTTTTCTCCCATCCCTAAATGCTGTGTGGACTGGCCAGACCCTCTTCTACAGCGCTGTGGGGGAAGGTCTGGCAAAGCGAGACTAATGCACATATTGCATCTTTAATGTGAATTGTAGTCACCTTTTCTTTTGTTATTTCTGATGTTTCACTCTGCATGTAACCCATTAAATGATTTGTTACATAATTCCTTACCTGTGCAGAGAAGCCGCAGAAAAGGCGTACCAGAAATGCACAAAGGTGAAGGTGAAGTTCTTGTAAAAGAAATATTGGAGGAATTTGCACATGCGTAGGTAGGACCAGCGGCCGTGCACCAGCAGGAGGCGCTGAAGGTAACGGAACTGGGCGAAGGAGTAGTCGCTGGAGAGAACGGCCTGCATGCCCTCCTGACCGCTGATACCTACACCGATGTGAGCAGCTGAAGACAGAAACGAAAGAGAAACACAATTAGACAAGTAGTAGTAAGTATTTTCTAGCTGTGTGGTTTAACTGCTAAAGCTCTGTACATTCTTGCAATGTGTGTCTGAGTTGAATGAACTCACCCTTGATCATGCTGACATCGTTGGCCCCATCCCCAATGGCCAGAGTGACAGCCTGCTTGTACTTCTTGACCAGCTGAACGACCTGGGCCTTCTGCAGCGGGGTGACTCTGCAGCAAATCACTGTCTGACACATACATGCTGTCCTAAGCAGCTCCAGGTGCAGCTTCTTCTCCAGTGCAAAGGCCTGAAGATCAAAGGGAGGGAGGGGTTAGAGGAGCGCAATCAGGTCCTCTCCGCACTATTAGGAATGTAGTAAATTCTTTTTTTAAAGAATATTTTGGGCTTTTCCGCCTTTAATTCAAAGGTCGAATTTGAATCCTGGACCTCTGCGTCGAGGCATACACCTCTAAGTACATGTGCACCTGCTCTACCACTGAGCCAACCTGGCCACAGGAATGTAGTAAATTCTAGTGAAGAAATAATTAAAGATCCAATATGTAATATATTTACTGTAATAAATCCAAAAGTGACCGCAATGCGTCATCACATATTAAGGAAACAAGCTAAGTTAGTTAAAGTTAGTTATCTTTTCTGACAACAATGCTAATAGACATGGTTTTACAGGCAAAGCGCTATACAGTCGCTATATATGCATAATATATGCAGTGGTGTAGTCTAATGTATTGTAGTGAGTATACTGTACTCTATATATTGGCCAGAATCTGCCATATCATAGTGGGGGTCGGGTGTTATCCCCAGGGAAGTTTTGAGCATCAACAACTGCATTTCCTGTATTCAGATACACTTTGCTGCCAATTAACGGTGGAAATACCTTTATTCAGCCTATCTGATGAAGAGAAACACAGATGACAATTAAAAATAAATCAAAGATTTAATGGAAAGTGTGTTGTTACGTGTCATTGGGCATTTTAAAGTGGGTTTATGGAAATCCTGGAGCTTTCTTAGTTTAGTTTCACGTAGACTACACCACTGAATATATGGGTTTTGTATACATACTGTATACAAAACGGACAGAAATGTGCCTGAAAAGGCCTTCTTACCAGACTGTGTCCATTTATTATTAGGCCATAATCTCCATCCACCTTCTCATCGTGCACTGTCTCTGTCTTCTGAAGCCAAAACAGGCCTGCGCGAGCCTTGATTACAGATGGCTCCTCTGCAGCTTCTGGACACATTTTCCTTCTTGCATTGCTAAAGACAGGAACAACAAGAAATGATAAGTTTGGTTCGGCTCGGTTTACACCTATTGCCATTTCTATCCACTGGGGGCCATAGGCAGGCTGGGGGAACTCATATTAACGTTAAAAAAACTCAAAGTGAAATTTTCATGCCATAAGACCTTAACAGTACTGACTGCTCAAAAGATTCTGACTGGTTGCAGGTTCAAGAATAAGAATGACAGTATCACAGAGACAAAGGACAACTTAGTAAGATGCAGGGTACAGTACTGTACAAGGAGGAGGAAGAACAAAAACATTTTGAGCTACTATGATAGAACATGTTTTCGTTCATCAAGAGACAATGATTGTGAAATGTGAAATTTGTTTTTGAGATTAAAAATGTACTGTGTATTGTTTACTGACTGCTTGATAGTGTATATCATTATGATCACTTTGTTTATGATTTGAGAGCAGCGTTTGATTTTGAAAACAGGCAAAACATTTTTCATTTTGCGAGAGCAGTCAGAGGTTTTGTAAATAGTGTGTGAAGAAATTGTGTTTTGGCAATTCTTTGACATTTCCTTTTGAACTGTATTTTCAGTCCAATATAATGTGTTTGGGATAGAAACAAATGCAAAGGCTTGCATAGCAGTCACCATACAAAAAAAAGAAGCATCAAATGCATGCAAAAGTCCCTGCTGTGGGACTGGTGAAGGATTATTTTAGGACTATTTTATATCAGATTGTGTTGAATACATTATCAGTATTTTTTGTTCTAGTTATTTTAAGTATGTTGATGTTGGAAAATCACCTACTAAATAACAGAAGATATTATGTGTTTTAGTTATTTGTTTCTGACTGACTTACTGTAGCTCCTCTTTGACCCCTTCAGCCGTATTGGCTGCCACAACAAAAATCTCCTTCATCTCCTCCCTCAGCATGTTGCAGGAA
This sequence comes from Etheostoma perlongum, assembly GCA_026937815.1. Taxonomy (NCBI): domain Eukaryota; kingdom Metazoa; phylum Chordata; class Actinopteri; order Perciformes; family Percidae; genus Etheostoma; species Etheostoma perlongum. Next base: position 20,968,531 of record CM049386.1, on the reverse strand, counting down.
TAGCCGATATTCTCCGCGGTCTCTGTTTCAAAACAATATTTACAACTACTGTGATTCAAATTAATCTGTCAAACATGCCAAACAGTCACTCTTTGCCTCGCTGGGTTCATTTAAAGCTAAGACAGGATGTTTAGATGGAGATTTGGTACCCAGGGTTCCCGACGCATTGAGATTAGCAGTCAGAAAATCTGGTCATTTATTTCACATTATTAGGCTGCATTACTTCACCCATCTTGAATTGTGTAATTTGTTGGAACATACAAAATGTGACACTCACCCTGTTTATCCCCAGTTAACACCCAGATTTTGATGTCAGCTTTAGCCAATTGCTCAATGGTCTGTGGCACACCGTCCTGCAGCTTGTCCTCCACAGCTGTCGCTCCCAACAGCTAAAAACCAAAGAGTAAAGGATGGTAATGGGATTTTTCAATACTGTATTTTTAAAGCTTAAGTGCGTAACTTTTTGATATTAATGAACGTCTGTTACATTCAACCCACTGCCAAGTTGCTACAAAGCTAATTTAGTCAATCAGCTCCACCTAACTCTCTCTGTATTTCTCAGTATGGCTATGTTCAGAAACTGGTGTTGTCTGGTGACTTTGCCAAGCAGAAGCTTGAGTGAAGACAATGAACTCTTCGGAAGAGTCCATCATGTTTTTTTTAATCCTCTGTGTCCTCCTTGCATACTAGCAACTGCATGGAAGGGAAGGGGGGGGTGTGTGCACTATCATGTAAGGCCTGTATCATATGGACGTGCGACAGTTTTGTTGTCAATACCTAGAATTCCTCAATTGGGTGCGACAGAAACTACGCACTATAGCTTTTAAAGTAACATGTTTCATTATTTGTGTGGTATAAATGTAGAAATATAATGAATAAAAGACAACACAAAACAATGCTGGTTTAACAGTCAATGTGCATATGATATTTTTTGTTATTTTGAAGTTGTGTTTCATCATTTCTCAGTGACTCATTAATTGAATGTGTTATGGAGCAGTATACAAATTATATAATATTGTTACCCAAATAAGCAGGCACCTAAACTACCAACCAATAAGTGAACCAGCCAATTGTTGAGTCAATCAAACTATCTAGGAATGTCAACATGCGGACTAACCAGCAAGTCTTTCTCTATCTCTTCATAAAGTTCATCAAGTCTCTCCTCTCGGCCCTCCATGGCGGTGCTGGCCTGGTGGTGGCGCTGTCTCCACTCATCCATGTAGCTGTCATCCAAGTCCTTGTAGGCTAGGGCCAGTGTACGGAGGCCGTCACCTGCATACTCCTATTTTTAGTTGGATGGTTCAGAGCAGTTTAATACAATAATCTTGCCAATTTCCGAAAGTGCATTCGTTTTATGTCGACACACATATCACTAAAATCCAACCGCATCACTTACGTTGAGGTGTCCGATGGTAACTTCCTTCAGTTTGTTACAGGATGGGTGCAGTCTCTCAAAGATGATGGTGTCTGCTCCTTTGCAGTACAGCATCAACTTGCCTTCGGGGTTACGTACTGGAAATAATGGTGGAAGTCGCTTAGCGAGCACAGAGTCATGAGGTTTAATACATAAACCTGTTGCTAGGATCATTTTCATGACTGATAGAGTAAATTGAAATGAACATATTGGAAAGGATAATGCAAAGTTAATCATTTTGTGAATTTGCAAGGTCACTATTGAGCAGTTGACACGGAGCCTCCTTGAATGCACCAACAGGGATTTTTCCCAATGGTAATTCTTTCACCAGAAGTTTGTAGCTGGGATCAAAATCATGTAGGCAACACATTGTAAAGTGTGATGGATAAAACATCTTAATTCTCAAATATGACTTACTGCATCATATTTTTGCAACATGCAAAACCTTCATTGTACCACTACTTTCTATTACCTATGACTGACATTCTCTTGCGCACATTATTGAAGTCGAGAACAGCCAGAAGTTCATAGGTGACTGTTCTGCCCATCTCCATGGCTGTGATGGTCTCTGGTGTACGTGAGCGGAACACAAACCCAAAGTTTCTCGCTGCGGTCACCAGAGCGCCCTCATCAGGAGACTGAGCCTGATAGTAGAGCTCCCCTGTCAGTAGATACAGATGAACAGAGAGGAAAGGAAGAAAGTTCAAATGTAAAAAACAGGGTGCATTGCTGTCTGCCACTGGAGGGCACCAAAGTCTTTCAAATCTGACATATGTTTCCTTGGATCAGGGAGGCCCCCAAAATCATGGTTGCAGCTGTCGCCATGGTCCCGCTACACGTCCTGCAATGCCCTGCTACATCCTGCTATGCCCTGCGGTGCCCTGCAACGTCCTGCTGTGCCTTGTAACGCCGCACAGTGCCCTGCTATGCCATGAACTACTACAAAGAACTACTACATACTAAAAAATTTTGTGACTGTTATTGCCACTCTTCATTGTAACCCTAACCGGTCGTCAGACACCGCCTACCAAGAGCCTGGGTCTGACCGAGGTTTCTGCCTAAAAGGAGTTTTTCCTCGCCACTGTCGCACTGTTGCTTGCTCTGTAGGAAAATACTAGAACTGTTGGGTCCTTGTAAATTCTAGAGTGTGGTCTAGACCTGCTCTATCTGTAAAGTGTCTCGAGATAATGCTTGTTATGAATTGATACTATAAATAAAATTGAATTGAATTGAATTGAAATTGAATTGAATATGTGTGGTGGCTTTAATACTTTCTGAAAACACAATAACTTAAGAATTTAACATCATACTAGAGTTGCTAAATGAAGAGTAAAAACCAAGAGAAAACTGTATAATTCATGACTGAGGATTTCACACAATGATGCACTGTAACCTACCACAGACAGAACACCAGCAATGTAGTTCTTTGGTTCTAAACCTTTGCAGCCACCTGCTATGTAGTAACAAAGCTTTTCATTAGAGGGGGCTCACCCTCTTTCTTTTCCTCAGGCATGACAGTGTGGCACAGAGCCAGCAAGCGGAAGAAGGCCTGAGCCTCCGGGTTTCCCTCCCTCACAGTCTCCAACAGACTGTGGTCGTGAAAGATGAACTTTGGATCAGCCAACTGGTTCCAGGAGAAGTCCACTCTCGCTGTCTTCTGCAGAGAGCAAAAAAACAGACAAGAAAAAAACAAATGAGTTGGACTAATACATTCACCATATTAAAATAAAATACAATTGTGTATCAGTATTCTCCTCTCACCTCTGTTATTTCCACTCTTTGACCAGAAAAGTCAAACAGCTCCCCTGAATAACAGAGAAATACACTCCAAAATAAATCATTCAGTCCATGCTGGTGTATCCTATTAACTCTGTAAGTTTGTTTAGAAGCATAGAAGATCACCGTAAGCTTTTCCATTGATGGAGCACTTGTTGAATGTCATGATGTTCTGTGTCAGGGTGCCGGTCTTGTCGCTGAAGATGTATTTGATCTGGCCCAGCTCCTCGTTGAGCGTGGTGGTCCTTGCCTGGGCAGGCGTGTCATTCTTGGGGTAATACATCTTCCTGTCCCAGCCTATGAAGAAGCTATTCCCCAGACGGATGATCTCCACGCTGAAATCGGCACACATAGGGAATAAGCGTGAGCCATGCAGGAAGGCATGAAGAAAGAACTCTGACTGTGAAGTCATGTTAACTTTGGTCAATTTCTGATTTTGTTATCTTTCTCTGCTGGAACGTACCTGACGTAGAGAGAAATGGGCACCAACGTGTTGAGGATAATGACGTAGGACCAGAAGGAGAGGAAGGATGAGAGGGCGGCGTCAGCCCCTTGTTCACGAGGGAGGAAGGCTGTGAACACTGAGCCCTCCCTCACCTCCCAGATTGCATTGCCAATGGCCAGAACGGTGCACATAGACACCAGTAAACCAAAGATCTGACAGATTCAAGATATCACACATCTTGATATTAGAATTATATATTGTTTGAAAAGCAATCTGCATTTCAAAAATGAAAGCTTTTATGAAGGTATTGCATGTGCAAGCTCAAGGGGCATCATGTAATCAGTGACATTTATTGACTTGTACTGTATAAGGAACAATTAGGAAGAGGAACCACACTGATGAGTACTCTCCCAGTAGTGTTACTAATAGATATTTTAACTTGATGTTACCTATAGCCAATGTTAAAAGTGTAATTTCCAAGCTTAGAGACACATGAATAACTTTACATATTGATTCCAAATGTTTGAGGATTTATACATTTGTGTTTGACATACCGATGAATTTAAAATAACAAATTACAAACTCACATACAACACCAGGATATTCATCAGGTGATCAATGCTCGTCCGTTTGAATGTTGTCTTCCCACTGTTCTGCATCAACTTGGTGTCAGGACCTGGTCAGATTCAAACTGGGATTTCAGCATTTGCAGAGACCGAAGGGAAAATCTTCTTGTAGTTTGTATTATTGTGATTTTACTTTTCTGAGTAGCCTACACATTTTTTTCTCATCCTAAACTTACTTCAGTCACTTCCTAATAGGTGCACATAGACTTGTAAACGCAAGTCTGAGGCAGCATCTCTTTTTCTAAACGTTACTCTCTTTTTGAAAAGAGACGAAATCAAAGTGTGATACATTAGCATTAGCTACTCAATAACCTCGCACTTTCTGTTTCATTGGCGTTGCTTGGGTTCACTGTTTATTTTGCCTTCACTCAGGCTGGTATGTTTGGTACTTAATTTAACTGACAAGTAATTTCTTATCAGATAAAAGTTCAAGGTCCACCAACATTAGCATATAACATGCTAACTGAATGCAGCCAGGTTGGCCATTTGCCAAAGTGGTATTAATTTAGCTAGCTAGCTAACTTTAGTAGGCTAGGTTATGGTTATATGGCCAAAGATACCAGCTTGGAGCTAATTAAGTAGAGCCAATGATTTCCACTTACTATTACTTGCCATTATCTTTGCAAAATTAAATTAACTAGTATTCACTGTAGCATTTTTACTGATGCCATTTATGATTTTGTTTTTGTCGGACTTATCGGTTTTCAATAAAATAAATGATTTTTCCCACTGGAACTAGCTAGTCTATGGATGTGTGTAGCATTAGCACCCTCTGCTGGGTCCCCGCAGACTTGAGCGATGCACGCCGAACTCAGCCGTCCCTTTGCGTTTTTGAACACACCACATTTTAAGCTATCATTATGCTTGCTGTTACCAGAATATCCGTTTGGAGCAACTGTTTACCTCCGAAGATAACCAGACCAAAGCACCACTCAGTGTTCCTCAGAGTACATCCTCTGAGCAGCACCTTATCGTTGTCCAAAGAGTAGGTTTGTCCGTCCAGGGTCAGGGTACCTTTGAACTTGTCGAGACGGTTGTTGGGAGGCTCACATCGCACTTCGCCTGAGAGAGAGATGGAGGTTATGGTTAGTGTCAGAGTTATAAACTACAACCTGTATTCAAATGGGAAAATCTATTTAGTGATGAAGACAAACAGAATACGTGCCTCTCAATTATATTTTTGCACTCAAAGAGATGATGATATGTGTTAGCCTAAGGCCTTTCTGAAAGGCAGAGGTAATAAGACCACTTCATAGGCTATGGTGTGCACAAATGTGCACTATTTGTTTAAAAAAAGTTATGTAACATTTTATGATGTTATAAGCACTTTAGTATGGAAAGTGGTTATTTATCTTCACCCTCAGGATTTTAAAGAAAAAAATATGAATTGATTCTTACCTCAAGCTTAAATAACGTCACAACTCTAACACAAAAAGTAACAATTTCCAATTTTCAAACTTTTTATTTTCTATGAAAATAAGAAGGCTACACACCAGAGAAATCCCAATATTTGGACCGAAAACCCACTATAGATATTTTTTCCCCCCTTAGAAACAAAAAAGCCATACTGCAGTACTAAAAATGGGTGTGTCTCTTTTGTTGTTTCTTTCAGCTTCTCACCATTGAAGCCAGCCAGTGCATCGATGCTGTCTCCCATTTCTCCAGTTACAGTCAGGGCCTGTTTCACCTTCAGATTGGTTTCACTGGGGGAGACCAAGAGGGCATGAGACAGTGAGACAGACACACACACACACACACACACACACACACACACACAGACACACACACACAAACACAGTTCTTCACACTTACCCATCTAATTCAGCCGTTTCTACGTAGACCAAGTTGAGAGGCTCACTGCTGGACAGCAACATAAGGTCTGCCTAAAAATAAAAGCATTAACTACACTAAGGATAACTGAAAGTATAGGAGATAATATGATGAGATAAACTTTACTATCACTTGTGGGAAGATTTACTCAGCTTAGCCATTGTTAGCACTGAAAGCATCAAAGTGCATAGAACAGCAACATGCTATGAAATGCCATATTGCACACAGTTAACATGTGCAGGCAAATATTATTTTGTCTTTGTTCTCCATACTTACTGTGACAAACTGGTTATTCTCCAGTCTGATTATGTCCCCAACCTGAACATTCAACCATTTTTCATTTCTCAGTCTGCCAGAAAAATGTAAACAAAGCATATCATGAAATCACACACTACTACACAGAAAAATGCACGCCCTTTTAAAGCTCAACAATGCTTTACAGCTGTACACATGTATAATGGAGTAGTGCATAGTGTGAAGTTTGCATCTTAAATGACTCACTCTCCATCGATGAGGACTTTCACCTTGCGGTTATTCACTTGCTTGTCGCTTTTGTGCCTGTTCTACTCCGATGACACAAGATAAAGAGAAGACATTGAATAAATTCCATGTTTGAATTGCATTCCTTATTTTTGGCCTTTCTGAAATCTTCCTTTAGTTATTTAACTAAAGCGCTATGTTTCAAGTTAGTCGGCATAGATTGCTATAAGTTCAGCTTACTATGTCGTCGCTGGCGTCTTTGAGTGCTGTTATAGACAGCACAAAAATCAGAGGGATGGCCGTGGTGAACCAGGAGAGAGAGGAGATTTGTGGGATTCCCTGTTCACACACACACACACACACACACACACACACACACACACACACACAAGTCCCTGCTATATTTGTGGAAAAACAATGCCCTTAATGTAAATGTACAAAAAGTTCGACACAGTCCACATACTGTCCATGTGTACATGCATCCCAGCACTAGAGGAGATAGGCTAATCAAAGAAAACTGTCTACCTGAAGGACCATGAGGAAGATGAAGTAGGCATTGGCAATCCTCCGGAACTGCTCAAAGAGGTTAAGTGGCAGGAAGGTGAAAATGTTGTATTTGGAGGTCTTGATGGCATTGTTCTGAAGTAGAGAAAAAGTGACACAGGAATGTGATGAAAGCCGATGACAGCTTCAGCGCTATGATGCAAAAAGTCTGTTTTTTTGTAAAAATGCCACATAACTGTTTGAAAACTGTCCGTTTCTATACTTACAGCATAGTGGTAGGAGAGGTTAAAAGGTCTGTCATTAGCTCGAAAAAGTCTCTCCTCCTCTGTGAAAAAGTAAAAGAATCCAAGCAAGAGAGGGGTGAGGGCGTTGCAGCAGCAATGGGAGAAAAGTGTCGCATTATTTTGTCAATTACAATCAGAATCAGCTTTATTGGCCAGGTTTGTGCATACAACCAAGGAATTTCACTTAAAGTACAACACTCACTTAACATATAAGAATAAAAACAGAAAGGACAGTAAGAATTAAATGTTAATAATGTTGATATTATGTTAATTTGAATTATTATTGATAAAACTGTTTGCATAACAATACCATGTTATACTGATCACTCTTACAGTATGCTTCTGAAGGCAGAGCAGGCAGAGATTTCCAGCCTGACCAGACATCCACATTGACTCTTTATTATGAGACTTTGTATCCGCATTGTATTATAAAAGCTGTTGTAAGAGAGCATTTTGATGGACATTTTCTGTACTATTCTGTAGTGCCTAAACCGACTCCTTGTTGTTTGCATATACAATAAAATAAACATTGAAGAGAGGGAAGGAATAGTGCAATATCAGTGTGGTCTGAGATTTAAATATTAATATAGTTGAGCATGCAGTATGTAAAAGTATTAGTGCCATTAGTCCACTGACTGTATGATACAAACATGATGCATGAACAAGTCAGATATAACGACAGACAGTACAACTTAATTAGCATTAGTTCTCACCTTTCTTTTGCGCTTTCCCACACAACTGGCCAAAGTATGATGCTACCGATCCCATCTTTAGCTCAGTTCTTCCATATTTCACACCTAGAGAAAAGCATGTGTGTACTAATCACAGAGTAACGAATATTTAGTGAAGCAAAGAGCCATTTCTTTGTAGTTGGACCATACAGAGGTAACAACTAAAAGGAGAAACTGTGACAAAAGTGAGAGGGGAACAGACAAGGTAGACCTTCTGTAATAGAGACCCTGGATTGCTTATACAAAATTGCAGAGATTTAAGACAATATAACTTTAAAGTGAGAAAACATGTCAGAAGTCCTTCTTTGAGGTAATATCAGGCCACATCCTTTAGACTTTATCTGTGCTGCACAGCTGTCAAGACATCTAGCCGCTCCCTTCTCAACCCTTTGTACCATAGGGCAATCTATTGAGGGTCATTCATAACCACAAAGATTAAGAAAGCAATATGACCATGACAATTTAACTTGTTCAGAATCAGGCAAGAAAAAAGGGAACGATACAGAAAATGTAGTTCTATATTTCATGTTTGTATTTTTCCTGCATGTTGGAAGAGCAGATCATTTCTAAAATGGGACCGGAAAAGAATTAGCGATTCCATAACAGTAAAAATACTTAAAAAGCCATGGCCGATCGTTGCCCTGAATGTACACCTAAAAAACACAACACCTGCCAGTTCCATGTACTCTTCTTCAAAATAAGTTGGAAAAACGTAAATATTCTCCACGTAACAGAACAATAATTGAGACATATTTACCCTGCTTTGTATTGTTCAGGAAACCAAAGCCAGCACCAAACCTTTTGGTTTGGTGCCTATGGTTTGGTTGGGCATGTTTTTCACTCACTTTGTGGTCGTTTTCTCAACTATGAGAAAACGACAACTATGAAAGTGAACAAGTTATTGTGACTCTGAAGTGATTGAGCCAGTAAGCTTGGAGTTTGATTAATCATAAACTTCAAATCTTTCTCACAATTCAAATGCGAGCCCCTTTTTTTGAACCTCTCCTGCTAAAGTTCTGTGCATCCAGCATTTCCCCAATGTCTGCAACCAAATGAAAATAATACCCACATACCTTAAACAGAAAATGGGATTTCCTGTGTAAGTCCTGCACACATAGATACAGGAACAGGGCCCAAAGGAAAAGAGAGGGTAAAAAAAAACCCCTACAAATTCCAATCCTCCCCTTGCTTCCGCCTCAGATTAAGTCAATCCAGGCCCTCGTTCGTGCTCTGTTGGGACATCCAGGCACCTGCAGAGCAGAAGGTTCGACTGGGGGCCTCCAACAGGATGAAAGTCAACGAATGGACGACAGGTGAAGTGGTGCAGCGGTGAAAGAGGCGCTTACAGTAGAGGTTTCAGGTTCATGCAGGAAGAGCTGGGATTCCCCCCCCTGCACCTAACAGCTCAGGGCTTGAGCAAACACTACAGCGATCTTTGGACCTGGATGGTGAGACGGGGCAGGAGTGGAGGGGCTGTAAAACAACAGTACAGGTGAATGGCTTCAACGGCCAGGTATGTCAACACACCCTCACATCCGCTGAACGCGCATGCTCAGACTGGGGACTTCTCTCACATTTTTTAACGGCTCCTTTACTCCACTTCACCTTTTTTTTGGTGCCAGAAGAGCAGCGCATTGGTCACTTTTTAATGACGTACTAAAAAAAGACATCTCCAAATATTGCATCCTCATGACTGATATGCACTTCCAGGTGCTTTCAGAAATGGAATTTAATACCTGGGCTCGAACACAAAGCAACACTGTGTCGTCCAGGGGACCTCAACGTGACCCGCTTGCTAAATTAGTTATTGTGTGTGTGTGTGTTTGTGTGTGCGGCCACAAGAACACATTCATGCGGTAAAAAACAGATTTGATTATTTTTGTTTTAAGAAGAAACAAAGACAGGAAACACTAAAGAAATTCAAGAGCATTCGACTGCCCTTGCATTCAACTAGCTGAAATGAATTGGTTCATGAGTTGCATGACGGTAAATACATTAAAATCATATTGATAAGATGGCAAAATTTAATAAATTAAAAAAAAATGCAGTCCATGACATGTCGCACTGGGCAGAAAAAGCAGGTAGACCCATTTATAGATACTTCTCATACACTTTATACAAAAGTCACTCATCGGAATGTTTACATGGTGACATTTCAATACAAAGAAAACACCACAAAAATGCAGTTACTGTGACTCATATACTATACTTGTTAACTATTGCAGTGATTTAGTGATGGTGCAAGGGTGAACAACTTCAGAAAATATAGAAATAAAAAAAAATACATCAAAATTGAAAACTTGTAACTTGGCACAAGGAACATGTAGAACAAAGAATGGCTATGAAACGTGTATTCATAAGGGATCATGTAGTGTAACAAAGTGGTTTCTACAGAGCGGTTTAAAAATGAGCACACAATTAATGTTCTTAGCAATATCTATCCTTCATTAAAAGTAACACTTTAATATTCGCTCATCATTTATGAACACATTCACTGGCACACATCTCGTTGTATGTTACGTCTGTCCATAAAACCTCATTTGATTGACATCATTCCAAACAATTAAAGAGGATTTAAGGGAAAACATTTACAAAGCATCATAAGGAACATAACACAAAATATAACAGACTGAAAAGAAAACCCAGCCTCGATATAGTTACGTTTCCAATATCAAAGATAAAAAACACAAAATGATAAGGAACATCACATATAAAATGTATTTGACATCATTATGGGCAAATAAGTGGCCGATCCTCATTGCTGACAGCCAAAGGAAATACAAGGATACAAAAAAAGATGCAGATTGTTTTTGTTTAGTAAGTAAGGCCACTCAAAGACAGAGCAGGGACATATATGTAAACCAAAAGTAACTCTACACTCCTTATCAACTCAGCAGCTGAGGAGTTTGTGTTAATGTTCAGATATCCTTTTTCTTTTGGAAGAAAAAGTTGTCACCTGAAAAGTTCAACATGTAACATTTCTTAACCATAACATTAAAATCCAAATAGACAGTTATCACTGTTGTCAGTCAAGGGCACAGGTCGCTAACTATGTTATTCATTTCATAACGAACACTAGGTTGTCACTTTATTCTGAGGGCGTTAAGTTGTCCTGTCGAGCTGCAGTTTCTGCGTACAACACTGCGGCAGCAACTCGCTCAGACTAACCGCTGTGCAAATCCTCAAACACACTGTTCTGGCAAACATCTGTCCTCGGCAGTAAACAACATTTTAAATCATGGGCTTTGAAAAGCGCAGACAATAAATATGTATAAAAAATAAATAAAACAGCTGCACCATCATGGTTACAGTTGTCAGTGGAGCTTATACTTAGAAATAAACACGGCCAGACCTGGGTTCACCTTTAACATAAAAACAAATTCTACTAGTCTTGATTTTACCACTTTGATTATATACTGATCATATCACTAGTATCTTTCCTAGAGAAACAGGAATGTGAATATAATAATATGGCAAGGCACACATTTACCTGTTCAATCCTTTAAATGAAGGGGTACAATTAAGGGTTATTAGTGTAAGTACCTTCTCTTGTAAAATTAGCTGTACAGGATCAACTTGTGAAACAATACAATATTTCATCAGCTTCACTTCCCCCCCCTGTTCAATAATTGACAGACAGAACTGGGACCGTCTCCTATCTACCAGCAATTCTTTCAAACAAAAGATCCCTTTATGAGGTAAATCACACAGTGTTTTCACATTTACTTTGAGTAAATCACAGTGGAGCTACAGAATCGGGCCTTCAAAATAATTTAGTTTTGTTACTTCACACATTCACAGTTTGCAGGGTGTAAGGCATCAAACACATGGCCGCGGTTAGAGGGGGTTGGGTGGGGTGGGGTTATTGCACAACAACACTGGGGAAGTATGGGAACATGTTTGGCCCTCCAGCGGGGCCCGGCATCCTCTGTTCCCCTGAGGCTGTGGCATGCAAACTGTGCCACTCCAGCTGATGAGGAGAAGGGGTTAACAAAGGTTAACTGACAGAGTAACCGGTCACTGCCTGAAACAGCTGGTGAGTGTGTGGTTGCGTGCTGTACAGTAGCTATGTATATAATGTGAATGTTGGAGGGACATGGAAAGGGAGCGGTTGTCCAAAATACCCCGAGTGTGGGTGTGACAGTGTGTCAGTGAGATGGGCAAGGCGCCACCAAACAGTCAACAGCAGCTAAGACACATCAAAGGTCTAAGAAAGACGGGGAATACATATCCTGCCTTTTTGACAAGATACATTGTCACATGAGATCCCTCGCTTGTTGTGGAATCAGGAGACCCTCCATCCTTTCATCAATCTCTCTGTCCGTCTCCAGCTCCCCTCATCGGCCCTCCTCGGCCGAACGAGTCTCAGATTTCAGCCTCACAAACTCCTTGGCCACGTCGTCGTTCGAGCGCTGCGAGAGGATTCGCATGGCGGTGAGGCCTGTGTCGTCCATGTGGATGCGTTGGCCGAGCGGGCACCAGCACGCACTGCTCTTCTCCGTGATGTCTTTTAACTGCATCACGGCCAAGCCGACCACGCTGTCTGCACGGCCAAAGCAGTAGTCTTTGACGCAGAGTTGCAGCTCGTAGCACTCAAAGCCGTCCTGGTTACCCAGGACACTGTGGAGAGAGAACCGAGACGATCCAGCATTCAGTCGTTGAACACAACAGTAGGTTGGTCAACAAAGCAGCACTAGGTAAGCATTTTCTTTCAAAACAAACCTTAAACTTACTGTTATGGTTATTATTTACGGTTCTTATTTCCATTATTGATTCCTTGGTTAGTCTATAGTTAGTTAGTTTAATTTGATTTCTGTGTCATGCCAAACATTTGGCCCAACGTCTTCTGGTCACATATACAACAAATCCTCTACAGATCATCTCGGTAAAGACCTTTTTTCTTCTTCTGCCAGGCTTTTCTCAAGATAATGAGCCAATTTATATGTTTCTATAACATTATTTATAAATAGTTTTTCAGATCCCACTGTCCAAAACCCAAATATATCCAATATACTGTCATATGTGTCAAAGAAAAGCATTTTGATTTGAGAAGCTAAAACCAGAGAATATTTACCATCTTTGCTTAAAAGACGACTAAAACAACTCAGTTGCTATAGCTGATAATTGTTCTGTCCAACGACTAACCGTTGCTGCTCTAGATAAGAGTAAGAAATCCAAACTCTGAACCAGGAGCAAAACATTACAGATTAGCCAGGTTGGTGAACATTAACATCACTGATGTCACATTACATCATCTTGAGTCCTGAAGGCCACATTTTTCAAATATTTGACGAGGCCCACAAACAGCTGTATATGATGAGACCATCCTGTACAGTTGTACTGTAATAAGACATGATGAGGACGGTAAAGCAGACAGCAACAAAAATAATAAACAAAAAAAGAAATGAAAGATTGTCAAGTATTCAATGGTCATCTTCAGTCACTAAAAATGACAAAAGCAGGCACAGCTGATGCAGTACTTACAAATTGAAGGTCTCGTTGTACTTGGGAGACCAGCTGTTATTCTTGGATTTGGTCTGGAACTTTCGTTTCTTGTCGCTGAGGTGAGGCCCGATCATGGAGACCTCCACGAAGGGTCGGAACATGCCTGACGTCTGCCATTTTAAATCACTGGCGCCAATGACTAAATGTGAAAAAAAAACACACTACATGTTAAAACGCAGAGGGGAAGAGGGTGATGTAATCCGATGAAAAAAATGGCTAAAAAATTGCCACATATTTAGCATCAAACAGACCTTTGACAGTAACTTTCCGCTCCCCGTTCCCAGGCTGAGTGTGCAGCTCAACCTGGACACACACCTCACCTATTGGCTTGTCCACGCCTGAACCTACTTCAACACACACCCAGACACAGCAATGAGCTTACATTTGGTTCATTAAAAGGCACAACAACAAACTCATAATGCAGGTTCAGTATAAGAAGCTAATGCAGGTGGAGAGGTTGGGTTAGGGTTGGCACAGTGTGACAAAGCCATACAGAGAGAGAGAGAGAGAGAGAGAGAGAGAGAGAGCGGGTGGGGGAAGGAGAAGAGGGCTGGCTGTCTGATGATTTCAGTGTAACCTACCCCTGCTCGGCTGTATTTTCTCATTGGGAGTTAAGCGAATACCCTTCCCATTGTGCACTGGCACAGAGGCAGCACAGGAGATAAAGAGAAGACATGTCAACAGAAAAAATAAACACTTTAAAACACACAAAATACAGGTGCAAACCAAAAAGAGGGAATATTCAGTGAAAAACTTTGTTTTCTTAAAACACACACACAGTGCCCTCTCCTGGTCTACTGTGGGAAATGCATTCTTCCTCATACTGTCACCTTTTAGATGTATTATTATTGCAGAGGTCAGAAGTACCTTGCGCATGTTGGGTGGTCACAAAGGTCTTGATGAGTGTGTCGGTGGTCTGAGTGTAGAGGGACAGGGCGTGGCGTAGTGAGGACAGCTCAGCGCTCTTCTCCAGGAACGCCTTCTTCAGCCCGTTGCCTCCTGCGTGGAAGTATTGCTGCAAAGGAAACATGGAGGTTTACTGTGTTATGTTAAAGCATTAAGAGTTTTTGAAAACCAAACCAAGTTGATTCCAGGAAACAAGGTGAGTTGTTTTGCTCCTGGCAAAAACAAACTGTCAAGTTTTACAGTGAAGTCAGCCAGTTGCATTCGGACCACAATCAAATATTTTGGCAGCAAAAACTAAGGTCCGAATTGAAAATAGCCAAAATTATCCTTTAATAGTACAAGGATAACTGTATTTCCTGGTGATCAAAAAAACTTAATATTTTCAAAATTAGCTGGCTCACTTGCTTAAACCTGCTTTGTAAAATGTTCACGGGCTGCTAACATAACGTTTCAGGGTACTTGATTAATGGATGAACAGTCGATGAAGCTAATTTGACCCCTGCATCCTAATGAAACCAAAACCCGTGGTATAAACTGACCTTGATAGTGTCCAGTGCCACATCCATGACAGCACACTGCCTGGGAGACAGGCTTTTAGTCTCCCCTGCCATGTGATCCTGCACATCCAAATGACGAGCAAAGAGACGCGTTAATTCCACAAAATGAAATTCCTCTCTTTCGCAACCATTCATTTTGTTGTCAGTTCTTCAGTTTGGTAAACACACGGGTGTAAAGACATTATCATACCTTGAGTTTGGAGAGCTGACCCAGTTCTTTTGCAGCTGAGAGAATCTGTGCTCCCTGGGGGGTAAAAAAGGGAATAGAGTTGCTGCTCTTCTGTCATTTGTGCACCTAGAAGTCTAGGGCTGGGTACTGAATTCAATACTTTTTGGGCACCGGCCGATGTGCCGCTAAAGTATTGAGTATTGAAAAATGCCTTGCCATTAAACGCCCAATTTCAATACCTAAGGAGGAAATCTCATCAGCGTCAGTGAGCCAATAAGCATGCAGCATGCTTCTACCAAGATCTAATATTGCTGGTGATTGGCTGTCGTTGCACACCGTGGAGGCAGGCAGAAAAATCTCCACTTCACACACAGAGACGGGCTCACACAGCTGAAAAATACATTTAAAAGTTTTGTGCCGTAATGTGTAACGTTAGAATTTCTTTTTGATTTATAAAATTTGGTATTGAAAAAAGTAACGTTTAGGAACCAGTATCAAGTCACGTTTTTTTGTACTGGTACCGTTATTGAATGTTTTTGAATGCTACCCAGCCCTATAAAAGACTAAGGGATTTGCAGAATCTGGGAATGCTGAGGAAAACAAACAAACATAAGACTGATAACGGTGAATGCTGTTGAGCTTACAAAGGTGTCGTTGCCCTGTGGCAGGACAATGGTCTTCTCCAGGCTGCTCATTACGATCCTCCACAGCTCCTTGAGCACGCGCTTCAATACAGTCTTCTCACATGCAGTGGCGAACAGCGTGAGCCTGCAAAAACATGAAAAACACACACAAATACACATGAACACAAGCTGATGAGACACGGGGATCATAGCGAGTGCTGGGGTGTGTGTTAACCCTAATTGGTGCTAGCATGGTTGAGAATTGTTAAAATTGTTTATTTATGATTTTGACCAAACTATTTCCGCAGGACAGAGTTTTACGACACAGGAAGAAAAGGCAATAAAAAAACAAATGGGCTATTGAGAGGATTGCATTCATCCACTCACTTTCCATCCAGGAAATCCATGAGTGGCCGTAGCATGTTGTCAGAGTCGGCGTCCACCTGGTTTTTGGTGTTGGCGTTGAGCGGCCCTTTGATCTGGTACAGAAGAGACGCCATCTGTCGCATACAATCATTGATATGGCTCTGGAAACTAAAAAGAAAGAAAAGGATCAATCAGCACAAATGCATGTGTTGTTACTAATTTACCTATGAATGTACATGTATATGTATATGTACCTGTTCCCAAACGTACTGCTGAGCTCATCCAGCACATTGTTCAGCTTCACCTGCAGGTCGTTTAGTAAGTCACTGGCCTCAGTGTCCATCTGCAGAGAGGCAGGCAGGCAGACAGAATGCAAGGAGGGTTAGTCTGTTAGAATTGGATGTGTTATTTATTGCATATGCAAAAAGTTCAAAAAATGTCAACTCCAAAAACTTGGAAATGAAAAATAATTATGCTCAAGAGAGGAATTATGTGCCAGCTCCCGGAGGACACAGAACTCTTTAACAGCAATGCATTTCTTTCATTGCATATTGGCAACTTTAGGACGAAATACTCCAAATTACCTTAGTTGTTGCAATTCAACGCTAAAGCTAAAGGCCACAAATGGCAGCAGAAACTTTTTAATATTTAAAAAAGAACTTCAATAAACATCATGTTATTATAAAAAATGCACACCAACACAGCCAATTTGTCAAGGTTCATACTAAGGGATACCAAAGAGATGAAGCAGAGAGTACTGTAATGTTTGCATTCTGTTATCCTGTAGCAGACACGTGATTGTAGTTTGCAGAGTAGATTTAAAAATATTAAAAAATAAACCCACCTTTAAACCACCATTCTCCAACTTTTGGAAAGGAGAGGAGGGAAAAAAAGTTTATAACGCAGGAGATGTGCGTCTAACAAGTCGCACGGGCACAGGGTGAGGGAACAAGTGGGGCAGCGAATCACCTCCAGTGTACCTAACCCAGGTATACTGTGGCATCATGAATAATAAGAATAAGCAGCGCCCTGCAGGAGAGCTACGCCATATGGATGAAGCCATTGATCATTAAGTCAATGATCCAATGGCCTTTTGATACATGGCCTGTCAGGGTCACATAGCACCATTAGTGAGGAGCGACTGAGCAGAACGTAGGGAAGGCTTCTGGGGAAGGAAAGGGAGCTAGAAATGGATTGCGTTCTATTTATAATAGGCTTTACGTGTTTTGTTTTGCATGGGAATATTGATATAATACTGAGTCTGTACAGCTACACTCACCTTCTTGTCTTCCAATGCCTTTTCAGTCTACGGCAGCACAGGACAGGTAGAGGGTTACACAGGACAACCTCAACTAACTCTCATTTCCCATTTGGAAATGAGCTTTCATTTATATTAGAAGAACTACAGAGGATCGATGGCCATTATAGAAAGTGCTGTGGCAGCAGATATGTGTAACCTACCTTGTCCACTGGTTCATCCATCTTTGAGAAATAAAATGAAAGAGAAATAGAAATGGAAAACTGTCAAAAGAAATCCTGTTCCGCTGTTACTGTAACTTTGTAAGCCATTTGGAATTCAAATAAAAAAAACAACAACAAATTTCTACACTGGAAAGTGTAACACCCACCTTCTCCAGGTCGGCCTATTGCAAACAAAAAAGTGTTACAAAGAAAAGACAAAATAAAGAAAGGAAACAACAACAACAAAGGCTGCAGATAAGGTTTGTTTCAGGGGAAATGAGTGACCAGTTTTCAGGAAAGGCCAAGGAAAATGAAGAGGGGTGAAAACTTGAGGTGGAAATCACCACAGATGACGTTAAAAAAAAAAAAAAAAAAATGACACAATAAACTCCACCATGACAACCACAGGGCATCTTGTTTCAGTAGGATTAAGTAGCACTGTGATGTTGCTGTGAGTAGGAAGAACAGGGCACACGAGAAGGACTTGGACTCCTGAGAGTGAAAGGTGTCAACCACTTCAGACTGCAACAAACCTCAACCTCAATTTTCTCCCCTTCTTCCCATACATCGTCTTCCTCCTCCTCCTCACTCTCCTCAAACTAGGAGTGGCAGTGAAAAGACAACACAACATCATTGCTCATTGCCGCAAATACCACAACCATTCTCAACAAAGTTTCTACTTTCAAGATGATTTTGGTGCCTCTATTTCCCAAAGAAAAATATTACAAGTACTGCAATATTTAATCTGCAGAGATGAGCATTTGAGTATATGCAGACATGCATCCACAACATGTATGCATATACTGGGAACTTGCCTGCCACGCTAACATTCTATTGTTGTGCTAGAAAAGAGGAAAAACATAATTGTGACTTCACTCTCCAAAAAATACATTTTAGTCAATTATGCACTACAAAAAGAAAAGAAAAAAGAAAGCAAAACGCAGTAACTACATGTTGGTCAGAATGTAGTTAAAAGGTGCAGTGGGTGGAATGCAAACGGAAGAATTTGAAGTAGAGTGAGATCTCCTTTGGCAGCTCTCCCTCTCTCCTCTTTGCCTCCCGAGCAAACCCTGTGCAGAAAGGCCAATAGGAACACTTTCTCTCTCTGAAATGACCTGTGATTGACCATAGCCTCCCGTGGTGACTAGATTCTCTGAAGTCTGAATACAGAGCAAAGAAGAGGTGCAGAAGTCTAGTTTTCTCTCAGACCACTTGAATTACAACATGCTGAAAGGTTATCATGGAATTTGTGCCCAACGATGTCAAAAATAAAGTGCCTACCACAGCGACATCCTCCAGTCAACTTTTTAATTTGTCCAATACTTGGTTAATGACTAAACACTTGCACTACTGATGACATTCCCATTGACGACAGCAAAGTTACTAGACTAGAACACGTTAAGCTATTGTAAATGCTAAAGAAGGGGTGGGCTATGTGGGAATGGTGATCTACCAGTCTCTAAACTGCAGTTCAAACTACTACCAATGAACCTATTCTGCTACAGTACCCACCGGAGTCTTATCCTCAGTTGCGACCTGCTGTCCGAACCAGAGGAAGGAGGGAAATAATCAATACAGTCATGTACCGCACACCATTAAACTAATCAAATAACCAAAAGATGTACTTCAATATGGACAAATATCGGCCCATTTCAGCTCTGCTCAGACCATGATGCAAACCTACCTCCTCCTCTTCTGCCTCTTCCTCCTCATCTTCATCGTGCTTTAATTGTAAAGTGAAGACACTGGTTGGAACTTTAGCTGCAGTGTCCAACTGCTACAATTCTACAACCGACCAAGCACCACTAAAAACAATAATGCGGAACAGCTAGAATGCATGGGATAAAACACTATATGCAAAAGCATGGTAGGGATTGAAAGCCGAGGGAGGTCACAGCCGACGAAGAAGCTATTGATCGTCACCACTGTAGCTACACTAATAGAGGACATGATTTAATTAAGCGTCTGTCTCGATATTCTCTAGCCTATGAGGCAGCACAGGGTCTGATCTCTGTCAGTATTGATCTACAGCAGGGGTCTTCAACGTGTTTTAGACCAGGGACACGTTAGCTGAAAGAGAGACCGAGTAGTGATACCCTACTGCATACATACACTCACCGGCCACTTTATTAGGTACACCTGTCCAACTGCTCGTTAACACTTAATTTCTAAGCAGCCAATCACATGGCGGCAACTCAGTGCATTTAGGCATGTAGACATGGTCAAGACAATCTCCTGCAGTTCAAACCGAGCATCAGTATGGGGAAGAAAGGTGATTTGAGTGACTTTGAAAGTGGCATGATTGTTGGTGCCAGAAGGGCTGGTCTGAGTATTTCAGAAACTGCTAATCTACTGGGATTTTCACGCACAACCATCTCTAGGGTTTACAGAGAATGGTCCGAAAAAGAAAAAACATCCAGTGAGCGGCAGTTCTGTGGGCGGAAATACCTTGTTGATGCCAGAGGTCAGAGGAGAATGGCCAGACTGGTTCGAGCTGATAGAAGGGCAACAGTGACTCAAATTATCACCCGTTACAACCAAGGTGGGCAGAAGAGCATCTCTGAACGCACAGTACGTCGAACTTTGAGGCAGATGGGCTACAGCAGCAGAAGACCACACCGGGTGCCACTCCTTTCAGCTAAGAACAGGAAACTGAGGCTACAATTTGCACAAGCTCATCGAAATTGGACAATAGAAGATTGGAAAAACGTTGCCTGGTCTGATGAGTCTCGATTTCTGCTGCAACGTTCGGATGGTAGGGTCAGAATTTGGCGTCTACAACATGAAAGCATGGATCCATCCTGCCTTGTATCAACGGTTCAGGCTGGTGGTGGTGGTGTCATGGTGTGGGGAATATTTTCTTGGCACTCTTTGGGCCCCTTGGTACCAATTGACCATCGTTGCAACGCCACAGCCTACCTGAGTATTGTTGCTGACCATGTCCATCCCTTTATGACCACAATGTACCCAACTTCTGATGGCTACTTTCAGCAGGATAATGCGCCATGTCATAAAGCTGGAATCATCTCAGACTGGTTTCTTGAACATGACAATGAGTTCGCTTTACTCAAATGGCCTCCACAGTCACCAGATCTCAATCCAATAGAGCATCTTTGGGATGTGGTGGAACGGGAGATTCGCATCATGGATGTGCAGCCGACAAATCTGCGGCAACTGTGTGATGCCATCATGTCAATATGGACCAAACTCCCTGAGGAATGCTTCCAGCACCTTGTTGAATCTATGCCACGAAGAATTGAGGCAGTTCTGAAGGCAAAAGGGGGTCCAACCCGTTACTAGCATGGGGTACCTAATAAAGTGGCCGGTGAGTGTATATACAGTGGGTACGGAAAGTATTCAGACCCCTTTAAATTTTTCACTCTTTGTTTCATTGCAGCCTTTTTCCAAAAATCAAAAAAGTTCATTTTATTTCTCAGTAATGTACACTCAGCAACCCATCTTGACAGAAAAAAAAACAGAAATTTAGAATTTTTTGCATATTTATTAAAAAACAAAAACTGAAATATCACATGGTCATAAGTATTCAGACCCTTTGTTCAGTATTTAGTAGAAGCACCCTTTTGATCTAATACAGCCATGAGTCGTTTTGGGAAAGATGCAACAAGTTTCTCACATCTGGATTTGGGTATCCTCTGCCATTCCTCCTTGCAGATCCTCTCCAGTTCTGTCAGGTTGGATGGTAAACGTTGGTGGACAGTCATTTTCAGGTCTCTCCAGAGATGCTCAATTGGGTTTAAGTCAGGGCTCTGGCTGGGCCATTCAAGAACAGCCACAGAGTTGTTGTGAAGCCACTCCTTCGTTATTTTAGCGGTGTGCTTAGGGTCATTGTCTTGTTGGAAGGTAAACCTTCGGCCCAGTCTGAGGTCCAGAGCACTCTGGAAAAGGTTTTCGTCCAGGATATCCCTGTACTTGGCCGCATTCATCTTTCCCTCGATTGCAACCAGTCGTCCTGTCCCTGCAGCTGAAAAACACCCCCACAGCATGATGCTGCCACCACCATGCTTCACTGTTGAGACTGTATTGGACAGGTGATGAGCAGTGCCTGGTTTTCTCCACACATACCGCTTAGAATTAAGGCCAAAAGTTCTATCTTGGTCTCATCAGACCAGAGGATTTTATTTATCACCATCTTGGAGTCCTTCAGGTGTTTTTTAGCAAACTCCATGCGGGCTTTCATGTGTCTTGCACTGAGGAGAGGCTTTCCTTCGGGCCACTCTGCCATAAAGCCCCGACTGGTGGATTGCTGCAGTGATGGTTGACTTACTACAACTTTCTCCCATCTCCCGACTGCATCTCTGGAGCTTAGCCACAGTGACCATTGGGTTCTTCTTTGCCTCTCTCACCAAGGCTCTTCCCGATAGCTCAGTTTGGCCGGACGGCCAGCTCTAGGAAGGGTTCTGGTCGTCCCAAACGTCTTCCATTTGAGGATTATGGAGGCCACTGTGCTCTTAGGAACCTTAAGTGCAGCAGAAATTTTTTTGTAACCTTGACCAGATCTGTGCCTTGCCACAATTCTGTCTCTGAGCTCTTCAGGCAGTTCCTTTGACCTCATGATTGTCATTTGCTCTGACATGCACTGTGAGCTGTAAGGTCTTATATAGACAGGTGTGTGGCTTTCCTAATCAAGTCCAATCAGTATAATCAAACACAGCTGGACTCCAATGAAGGTGTAGAACCATCTCAAGGATGATCAGAAGAAATAGACAGCACCTGAGTTACATATGAGGGTCACGGCAAAGGGTCTGAATACTTATGACCATGTGATATTTCAGTTTTTGTTTTTTAATAAATATGCAAACATTTCTAAATTTCTGTTTTTTTCTGTCAAGATGGGTTGCTGAGTGTACATTACTGAGAAATAAAATGAACTTTTTTGATTTTTGGAAAAAGGCTGCAATGAAACAAAGAGTGAAAAATTTAAAGGGGTCTGAATACTTTCCGTACCCACTGTATATATATATAAAACTTTCAAAAAGATATTTTTTAACAGAATTTTGCAGCCTTTGTGCACTAACTCAGAGGTCACGGGCCAACTGTTGAAGATCTCTGATCTACAGTACGCTTATGCTTCATTGACAGCATCACATTAGACACCGGGATGGGGTAAAGACCTTTTGAACAACTTCTACTACGGCCTCCTAATACCAGGCATGTACTTTACATGCTATCAACTACCACTACTGCACATACCACCAGTTCATCTGTTGCAATCTGATACACGACAGACACAAATAAAAGTTCAAGTAACCACCCTTGGATACTTTTTATGCTTAAGTAAGACATGTTTCATTGATTAGTCATTTTTTAGCCATTAATAGTATCATACTGTTACTGTCAGCCATTTGGTATGGAGCCATACCACATTATCCACGCCTTTGTCTTCAGTCTTACCCGTTTGGCACCCATCGACTCAAACATCTTCTCCAGCTGGATTCTTAACTGCTGCACATTATTCATCAGGACACATGGCTATGAGAGGACACAGGAAGACAGAGACATAAAAGACAGAGAGATTACACACAGGTGATTGCAATTGCTGTGTAAAATATTTCTTGTTTTTTTGTTTACGTAATTATTCAACATTGGAAAGAAGTTTCTACATGTGATGATGGGGACACTGGAGGTACTGCCAAGTGTCAGAACAGGTACAGCAGGTAAACCACACCAGTGAATTTAAAATTGCTGATTGTAGTGTGTAAAGCACAAAAAGATGACAACTTACAATCTTCTCCTTGTCAACATAAGTTGGAAAACTCTTGGTCAGAATGGCGCTGTACTGGAGAAGAACTTTGGCAATAGTCTGACAAGAGAAAGAGGAAGAAATGCATTAAACCTAAATGGAATCAAATTCAATTTGAAAAAAATAAAATGGTTAAAAATCCAATTACTTATATCTCATAAAATCCTTCCCGGAGGGGGCTATATTACACATTCGGGGGAGTCTGTCTGAATGATTTTCCCAACTACGGTATTAAAAATATTCCCAAATGTCCCATAAAAGTATTTTCTGGCATGTAGGAAAGAAAATCCCAAACATAAAACTGTGCGGTCCCTGACACTTTTATGTCCAATTCAACATTTCTTTTTAATAAAAAGGATATATAACATTTCCTTCTAGAAATAATTGAATATCCCATCAGACAATGGTGTAGCTGCTTTGTATCTTATAGTGTTTCTAAGGAAAGAGCATAGTCACAGTCAGCCGCTGCTTTTGGTAGTGAAAATGTGACAATTAAAGTGACTATATGTAACTTGTCATTTTTCATACAATGGTCTTGAACGGCCTGTAAAATCAAATGAGCCTAACAGTGAAAAGAACCCTATAAAGTTTTTAGTAAGGCATTTGCCTTTGTTTCTTTGTAACACCATGAAAGCCAGTGTTACCGTATGCAGCCAGCTGAGCCAGGTAAAAGTAACAGGGTATTTCTTTATATGAGCCTAATTGTTATTTCAGAAGGTATTTGTTGTAGTTATGGCTGATGCTAGGGCAAGGCCATCACAGAAAAGAGGGAACTTAAACAAAGAACTATTAAAAGCTAAAATGAAAGTGAAAGACAACGGGCGATAATGTCACGCTCGGTCGGGCTATCTACAGATGTAGACAATTATGGGATTTTGTAAATGATTTCAAATTTACCCCGAATTGGCCCTCCAACGTAATATGTCTGTTTCAATCCAAAGTAACTTTAATATGCATAATGTGGTTGTACATCAGTAGCCAACATTACACAACGTCCTTTTAGTCTAACTTAGTGTTACTATTTTCTTTTCCCTTGTTCCCCTTTAACATTACTTGTGTAAAGTATCCCTGGGTTTCATATAATCCGCTATGTTAATCTAAGTTATTATTATGTTACAAACTCTTAATGCTTTATAATCGTGCCACAGTGTCAGTGATATCCGGTTTAGCTCACAAGACCAAATTAGGCTACGTTACCGTATGCAACACTTGAAATGCAACAATGCATCTGGAAGTTATTATTTAATTGTAAATTAATGATTTTTCTGATTGAGCAAAACATTCATCGCGACTATATAGACCTTCCCGTAACGCTATCTCAGTAATATACAGTGGGTAATACTGCACTGTAAAGAAAAGACCTTTACGACAGCAGACGTGGTAAAAACACTACCACTTTTGTCCAAAGTGACTCAGACTGAAAGTTACATATAGCCACTTTTACAGTCCGGTCATTAGCCATTATTGAAAGTTAAGACCCAAACCGACACCATGTAGCTCCAGCACCTATGAGTTAAAAACAAGGGCTCGGTGCTGTTTTCCAAGACAAATCCTTTCACAATAGGATGCAGTGGCGAGCAGGTTTTAAGATTTCACCACCCAGTGAAATGGGTTTACCTTTGAGAAGCGGCGACTGTACTGAGCCATGACGTTAGGGTCGGGACATTCCAGTTTCTTGATGATCTCAAAGCTCTGGTTGAGCTGGGTGAAGATGTCCACCACGGAGCAGGAGAACAGAGCATGCTCGGACGTCTGCTGGAACTAAGACAGTGTAGGACGACGAGGGGACAACAAACAATTACAGAAACCGTACTTAGTTATTTAATTTAAGCTCTATCTACATGCTGTAAAACTACTTTTTGAAGTCCATGTGCCGGTAATGTGCACCTATCTATAAACATGGACACTAATTTCACTCTACCATTTTTATGACAACATAACCTCCTTGGCTGAGGTAACAACATATGAAAGGTCAATTTTATTATCTTACTCCGTCTTTTTTGTCTCTCTCTAGGGCTCCATGCATAAACTCCATAGATACTTCCTCATTTTCCCCCCAACCACTGTAGCACAAATTGTAGGAACCATCTGAAAGGAAAATAAAGACAACCAGAGTTACTTATTTATTTCGATTGAATTGGTATTATTTTCCTAACCAACACCTGGATTAGAGATCAATCAATCAATTTGATAATCAAATTGGAAGTTCTCCAAAAAGAAATGTAATGTTTCCTCTAGGGTTGGTAATAAATAACCGTATACGATGTACATACAGTATATACTATATTCGTAATGATGTAATATATTACTATATTGTATTTTGTATTCATTAATATTTATATATTTATTATATATTAGTTAAACAGTTAAAAATAATATTTATTAAAATAAAAAGTCAAAGAAACTGTAAAAGAAAAACAAGCTTTACAATCCTTTTTCTTAACTTCTAAAAGTTGTTGTTGTTTTGGCATTCATGCTGTGAGCACCGTCCAGCAGAGAGCTACGTGATACGTGCCACTATATCGATAAGGACTGGGTTAAATCGGCCGTCCTACACACAGAAAATGCCATGCAGACACACAGCTGACAACCTCGCAGGCGGGTTCAGACATGTGCTCTTTGAAAAGCTACAGACTTGTTTCGGTCGCACAGCGGTTCCAGAAAAGTGGCTGCATGTGTCCACGACAATGCACGCAACAACGGGGCTGGAGACCGGTACAAGTCGGCAGCTGTCCGCAAACGTGAAACGTATGTCCGAGCCTCGAGGACCGGCGAACTGGCACTCTGCTGCCTGTTTCTCAGTTAATGGTTAATGATCCCTTAATTAAATATTTGTCATTTTCATTGACAAATATTAAAATTACAAAACTGAATATCATATATAGTGTGATTTTTGCAAGGATCTGTACGAAACAAAGAGCTTTTCAGATGTCTGTAAAATCATATTTATTAGGCTAGGACGTCTCTGCAGCACCACACTTCCTAATTCGAAATGGTTTGACACATATTTTGCCTTTAACAAATATTGCATTATTTGGATATCGCACTAGTCCACATTAAAATTTCCATAAAAGTGCAGGCCTTCTCAGCTACTGGACAGAATGAGAAAAACCTAAAGTAGCCTCCCTACTTTTCCCCGTGCCTACGAGTGAATAAGTCACTTACGATGGGTAATCGGGAACGACGCCCTTGAAGTTAGGCAGCTCCTTGACATATTCATTGTTGAGCCACTTGACTTTGAAGTGCAGGTTCATGTAGTCGGTGCTCTTACACAGTCTGACCTTCTCGTGCTCTGCATATACAAAGACATGAAGAGTCTGTGAGTATTGGGATGAGTTTTGTGACAGAGGGTGGGAGAGATCCATGCCATCAGCCTCCACATTTTGACAATTCTTTTTAAAATGTGTTTCTTACAGGCCTAACAACTCAATGGATGTGCAATGCTAAGTACCTTCAGTGCACCTTTAATCCTAATCGCACTCACACCACAACAAAATACTAATTTCAAGACTACATCATTTAATCATGCCCGTATATGCATTAAAAGAAATGTCTTAAGAGAATTAATTCCAAAGCTTTGCTGAAGCTAACATAAGGTGTTGTTCTTAAATGTACATACAGTATAGGCATATGGGTATTGTTTTAAGAGAGAATTGAAAAAACCTGTATGCTAAAGTTAATTAAATTCTTACATTTAAGTCATGGCATTATTCTAAAATATCCTCTTGTATATATCCCCAATTCTCTATTATAAAAAAACAAAAAACAACTTTCTAACACATTTCATTGTATGTATTCACCCACAGATTTATGTGACTTGACAACAGTACTCCTGGAAGTTTTAGTCATTACTTACTTCATTACTTTTCCTGTCGTTACCGATGTTAACTGCGCTTAAATAAGCTAAAGATACTCTTGTAGAAAGTAATTGGAGGAATTTCGCATTAGCAACATTATTAAATAGCTCAAATCTAACCAGGCACTGGAGTAAAAAAATGTTACCGACTACTACGCTTAACTTTGAAGTAGTATTTAGTAGTGCTTCTAGGGCAAAAATCGCTCAGGAATTATTCCATCTCTATTTCATCCATTTTTATATTAATGCAGATTGGAAGTGAAGGGGCCATCACTCACATTCTACAGTACCACTTCTGTACTGGAGTATGTGAAACAGACATTTCACAATAGTCTCTGTAGGGGACTCATCTTGAGGAAAGAGGCTGGGATAAAAGCAGAGCTGCCACTGGGGACAGTTGTACAGTACAGTACAGAATAGAAAAATGCCAGAGAGGCTCATGGGAGACATAAGCTGCTTTCAAACCCTGCACAATAATAATTTTGCTCTTTCACTTCAGTATCATTTCCACCCCAGAGTTTTTCTTCTATTCTTGCCATTTCAAGTTTCATAGGAACTTCTCTTCTGTTCTACTTGTTCTTCTTTGATAGATAAAATACCTTCACAATTCAACACAGCAGAATAATACAAGTCTATGGTATTGCTCTACAGAATACTATGGAAACCTATATGCAAGAACGATCATATACTCTTTTTGTGAGTTGAGAGTGGGAGCCAAATGACTAGAACTTACTCTTACTTGCTTGTACGCCAAGCCGGCATTTACATTGGGTGTGACTTACCTTCCATAGCGTACTTCATGTCCTGAGCAAACAATGTCCACATGACCTCCGCTGACACCTTCCCTACGTTCAGTTCTTGGGGGAATCTGAGGTAGAGGTGACAATTTGACAAAGATTAAGGGTTCGGAACATTTGGAACTAAATATTAGGGACATCTCCACCTCCATTCAAGATTTATTAAATTAACAGTCTACATGTTTTGTGCCATTTTAAAAGTAGTAAAGACAAAGGGAGTGTACGCCCATTACTAACTGGTTGAGCACAGGTGTGTAGGAGTTTCGGTCCTCTTCAATGATGGAGACGATGAGCATAATGAGTTTGGGCCAGAAGTCCAAGTTCTTGATGCTCGGACCCTGCTCCTCCAAAGGGAGCTCCTCCTTGTTCTAGATTAGAACACAACACAGTCAGCTGCTAAAAGAAGACTTCCAACATAAAAACACAATCTGTAACATCACTTCATGTCTGCTTTAGTAGTCATGTAGTCACACTATACAGCAGTGCATAGACGTTATTGGCCCCAGCTATCTCAGTATGATAAAGCGATTGGTTAAAGTAAAGACAAGGAGATATGTATACTCTTTACCTACCCTTGCAGAGCTTTCACTTTTTGATGCTCCTACCTCAGTTAGATAATTAGTATGTGACTTACTGTGTCAATAGGTTGGTACTGTCTGCTGTACAGTTCATGGCAATTATTGAAGATGTAGTCGTATGTTGAGTTGAGGCATGCTTTGACACAGTCCCTCACCACCTGGCTAGCTCTGGGCGGAGACTGTAACTCCTGGACCTGAACACAAGATGGACATTGGCGGTGAATGGCTGCAAACAATCATTAAAACTTACAGTACCTGACAACAGGGCTATCTGCAGGGTTGCGATTTGTGAAAAAAGAGGGGGGGGGGGGATGTTTTTTGATCATGCACAACTACACAAAACATGCAAGAATTAAATCCCCCTTTCAATACCATGGATATAGTGCCACTTGGCCAGCTGTGCCAAAACACTTATTTAAAAACTTCCCTATTCATTGGAAAATAATCTCAGAATGAAATAGCACAATGTGGTGTCAACATAAAACACAGCGCTTTCAAGCCGGAGAGCGGAGTTCACTATGCGTTTAAGGCAACCCAGGAGACGCTTGTTCGTTCCTCGGGATCTTTTTCCTAAACTATAGCGGTTGTAGAGCCTACGTTTAACTGCCATTGCTGCATGACGCTCACTTTTTTGGGCTTAACCCCACTACCACGCCCCCTGAAAGGACCATCACCTAGAAGTGCCCGTCACCGGCTCACAGTCACCTATTGGCAGCTAAACAACTGCCGCTGGTAGCTGGCGTCCCGGAGCTCTGTAGCAGTTAAAGACAACCAGCAACTGCTACTTGGATTTTATCGTTCCATTGCATTACGGTTTAACATTACAGAGCTTTACCACGTTTAAATGACTTCTATTTTAGGTATATAATATATGGTCTATTGGTGAAGTAGCATCAATCACTTTGAGTGGATACATTTTGTCACTATCGAGGGTGTGTAGACCTAAAAGGGGGAATCCCACACATCCCCCCACGGCAAATCGCACCCTGGTTATCTGCAATAAACATGTTTAAAAAAGGAATACTGTGCATCTAATCTATCAGGTGGTGACTTCATGGCCAAGCAATGGCTTTTGATTTTAAAATCAATTCACAGAGCAACTGCAGTAAAAAGACACAATATGACACATGAAACACTGTTAGCTACCTTCATCCTGAAAAAGGTGATGCTGGTTAGAAGGTCCACAGTGGATTTCAAATCTTGCAGGCGATCCTTGCTGCTGGCAGGAAAGTGGTTCTACAGAGGAAAATCAGTTTGATTTACTATTTTCAATTGAATGACAGACTATTACAAGAATATAGTAGGTCAGCATGGAGGCCTTGTGCTCTACTCTCTTTTTTAAAGGTCCCATGACATGGTGCTCTTTGGATGCTTTTATATAGAGCTTAGTGGTCCCTAATACTATATCTGAAGTCTCTTTCCCCAAATTCAGCCTTGGTGCTTAAATCCAACCACAACAGCCAGTCCTATAATGAGCTTTCCTTTGGATGTACCATTTCTGAGTCTGTAGCTTTTGAGGAGGAGAGGGGGGGGGGGCAAGGTGGAGGCTGGGGGTGTGGCCTTGACCAACTGCCACTTTGCTCGATTGAAAGCCATGATGTCACTCTCTCTCATGAGTGGGCCAAATTCTCTGGCCGGGCAAAGCAGAGAAAGGGGAGGTAACCTTGCCCCTTATGACCTTATAAGGAGCAAGATTCCAGCTCGGTCATATCTGAGCTTTCATTTTCTCAAAGGCAGAGCAGGATACCCAGGGCAAGGTTTACACCTATCACCATTTCTAGCCACTGGGGGACCATAGGCAGGCTGGGGCAACTCAAATTAATGTTAAAAAGAAATTAGAAAGAAATTGTCATGCCATGGGACTTTTAAGACAGTCAATCGGATTTTTGATACCGTTTATACTTCCAGAGAGACAATAAGTGATAATAAAATATTTAATAAAATATATATGTGTCCCAAAATGTAGATTAAAACAAGGTTTGGTAGATAACGTCATTTCCTCAACGTTACACAAGCAAAACACCAGAACTAACTGTAGTAGAATACCATTCTGTTGTGAATTCATTTATTCCTCTAATCCATGAAAACAAGGGATTACAGAGGAACTGAAATTCAATTTTGCAAATCGAGTGAAAATAAATTTAACATTATCAACACTGTTGAAGAAATATTTAAATGTCAGGACAACAATATAACTTTTGAGAACAGTGTCAGTCATTAAGAAGAGTAATATTTATTTAATACAATCTAAATCTTACCCTGTAGGTTGAGAGGTCAATGCGCAAGGAGTTGTGTAGCTGGTCTAACAGCTTGACAAAGCGTTCTTTCTATATAATGAAAGAAAAAAGAAATGAGAGAATGAGAGAAATGAGAATATATGTTCAACTAGTAGAGAAAAGAAGAGAGGGAGAGACAGAAACACAAAGACAAGACATATTTATTGCAGATGTGTGTGTGTGTGCTACAGTAATACAAACCCCAAAATTGGAAGCAGCAAAGCGGTCGGAGGCGGACACATTGGTGGAGGCGGTTGTGTGGGCGTAGAAGGCATTGATATTGGCCAGCAGGGTGCTCATCACTGCAGGAACCCCGGGACACATGTACTTAGACGACAGACAGGCAAAGTGCCTGGAAAAACAAGCACAGGGAAAGATGGATAAAGACCTGGGTGGCAGGCCTCCTCTTCCTCCCATTTCGCTCACACTTAGAAAGCCATCTCATTGTCACAGAGAAAAGGTAAACATCAAAGCAATGTGGGAGTACACCGTGAAGAGCTGTGTCTATTTGGTCAGCCTGTGTCTTCTCAGGCGTCTTGTTTTCATCTAAAAATCCCTATTAGGAACGGTCGCTCCTTCTGCCTATCAGCTAGCCGGCACGTTTAGGCTGAAGGATAGCCCCATCGGAGTGTGTTTTCTGTAAATGATGAGTCAAGCTAACAGGCGTCTGTAAAGTGCATGACAATTCATGGAGAAAAATCCATCCTCAGTCCATTTATAATTGATTTTCTTACATTTGGAGGCCAACAGGGACCAACAACGGCATTGAGAGGCACTGTAATGTGGGAGCAAAAAGCAGAAAGTAAGCCAGAGGAACATAGTGGGGGATGAAGAGGTGACAAACATGGACAGGTAGAGAGAGAGGTAGAGCGAGAGAGAGAGAAAGAAAAAGAGAGAGAGATAGTTTATATGACCTCTGTCATAGCCCAGACTCACGTCATGGCCTGGTAGATTGACTCAATCCCATAGCGCATGGCAAACTCGTCCACTATTTCCTGGGCCACGTCGTCAAAGTAGACTTTCCAGGCATCGTCTCCACGAGCTTCTGGGATTTTCACCGCACCTTGGCCAAGCATATCCGTCGAGTAGTGGAACAGATTCTGTGATAGACAGAAACATTGGGTTAATGTCATTCAAACAGCTTTTATTGATCCAAACCCAACATGATGAGTATGTGGTGGTTTATGCACAAGGGTACCTTAGCAGGATATGTGTGGCAAAGGTATTGAGGGGTGGAAAACCCTTGGTCTGTGTGATGGGACACGGGATTGTCTGTTTTAAAAGCACAGGCTATATGCTGTGAGACTTATTCAAAATTTGATTTGGAAAGGTATGTTCAGGGAAGAGGTGGTTCTAAATGACTGATACTGATTCGGTTGGAGACTGATTACAGAGACCTCTCATCACATGCAATTTGGTTACTCATAATACAGATGTCCTGTGGTGGCCGTTTAGGCTGAATTGATATCCTGTCTGTTTTTAGGTCATGGCAAGTGGGAATCAAATACCTCATGCAAAGAGGTGTACTGGACGTGATACGGAGCCACTTTCTCCTCTCCTTTGATCTCCACGCTGATTTGGAGGCGAATGGCACCTGACACGGCGGACTTGTCCGTCCTCTTCTCTGTAATTGAAAACACACACACACACACACACACACACGTTCTTTATTCATAACTCCAAAACAAATCTGTGACACAGACACACAGAGCCAGGTCTCTTAACACAACACTAATTACTGACTATTAACGTGGCAGTTCTATTGTAGGGGATTCTGATTCTACAGTTTGATGGCAGTGCAGAGCCAGCAACGCTAATAGAATTCCTCTAGCTGATAGTGAGGGAGACAATGGCAGTGGGCTGTACAGATCTGTGCCTGATCACCCAAGCTACTTGAGCCAGAGCTTCTCTGGATGTGAAGTGCTTGGCAGCTCACCCCTGCTATTTGCCCTGACAGGCACATCATTAGGAGCAATTTGTACATGTCGGCAGATCGGTCCGACTAGAGTGCTGCTACTTGATAATCACACACATCAGGAGGAGAAGGGGGGCAGTATGGAGGGCCGCTTTCTGGTATAAGATAGAGATAGTGATGAGAAAATGTGATGGGGCATATTACAAGACTGATCGTTTATTTTTCTTCAAATTTGAATTCCTTATGACTCCTAACCAAAGGGTTGTTGTTGCGCTTAACAGAAGGATATTAGGGTGAGCACTTCATGTCTTCCAGTTTACAACAAAACAACAGAAGATTTATAGGCGCATTCACTGCCATGCTGTTCCCGTGGAAGGTTTATTAATGCCACGCTCAAGTCATTTTCTGCACTTTAATCAAGTTGAAACAAGAGATGGCCGTGCTTAGGAACACCTCATTCTTACATACTGTACATACATACATGGACATAAAAATGTGAGTGGTGCTCTTAACGGATAGCGATCAGAGCAACATGACATAATGCCTGGGGTGGGTAAATCTGTCCGTTAACTTCTAGGTTGATGCCTGGATAAAAACTGTTAAGATTTTAAAAAGGAAATAGACAGAGATAATAATTCAGAAATATAATTTCAAAGATAATGCGGTTTATCTGCATGACAAATATGACAGGAGGAGATTTCCCTGAGAGGTATACAAGCTGTCTGCATTTGTGCTATACCACCAGCGCTTATACAAAATACCATTAGGGACTGATAAATCAACTCCTGTGTACTTTTAACTGACTGTAGCCAGGCCTCATCCTAATGAAAATATCTTCAAACCCAATGGGATAGTACTGGTGATTATCATGAAATACGTTTTTTTGTCAGCAAGCGCTAAGGGAATTGATGGAATAAGCATGCCAGGTAAAAGCCAGTATTTTCATGCATGTCAATATGGGCCTTGGGGGCACTTCTTGCCTGTGTAAAAAAGAAAAAAGGCAGGCAAAAAGAGACAACCCACTGACTTAACTATGAAAACGGAACTCTTAGCACCAAACAGGAAGACACAGATGTGGTAAGAATGTACGCCTCATCGGAAGTAGATCAGTTCTTCAGTAAGAGAAAGTAATGTACAATGAAAGAGGGAAAGGCAAGAAAAGGCCTAGGTAGAAATAAGCTAAACCGACACGGTAAATGAGCAACAACATGCAGTATCACATGATCCATGGGCCCTGGGATAAGATGTCTATATATTGTAAAGAAATGACCAAACCGCTCTCTTCCTGAAGAATCTGCACCTTCTTAATGTGCATGCATGAGTTTGTTAGTTTATGATCTCTTAGTCCTATTTAGCATCGGTATAATGTACAAATAATGTACTTAGCGTCTAAAATACACTAATGAAACAGACCATCTTTAATATCTCTCCTGGTATACAAACAGTGTACTTTCCACTGTATGTCCATTACCAGACAGCACACTCACCCAGGTTGTACCAGACGTCCATTTCTCCGCTCAGCGTCCGAACTTCAATTATACTCTGGCCCAGGAAATCATCAGATTCCCTCTTCAGACGCTGCTTTACCCTCGACTTGATGTCATCATCCTCGTCCCACACACGCACTTTAATTCGGTCTGAGGAATTGTGGCACTCGCTAGCAAAAAAAACAGGAGGAAACAACCTATAAACTAAAGAATAGTATAATACAGGATGCATAGAAATTAACATTAAAATTAACAGCTGATACAGTGTTTTTAAATAATAAGCTTAAACTTGTTTTTGAAAAGAGTTAAAACTCAAGACTGCCTGATGAATCCTACTTAGCTCAAGGCTAGTGTATGCTCTGCTGTACAGGCACTCGCACTATTACACAGAACCTTGCACAAGAAACGTTTACCATTAACACACACAGTCGTTTTGGGGACTTACAAGTGGAACTTCTCCTCCCAGACAGGATTGAGGTTGCCATAAATGGTCTTGGTTCTCTTCTTGGTCTTGCCCACCTGAACAGTGACATATGGATCACTGGAGCCTGTCTTGTCCTTTGCCTGAAGTCCTTGGGCACAAACAACTAATGCGATGATGGAGAGACAAAGATGCGAGAAAAAAACATTAGCAACAGAGGTGGCAAAAGTATTTACATTAATTACTAAGGTATAAGTATAGATACTAGGTAAGATGAAGTATCAACTCAAGTTTTTTATTCAAATAAAAGCGTAAAAGTACTGGTTTCAAAACTACTTCAAGTATAAAAGTAATGGAAGGGGAAAAAAAATATCATCAATATGCTTTTTCAAATTAGACGATGAGTTTTGGAAACAATTAGCTCAAACTTGGGTGTGCAGGGCTTGCGGCGCATTCGAAAGGAGTTGGTTTTTCATCCAACCATTTCAAAAAGTTCTTCCAGGTACAGGAAGGGTTGGCCGGTCTTCCTGGCTACCAACTGCCTCACTGGTGCTTCGTTGGGACATTTCGCTATAGTTCTCGTGAGTCTCTGCCGCAGACATCTTCCTACTAGGCTACATACGTCTGCTATTTCCTTGCTGGAGTGTGACGCGATTTGTTTCATGTGCAGGTGCAATGGATCGCGTACAAACCAATAGGGTGTCGGAATGGTATGTATACTTCTCATCCAACCACAATCAAATTCCCTCAACCCGGATGGCGTAATTTATCTTGATAGGTTTTTTTTTTTTTTTTTTTTTTTTTTAACGATGTCAAGCCGGAATGAAAACAAGCCAAACTAAAATAGAAGTAACAAGGCTGTTTGTGACAGAGAAATTCGTTTTTTATATGTTCCTTATTAGACAATTCTCTGTAGCAGTGTCTTAGAATATTATACCTTGCATGCTTAAATTCATATTCATATCATAATCATAACTTTCATGCTTATCATATATTCATATCTTGCTTGACGTATATTCATGTATGCTTTATATTTTATATGCACATTTAACCAACTATGTTTTCCTTGAAACACCGCCATGAAGTCTACTCTGTTGTAAATCCTTTAGATAGTCTTAGTTTCGAGGTCAGGCACTCTGCCCTCCTTTTTCTGTGTAGATAGACTCAACAACTGTAAATCTTTGTGTGTGTGTGCTTCAATAAAAAGCCTATGTTTTTGTAACTAGGTGTCTGTTCCGCGGAAGCAACTCTGGCAGGCAGATTGCAGTCACGGATCTAGCCCTTTTGCAAAAGCTTTAACTCTACATTTTGCCGTCTGCGTCTCGTTTCTTTGCTTGACCATGTTTATTTAGTAAGATAAAGTGTCCTGAACCTGACATTTTCTGGTGCCGAAACCCGGGAGTCAACAGCTGAGGAGTCCAGGACCGCGCCCGATCAAGGCCAGATGATCTGTTAACAGCCGTCCACCTCTTCGTGGGACGGGGCCGGTTGGTCGGTGCCGCCCTGCATTTCCCCGGTGACGACTCCCATGGTCAAGCGGCGGACAGAGACGGTGAGTGTGGCAGTTCTGAGTTTCTCATGTAAAAAAAAAGTGGTGCGCAGTTTTTGCTAGCTAGAATTTGTACTTTGGAGTGACAAATTGAGAGTGTTGTTGATTACGACCCGCTGTCTGGAGACTTTATTGGGGCTATTATTCTGTTCACCTGTATGCGCATGCAAAACGCCTCAACGTAACGGCTGTGTGTCTTACGGTCTAGGACTTTATTGGGTGATTTTGTGCAAAACGCTTAACGTAACGGCTGTGTGTCTTACGGTCTAGGACTTTATTGAGTGATTTTGTGCAAAACGCTTAACGTAACGGCTGTGTGTCTTACGGTCTAGGACTTTATTGGGTGTTTTTGTTGTGGGTGCTGGGGGCAGATAATACCGCTCAAAGCCTGGTTGTTTTGATTAATGCTTGCCGTCTAGGGACATGGCTAAGCGTAAACGGGAGCTATCAGTTGGTTCTGACTAGTTCCGGGACGTCCAAAGCGACACGTTTCCCCGTGCGGGGAGACCGGTGTCTAGAAGCCATCCTGATTGGGTTCAGGAGTTCGGCAGGGGTGATCACCGGCTTTTTGTTTCCCGAGACACCGTGTGTGTGTTGTCACTGCGGTGGTATAGTCGGAAGCGCTGTGTGTTCACAGCGAGGCAGTGTTGTTTGTCTGTGTATTGTAGCAGTGCACTGTTTGCTATGTGTTTTGTGTTCTATGTTGTGTTTCACTATTACGCTATGTGTGTTGACTCATAGTGGGTAGCGGATTTGTGTTTGTTTCCCGACACACCGTGTGTGTGTTTACACAGCGGGTGTCCGTCAGAAGCGCTGGGTGTTTTTCCCGTAGCGGGTTAGTGTTTGTTTCCTGACGCTGGTCAGAAGCGCTGGGTGTTTTTCCCGTAGCGGGTTAGTGTATTGTTTGTAACAATTTGTTTGTTTGTTTGCTGGTTTGGTTGTGAGACAATAGGAGTGTTGCTTCACACCAGGTTTATTGTGATAACTTGTGGTTCTTTGTGAGACTTTGCTTAGGACAGGGACACAGGTTGGTGTAGAGGTGATTTGTGAAGTTTTATTGTCGCAGTGTTTTATTGTGGAAATTGTGTGATTTGAGAAATAGAGCAGGACAGATGGGTAAAAACCAAAGTACCGCTGTACCT
This sequence comes from Etheostoma perlongum, assembly GCA_026937815.1. Classification (NCBI taxonomy): domain Eukaryota; kingdom Metazoa; phylum Chordata; class Actinopteri; order Perciformes; family Percidae; genus Etheostoma; species Etheostoma perlongum. The sequence goes on along the minus strand of CM049386.1, from coordinate 20,931,072 downwards.
AGCTAAAAATGTAAAATTCATGGAAAAAACCTTCCCGGGAAGTGTAGAATTTGTGAAAGATTGGACAAAGAAATACGGCTTTGATTGTAAATTTAGAATGACGTCTGTTACTAGTTTATTACAGCAATAGCAGGTGGAGGAGAGAGTTGCTCTTTAGGAGAAAAAGAGACGGAGGATACAGGAGAGCTGTGTGCTGCAGGAATGTGGAGAGAGCAGGCAGGCAAGAGAGAGACAGAGACAGATATGGGAAACTACAGAGACAACTTTCCCTTGTTCTCTGTTTGCGCCTTTTATTTGGAGTATAACGAAAACCAAGCATAAATCAAATCTGAAAATGGGGGATTCACTCAAAATTGAACATTGGATTGGATTGATTAAAAAATTGGATGGGAACAGTCAGAACAGGAAACAACGGAGCCTGGGGCCCCTAAATAAAGGTGAGCAGAACCTGTTGGGAATCGAATCTGCACATTGGTGAAATCTAAATTAAGGCAATGATGTTTCCATGGTCTGACTGATAAAAATTGGAGTGATCCAGTGGGGTTAATTATGCTACGTGTTGTTGAAGAGTAAAGTGTAGCCAAACAGTGGGTTTGGTGAGAAGTGTGTATTGTGTCTGAGAGACAGACTACACACATGGAAGAGGCAATGTGTTAAAATTTCTGAAGCAGAACCTCTTAAAGCATGAGTAGTGTTAAAATTTCTTAGCAAATTCTATGAGGAGTAATGCATGTATACATGATTACAATCACAATTGTATGAGGGTGTCTGACAAATTACATACATTGATTACTAAGTTGGGACCAGATCCCTATAGATTACAGATGGACTTAAAAAGGAAAAAAAAACAATGAGTCAGAGAGCTAGTGAGAAAAATTAGGAAAAAGTAAGGAAGAATATTAAACAGTTGGTTGATACCAATTCCCATATATCAATTGGAGATATATGTATGCATATATATACATATTTGAAATTGCTCAAGAAGAATGAGCCAGAGTACATGGATTGCCACTGTTATGGGAAGACTAAGTTTATTTTTTGTTTTTTTTTTTTAATTTTCAATGGGAATTGAATTCAATTATTTTATTTCCAGTATGTTTTTTTTAACAAGTCAAAAGGTTGAGGTGCTTAGTCATGGAGGGAGCAACCTGGTCACAAATACAGACAAACAGCTGAACATTCAGAGGAAACCTGAGGTTGTATATGTGTAGATATGAATTTGTTTTTGATTAAGGTACAATTACGTTAAACCGCTAGATTTGTAAAAACATTGTTGAAATAGTTTAAAATGCCGGACTGCAGTGGGAACATGTGGAGAGGTCAGTGTCAGTCTGTGCTTATGATTCATATCTCGAGCTAGCTAGCCTTGGTCAACAAGATTTTAAGAGTTATAGGAGGCAGTTTGCTAGGCATGTAATATAACATTGACTGACACACAACAGGTCACAGCATGCATCATAGTTTGGCATTGTTAACAGTAATTTCACTCTGTCAAATTTCTGAAAAAGACAACTATTGTGTTAGTGCCAAAATAAGACCAGATTGCTCCAGTCAAGTGCCACACGTTTCACTAGCAAAAACATATGAGATGGAAAGATTTGGGAGAAGTGGCACTCAAAGTTCAAAGAGCAGATGATTAAGGGCCAGTTGATGACCCAGGGTTGGCATACAGCCCCTCCAGTGAAACGTACAGATATCAACAGGGGTGGGAGGTGCTTACCACACCCAACCTATGCAAAACTGACCAATGATTTACGTCCATAGGTCTGAGTGAGAGAGATGTACAGGACCCAGCAGGGGTCCTTTAATGTTTATGGACTAAAGGGCCGGCCTATGTAGGCCTGATAAAAGCTGCCCAGAAAACAAAAACAAGGCCAGACTGGCAGCCCAGGGTGAGACAATGCCCACTAAAACCAGAGGCAGAGAGAGACATTGCACCTGTAATTAGAGAGTTAGTAGAAGCAGGACTAATCAGAGAGTGTCCTGACTAGCCATGTGATACACCAATTTTTCCAGTAAAAAAGGTGATAAGGTTCATTGGCGCTTGATTCGAGATATAAGACAGGTAACTGAGGCCTGTAATAAGACAATCTCATAGACAAGATTATCTTTTAGTTAATTGTTCATATATTAAGTGGATCTACATTGTAGGTGCCTCTGAAACGTGAGCTTCCTAAAGACAGATCCTTGAATAGGGCCTCCGGCGTCTAGAGACAGCTAGTGTTGTTATGGCTTTGCGATTTATCACTGTGAGCAAATAGGCAACAAAAAGCTGGCGCCTTGAGAGATATGCAACGGTCAGCTTGCCCAAACTGTAGGTTAATGCCTGAACCAATCTACAGACGAGATAAATTTCTAGCTTCTAAGATTAAATGACAGCTACAGTCATTTTTTGTTTTAGTTTTTTTTGATATGTATGTGTTTTGATTTTTTTTTTTTTTTTGACGCACTAGGCGGGTGTTCAGGGACAGCTCTGGCCCCTAGAAGCCTGAAAAACAGAAAACAGAAGGACGAAGTGTGTTGTTTAAGATTAGAGTGTTTTCCAAACATGGCCTGGTTTCTGTTGGGGCAAACGGGAGATAAGGAGCAGTCATGTGTTATGCACAGAACTGTGGGGTCACTCTGTGACTCTGTTCGTTAGAAGTTAGAAGTTAGAAGTTGAAGAAGTGTAGAAGTTCAGTTCTTGTCATTTTGGTTTGTTGTGTTCCAACAAGGTCTCTACTTCGCAACGAATTCCTGAGTTTGGCTTAACAGAAACAAGCAGTACAGTCCAGAGCCCCCACACTAGACATTAGACACACTCAAAACTCAGGAGCTACAAGACCTTATCTGACACGCCTAGGGCCTTGAGTAACAAATGAGATGGAACAATGTGGAGGAAAGACAAGTTTTTCCTCTCCTAAAAGAAGAGCTAATGTCGTCCACAACATTTGAACAGACTGTGGATTTTAGGGAAAAAATTTTGGCCTCAGTAGAATAAAGTCAGAGAGAAACACAGTGGAGGTCACAGACATACACTGAGATAGCAGCCTAGTCAGCCAGAGCATACAGAAAGTCAGGGAAAGACAGTTGAATATGCAGACTTGCAAGTGAAGTTACTTCAGGCTATTCAATTACCACACAGATTAGCTACTTGCAAGTGTGCAGCACGTGCTAAGCGAGAAAAAGATCCAGTCAGTTTAGGTAATGCAAAAGCAGATGAGAAAGCTAGGAGAGCAGCTGTAAGATCAGAGCTCTCTCGGTTCAAGAGGAACCACAGAATCCGATCCCTACGGAAGTGCTGAAAAACATGCAAGATAACTCCCCCAAAACCGAGAAAGATGTATGGCTGGCGGACGGTGCAACTTGTGTTGATAGCCTATATCAGAGAGATGACAAGCCCTGCTTGTCTGAAATTTGTATTTTATGGTAGCTGGGTGGGCCATGATTAAGAGCCATGTCCCAACAGCGGGGAATGGTACAGAATAAGGTGTTTCACACCTTCAAGGGATTAAATTCTTACTTAAAAAATTAATCCGCAGGGAAATGTAAGACCAAAGAGAGGGAAATGCCCACAAGGGTCACATCCGAGATCCTATACATGGATTTCATAGAGCTAAAGCAGATGCCATTACTGTAGCCAAAACACTCGCTAAAACGGTAATACCCCAGTATGGCATCCTAAGAATAATTTGGAGTGATTATGGCCCACATTTTGTAAATGAGACAGTAACAGTAACATTGCTTTGTGGGAAGGGGTCCCCTGGGCAGAGAAAAAGTGATGATCCAGGGGCCCTCTTAGCAGAGTGGATGTGCAAAGTGTTTAGAGATAGGACTGGTCAAAGTGCATGTAATCTGCCTATCTCTCCTCTCTGTCTCCCCAGGTGGGGAGACCCCAGCCAGATGACCAAGTGCTGATAAAAGTGATAAAGAGGAAGTGCTGGTCATCACCAAAGTGGGAGGGGCCGTACACTGTGCTCATCACCACACCCACAGCTGTAAAGATTGCTGAACGATCCACATGGGTTCACCAAAGTCACTGTAAAAAGATCAATCCATTCCCACACCCGAATAGGCTGGAGGGCGGGCGGTATCAAAACCTTTGCCTGCTGAAGAAAGAAGAAACCAACTGAGACTTTATACTCCAGCTATGGGTGAACTAAAGGGATGGGTTTGTTCTGTCCTACTGGTCCTCTGCATGTCGCTGACAGCGACTAAGGAACCCTAACAACAGGTTTCGCATGGAAACCGTATGCTCATCGACGATGCCATGAAAGACTATGATGTGGTTTACAATTCGTCCTTTGATTTGAACCTTTGGTATCGCTATGCTAAATATGTAGCCAGATCTGAGAACCACAAAAACTGTTATGTATGCACACGTATGCCAATTTCCGCCCACAACCCGTAGGTGGTCCCGAAACCCGTCGACGCCAGCACCATCTTCCTACACGCGCTACCCTCCGCCTTAACACCCACTCTGTTGAAAAAGACCCTGAATTGGCAAATGGTCCCGCCATTGACTGTATGCAAATTGGACTTCACCAAGTCTGTAGGTAATACGACTTGTGTGCCCTATTTCCAGGCCCCTGATGCATTGAGAACATATGGCCAGCTAGGAGTCAATTGGCTGTGTGGCTCCTACATGTCCCTAGATTTACCGGTGGGTTGGGAGGGTCATTGCGCTCTAGAACCGGCAGATCATTCACACATGGTAACGCTCCGCCACCACCCACGTGCGAGGCGTAGTGCTTTTTGAACGCCATGACAGCGTAGGGGGATCGGATGTCCCCAAAGGTCACGAGCTGTGGTCAGATGGCCAGAAAGTTTTGCATGCACTTTTCCCGTGGGTAGGGGTGGGTAAAGTTGAGCTGAGAATGGAAACAATCAGTTACCGAGTAGGGCTGTTCATGAATTCAACCGTAACAGCCCTGTCAAAAATACGCGAAGAATTGACCGCTATAAGATTGATCGCCCTACAAAATAGGCTGGTGTTAGACCAGTTGACGGCATCACAAGGTGGTGTGTGTGCGCTCATTGGTACTACGTGTTGCACTTTTATCCCAGATAATGACAAAGATGCAGGTGTCATTCAGAAAGCCATTCTTAATTTGACTGCACTTGAGAGATGCTGCTGAGGCAGATAATGTAGTTAGCGGAGATTTCCTCTCCTGGTTAACTTCAGGACCTTGGTATGGATTATTGCTTAGAATTGTTACTCCCCTTGTAGCAGTACTTGTAATATTTTTCATACACTGATACAACTGACCAACTATGCACATGTCCAGTTTCATCAGCTCTCTGCTAAATCTGATAAGTAACGATAAATGTGTCCCAAGCCCACACAATGATGTATTAAAGCACACATAAACCTTTGAACTCATCTTGGCCAAAAGGGTGATCGCTCCCTAAGGGAGGGTCGAGAAGGAATTTTTCCTTTCTAACAGACGGAAAGGGTTTTTTGCCTTCTCCCTGATGAAGAGTAAATAAGTATCCTATCCTGTGTGTGCATGCTTTGACGTAATTATTGAAAACCGCAACCCGGAGTCATAATTGCTGATGTTTGTTAAATGTACAACAGGAGGGAAATGACAGAGAAATTCGTTTTTTATATGTTCCTTATTAGACAATTCTCTGTAGCAGTGTCTTAGAATATTATACCTTGCATGCTTAAATTCATATTCATATCATAATCATAACTTTCATGCTTATCATATATTCATATCTTGCTTGACGTATATTCATGTATGCTTTATATTTTATATGCACATTTAACCAACTATGTTTTCCTTGAAACACCGCCATGAAGTCTACTCTGTTGTAAATCCTTTAGATAGTCTTAGTTTCGAGGTCAGGCACTCTGCCCTCCTTTTTCTGTGTAGATAGACTCAACAACTGTAAATCTTTGTGTGTGTGTGCTTCAATAAAAAGCCTATGTTTTTGTAACTAGGTGTCTGTTCCGCGGAAGCAACTCTGGCAGGCAGATTGCAGTCACGGATCTAGCCCTTTTGCAAAAGCTTTAACTCTACATTTTGCCGTCTGCGTCTCGTTTCTTTGCTTGACCATGTTTATTTAGTAAGATAAAGTGTCCTGAACCTGACAGTTTGTTTTTTGTTTTTTTTTAAATAATTGCGAGAAAATGTAAGGAGTAGGTGTAAAAAGTCTGCTGTAAAATAATTACTCCAGTCAAGTATAGATACCCAAAATTTTTACTAGTAAGGACACCCCTGATTAACAAGAATCCCATGTGGTGCTGCTGAGAGTGACGCTAACAAAGTTGAACTTTAAGCCTTGGTTGAAATCATCCATTTCTCTGTCAATTTAGATCAGTGGGATCACCTGTGATGGTGATCTTGGCCGACCACTTTGAGGTGCCGTCGAGTACACTCTGCTTGATGGTCTTCATCTGCTGCGCGTGGATGGCTTTGCTGATGACGAACACTTCCCTGATGAGTTCAAAGATTTCTGGTTTGTTCCTTTCCCTGATCTTCATTCTGTCCTTCATGGCCATGATAATGTTCTGGGTCCGGTCTTCGGCTCCATGCTTAGAACTCTTCTCTGCAGCACCTACACATTTAACAAGAGTGGATACACATTCAAATCTAAACTACCGTTAAAAGCACATGTGACGTTTCATTGTTTTCTGGGCAGTACTCACGCTGTAGACAGTCAGCATTCAGCAGCTCTTGGCACTTCTCATGGCACTTGACCCCACACTCAGAGCAACGCATGCCTTGGCGGGCTATTCCCCACAGCAGCCCCTCACACTCATAGCAGTATGTGGGTGTAGTGGCAGTCCACACCTCAAAGTTATGTGGCGTGGTGCAGGATATGGGGTAGATGAGAGCCTGCAGTGTCTTTTTGTACACATGGATTTTCTAAAGGAGGGAGATATGTATGTATATCAAATATATTTAACTCCTGCTGATTCAATTATAGTGAGAGAATTGGCTGAGAAAAAAGACAGAATGCTACTTAAAATACACCTTTAGCACCACAAGCATGTGAAATGAGCCTGTTGAGATGGTGGAGACACTATTTGTGTGTGGAACTTATGATTCTTTAAAAAAGCATATAATGTTTAAGGTGTTACTCACCAGCTCCTCATCTTTGATTGAGGACCGTGCAGCCATGGCAGATGCAATCCCCGCCTTCCTGGCTTGGACAAGAGACTAAACAGGCGGCAATGGAAATTTTAGTTAGCATTTATTGAACGCATATATACAACCCACAACCAAGAACACCTCAAAATATTACTACTACAATGAAGGTCAGCAGGGTAACAAAAGGTGGCTGGGGTAGTTATAAGGGTCGTAAGAAGGAATATTCTTTTTTCCCCCACTGATGAATTCTTACCAGATGATCAGAAAACCCATGTGAGTATTATTAGTTTTAAGTAACTAGTGAAGAGGAGATTACTACAAAGGAAAAGGTTATAGTATCAACCCTATAAAACAATACCAAAACCATCAGCCACACATTTCCATAAGAGTGTTAGTATTGCATTCCACCCTTGCCCCTATGTTATTTGTGGCTCAGCAGGCAAAGACAAAAACAAACCAAGGTGGAGGAATGATTGTTTTTATATTATCATTATAATATCAAGCAGGAAGAAAAGCTGCCCATGACCAAGAGGATGCATGCAAATGTTTTAATGTGTATTAAATGAGAGGTTTGCTGTAGACATACATGTTTGAGGCAACTACTCTTTTATTTGTCCTACTTGATATTTTGCACTTTAGTAGAAAGGGGAGTGGCAACTGGTTTCTATTGACTTACCATAGCCTGACCAAGGAGAGTGAATGCGTTCAAGAGAGTTGTGGGGAATTGTTTTGGGTTTAAGAGAGGAGGGAGAGAGAAATTAGCAGGCTGATTTCATATTTGATGACATATTTGTTTGTCTCCATTTGTTGGTAACAATCTCATCCCAAATCCAGCTCAAAGGTAAAAGAACTGTGACTTCTGTGGTGGTCTCACAAATAGAAAAAAAGAGCACTCACAAAGAAAAGAACAAAACAAACAGGATGACATACAGTATATATAACAAAAGGATTGACAAGTAAGTACTGACCACATCGCTGACCAAGGGGATGGGTTTCTTTTTACGCAGGTCTGGCATGCTGTCAATTCCATACAGACCAGATCCGCCGCTATGCCCCAACACAAATAGAAGAAAAGTGAAAAAAGTCCTAACATACAATAACACAGCAGCGCACAGCAAGACATTTTCACTGTAATTATAATGGTTCGAAGTAATAAAATGCTAATTTATTACTTAATATTAATTAAAATCTCTAAATCATTATACTTTGAGAATTGTTTTAAGCAAACTAAATGTAGGTGTTAACTATATATGACTTACTCTGGTTGGACCCAGGCTTGTCTAACGTTGGGATCTTCATCTCGAACCTACAAGATTTTAAATGTGAGAATTTAGGCAGACAATATGCAAAAGTTCACACATAGCAGTATATCATGAAAAGAGGAAAGTTGGAATAATGGAAAGTTACATTTGGTTGAGTTTCACCTCTCTGATGTTACAGAACATGCAAAGTCAAATAAATAAGAAGTGACAGTGCTTTTAAAACACAGGATCAAATACATTTAATTGTAAACGATGTTAAGTGAAATGCAATGGTGGACAAACATGTCAATACATAACCACAAAAGAAGTTCTATTTCTCAAGTCAAGATGCAAGTAAAATCTGTTTAGCCAGAGACTGCGTTAAGAGACACCCCAGATAATTTATAAGAAATAGATGAAACAATTGAAAGGATTTCACAAAACCACAAAAATTATTACTGGCTACAGATGTATATGATTTTTTTTTTTTTACTATTTCCTAAAAGGTAAAATCTTTCATATGTGTCATTAACAGTGGCACTGGGGAATCAGACTCTAAAGCTACAACATGAAACCAATGATAAACTATTTATTATACAGAATAACTGAAGTGATGGGACAAATGCTTTTTCAGAATAGCAGGATGATGTTTTCAATTATTGTAAGAATAATAATTGAAAAAGTGTTAGCTCTATGCTAACCTGGATCATTTGAATATAGTGCATTATGCTTTGAAGTACACACAAGCATTCCCTTTGACAAAGACACATGATGGCAAAATAAATAAACAAAATTACACTACAACAATCAAAATCAACAGAAAAAAAAACAATTGTAGCTGAAACATGGAGCCGATGTTATGAGTAACCTGATTATCTTCTCTCCTACACTCTGCAAAGAAAAAAAGGATTAGAAATTAGATTAGAAGGATTAGTGTTTATAACTGATAGATGTATAATATATACATTTAAAATCAATGCTATATATGTACATGTAATCAGATCATTACATGTTTTAAGATATATTTTTGGCTGTTGTTACTGAGCTTGCCAGTCTTTACAGTCAAAAGAAAGTATCCTTAAATGGGATAATATACCTGAGATAAACTCATCTTGAGATTGGGATCCTTGAGATCCTTGAGAGCCATGGGACCCTTGAGAACCATGAGACCCCTGAGATGATTTGGACAGTCTATGACGGGTTTGCCTCTTTTCCCTCAGAATGCGCTGGAACTTAGCCATACGCTCTTTGTGAGTGGCATCGGCAGGCTTTCCTTGATTTACCTCATCAAGGATGTAGTTTTCCCTAATTGGACCTAACCGCACCTCATCTGTACAGAGCGCTGGGTCCAGTGGACTTACAGCCTGCCTTGGGCAATGTTCTGGTGTTAGGTCAAGGCTGGAAAGTTCCCCATCAGTTGGACATTCTCCTTTGGCCTGTGAAATCTCTAAAGAGTGATACTCAGTTGGGGTGCAGAGAGACTGGCTTGCCTCATGTGGGGATACTTGACAGGAGCTTGACATGTTCTCATGTGTCTCAACACAATCCATGTAGACCGAAGCCTCGCTCTTCTCCTTTGAAGTGCCAAAATGAGTGTGATTCTCTGTCAGGCTAACCTCTCCTTCTGTATACTCTGTTATGGCCTCCTCCTCTTTGGGTTCACTGGCTTGTCTGACAGGAGATAGACATGCCTCAGACTCACTATCATCTTTAACACCTTGAGGGTTGGATCCTTCCAACTTTTTCAAGGCTCCTTTCACAGCCGACCTAAAAGTGACAACAGCATTGCTAAAAGTGATCATGTCAAGACCTACATTTGGAGTGCCAGCTGCATTATCAGGACCTATTTCAGAAGACTCTTGTGACAAAGATTCTCCTGTTTCATCCCTGGAGATACTTCGATCTGTCCACTCCCTGTCCAAACTGTCAGAAGAGCCCAGATCAAGAGTGTCACCAGAAGATGGACAGTCATTGCATAGTGCATGTGGCTCCAGGTAACCATCATCACAGTCTGTCAATAGCACAGTGGAGACCCTCAGACTCCTGGAGGGCTCACTACCCAGTTCATTTGCACAAGCATCCATGGTGTGGTAACCAGAACTACGTGAGTATGGGCAGTTTGTATAACAGTCACACTCCAAGTTTTCTCTCTCATTTTGTAGTACGTGGGGCATCCAGTCCACTATGCTGGAAGAACTAGAGGGAGTGTTGTATTGGTGTCCAAACAGCAGTGAAAGATGCTCAGAGCTGTTCTGTGAAGATTGGCCTGGTGTGCTGCTCTGTGTTTCTTCTGTGGCACACCTGTCCCAAACACCAACACAATTATCTAGCTCTTCTCCACTGTTTGCACAAGAGCAGATGTCCTCCTCACTCCAACCTCCTTCTCCACTTGTACTGTGCTGCATATCAACAGAAGAAGGCCACCTGTCACATTCTGTGTCCCCAGAGAGAAGACTTGCTTCTGGAAAATTGGAACTGTGACATGATGACAAAGAGCTGGTGCTTTGATAGCCATGGCCACGATGAAGCTCCATGTAGCAGGGGTCAGGTTTTGTAGGGGTTAGCATGTGCATGTTTGAACTCTTTTGCTTTGAGTTTTCTTGGTCTGTTTGCTGGTCTGATTGCAGAGTGGCTCCATCAACATGCCATTGTTTGGGTGATCTGTGAGATGGTACACATCCAGAATCTTTTCCAGAATCTCTGCGATCCAACAGTGGACTGGTGTCTCTCTCTTGAAGAGACGTGATGGCGTTCTGTCTACCCAAGCTTCCTTGCCTGGTGCGGTGTGTTTGAGAAAGAGGACTAGGGTGAGGTGCAGCTGAAGCCTCAGAGTACAGCTCACCTATTTCACTGAGCACTGCATCGACACAACAAGATACTTCATCCACGGAGCCTCGTACAGATGTTAGATATTGCCTCAGGTCAGAAATTTCCTCCTGGATCTTGTTAATGCCTTTCAACTCTTTTAGTATATGCTCCACTATGTTACTAGAGCCTTGCTCCGTCTCCTCATCATCCATCTCCTTTTTCTCTTCATTTCGGATCCTGGGTAAAGTATCTTCCCAACCCTGATACCATCCTGGCAATCAGAACAGCTGATTTCCTCAGACAGGGTGAGGTCATCTTTGGCGCAAGTAGAATCCACTGATGACAGGTCATAAAGGGAGTTATCCTCTGGCCCCTGCAGGTATTTCTGTAGCTTTCTGTGCAGGTTTCGCACCACTTTGGGGCTCTGAAATCTCTTCTCTTGCAGGTCTAGCCTTTTGGGTGAGAGTGGAAGTAGCTCTGATTTGTAGGGTTCATCCTGTCCACTGATGTGTCCTCTGGAGAACATCCCTGAGAAGTGGCACTCTTGATCAGGTTTTTCCACACATGGACAAATCACCACCTCAGTGACTCCTTAGGGTGGTGTTAGCATAAGACATCTTAAACTTCAAATGACTGAGTGCCTGTACCCGTGACTGACAAAAAATAATAAGTTATTTTTTTAACAAAGCAGCGAAAGCTCCAAGCACTGATAAGCATGTTGTGTATTAATTAAATTTACTATAGGAATCACATTTGGAAATACATTCTATTAGGCTATTATTCTTCTGTCTCTGCCATGAAATAGCCGCACTTATTTACAAAACCACCGAATCAAGAACATATTTTACATGCTACTAAAAAAGATAAATGGAGTTTTTTCAGACATCAATTTCATATTTTCGCATTTTTAATTACACTAATGAAAGTGAAATGAAAACTTAAATACATGTAAATAGTACCATTATTCATCCTATATTTTTTTTAATTTACTGGATTTTTTATGACCAACAGACCAGATAGTTATGGAAGAAAAAAACAGAAGTAATTCCAATGTGTGACACTGTGATTACAAGTTATATTTCAACAGTTGACATATTATGGCTATGTATTTGCTGACATTTGAGGTCAAAGTGAGAGAAAACACTACTGTATAGAAGTAGGATAGACAGCGTCTATAACTGACTTCTCGGTCAGAATAGCAACTTGCAGAATGAACACCATGCAGCTGCTTATCTCTGTAATTAGGATGCTTTGGAAAGGCAGCTCGGTAATTAGATGACAGGTCAATTCTTTTCTCTAAGGCCATGACATTCTTTTAAACCCACACCAGCTGCAGGGGTTTATTCTGTAACTCTGAACCATCAATGTGCCTACATTAAAAAAAATGATTGAACACCACAAAAATGCTAAATAAATCTATCTGATGGAATCACATAATCCAGGGATGCATGTACAATAGTCTAAATGTGTATCATGATTAATCTGCATCCACATTGTTTGAGTTGTTTACAAAAAGGTGCAACAGTTTAGCAATTATATGGATGTGTTTCATATGCCTCTTCCATTTAGTCATAGTATATATTAGACCAGCTCAGTGATATCATCTTTATCCACTGAGCATCACCATTTGGATAATCAAATCGAGAATGCAGAAATTCTATATTTATGTCATGAACAATGGCTGCTGACCGTCCCTCAATATGAGAGACAGGTATGAATGCAGCTGCTTTAGACTAGACAAGATAGGATTTGTTGAACTAGTGAATATGAAACACTTTGGCAGTTTCTTGATGCGTTAACGTGTTGACTGTTCAAAATATTTTTCCCACTGTTTGAAATAACAAGCTCACTACAATTATTGTCAGTATGTTGAGTACATTATTACCAGTACCATCACAGTAAGAGCCTTCGGCAATCTAATTTCTCTCCCTACTAAAAGTAATCTTCATTTTGAAGTTTACATCAAACAAAGAATCTAATTTCCTATGCACATGTAGATCAACTGACTACTAAAACAAGCTGAAATTCTGTGTCTGTAGAAATACTAAGACAGATATAACCTTTCTATGTACATTAGTCAAGTTTTTTAGCCAGTTTTGTACAGTATAACATACATTAATACAATACCAATAAAAGTTTAGACAAAATTAAGACCTAAGTACACAAAAGGACAAATACAAATACAAGCCTTACCTTATGGAAACAACTATAATTAATAACCTGTAAACATTATCTTTCAAGATCCATTAAATCCACGTGGAGGGTTGCTGAGCAGATCAGTAATGGTAACTTTCTGTATTTGTTTAAAATGTACCAACAGACCTTCTTTAACTGACATGTATACAGAAGGGCTGAATCCCTCATTTCTATAACTGAAATGGCAAGTGGCGACAGTGGTAGACCATGATCACACAGCACTTCACCCCTGGTTAAGTAGCCATCCCTACTCCCCTCCCACCCTCTTGCATGCTTTCTCTGCTCTCTCTCTCTCCTTGAGTCCTCTGGCAATGTAATCCCACTAAGCAAATCTGAGGCTGAGACTGCCAGCTCTCAGTCTCATTCACTCTTTTTCTGTTTCCACATCTGCCAACCGCTGATATTAGTGATTTTGCTCTTTATATTTATAAAAAAAAGTGAAAACTGCCCTGATAAACATAGCAGTACCAGTGGTTTCCCTGCACTAATTGATTTCCTCGCTTACTTTTACCCTGGTAATGAACAATTGTAAAAAACTAGGAATTTCTTTTCAAAGGTTGCAGCTCAGTCTATCAAATATAGGTACTGAAACTGATACTGGAAAAGGGTCTGGAAGCCAGCTCCACTTCTGACTCTATTTGCCCGTGTGCCACTGCTGCCAAACATTTTCGAGGAACTGGAGACATGCCACACATCTCATATATTTCTATTATATGAATGCAAACAAGCATGCAAGGAAGTTTTACAGTGTTTATTATGTTGACTACTGTTAAACTGCTAGATATATTAACAACCAAATGCATTAGTCTTTTCAGCAATTAGACCTGTGTGTACCAAGTACAGTATCTCCGTTCATAATAAATGGCACTTAGACAGCTTTCAACTTGCTTTCCATTTATGCTCATGTCTTCAATCACCCACCATTTACAGTTATAGTCGTAACTAGTCCATGCTAAGTAATCATTGTAATGGAGCTAATTGAGGTTCTATATGAGCAACTCCTTTACTACTGTGCCATAAAAACTTGATCAAGGGGATGAATCCCAGTTAGGGCTGAGCGATTCTGATGTTTTCTGATGTTTTTAAATAGACCATAATTTTTTTCACAACCAAGGATGAGATGATGGGAAGAAGAGAAATGAGAAGAGAGGCACTTTGCTGTGTTCAAGCCTGATTATTTCATTGTTTGTTGTCCCTAGACCAAAAAACATTGTTCTCACGAATACTGTATAGTAGTACAGATTATATATAGATGCTGAGTACGTAATACTCAGTGTCCACCTTCAAAAGGGCTATACTCGACATTCACAACATTAATATTGCAGTAAACAAATAATTGCTATGTGAAGTTTTAGTGCAGTAAAGGGGTCCTGAGCAGAGTATGAAGTCACACCCCTTCTGTGTGTGTTGTAATCCAAGCTTCTCTGGTACTTGGTTTTGAACAGTTGCATAACAGTGCATTCCTTGTGTGTCGGTATCAGATGCAGAGTGCCGTGACAAAGCTGCAATTAAAATACCATGTTTGCAGAAAATATACAGATGGGTGAAACTAAATAATGAAATACACTCACCCTTACATTATTGGTGGGGTACCTTGGATGAGGCACTGAACCCCAAGTTGCTGCCTAGAGGCTATCAAAAGTCTCTGTACCCAACAGTTCCCAATAATTAATATGTGTAATCATGTGGGCGCAGAGGAGCAAACGTGTTTAGTTGCAAAAAGTAAAAAAGTTCTAATATTATTCTAATACATTTTAGTGCATCATCTTAAACAACCAAAGAGGTTAAACTCAACCACTTTCGAAAAATTGCAAATGTGTGTACATATGTAATCTTTGTGTATGTGTGATGGGTTAGGAAAGAAAAGGGTATGAAACTCAGGCTTTAGAGGCAATGAGAGATCAGATATTGGTGGAGGAACTGAAGCAAAATATTGCTTACCTCCCGGAGCTGAACCCTGACTTTATTGATGGCCTTTAACCAACAAACTCTGGATGGGGAGAAGGGTAATGGTAGCCCATCATCACGGAACCTGGGTTACATGGATTTAAGAGTAGAGTGGCAGCAAGAGATGGATACTATCTATCAGTTACCAAGCATCTTCATTATAGCATATAACTGAGTTGAAAAAAAACAGTACCTTAGGAGCTTAGAGGTCCCTCGCTCTGCTGGAGTGTCATTTTTCAGGCCTTCTCCTACTTTAGGGGACAGCCTATGTATCTCCTGCTCACCCACAGAAGAGTGTCCATTGGTAGGAGGATGTTCAGTGGTGCGTAGTTGCCCATTGGTGGAGGGGTGAACGCTGGTACTGTGGTAGGAGTGGAAGGACTCCTCTAGTTCTGACCCTCCAGTACTCTCCTGCCCAGTCTCACTAAGCTGGGAGCTGGTCTGGCTCAGGTTGCCTGATGACCCAAAGCGACTACTTTCCACTGGACTACAAAAGAGAGAAAATGAGGAAAATATTTAATGTCAGAACACTTTTTTCTGATCACAAATGGGTGAAAGACTGTTTCCAAATATTATTGTGTTTTATTTTTTTCCTCTAGCTCTCTAGCTCCACGTTAGATAAGTGGGGATTGTTACATAAAAGTAATTCTAAGTACTTCTTCATTTTAGAATGTTTCGATGCTTTTTATATTGAAACAACCAACACAAGAAATAGTTTTTAAGCTGTAATAATCCCCTCCCATCTACTAAGAATTATATGCAAACACTATTTTAAATATTGGGCAAAAGTCGGATTTTATTAATAACCCCTCTAAATTATAAATTGGTATAGTATACACACACCACATCATGTGCTAAAAAGACCCAACCTTGCAGGGTGGCTGTTGCATGTTGGAAAATAATGAAAGTGTGCATTATACACTGCATGCTTTTTCTACATTAGAACTGCATTTTTAAATAGAAATGGCACCTATAACAGTATGCTCTATTTCGTGATGTGAGGTATAAATTCCACTGTTGCTGTAGTTGCTGACTGTAGTCCTAAAAAGAATATATTTCTGCACACACTTACATCTGCATATTTTATAGTCAATGTCAATCCTTTCACTTGTCCACAGGACAGAACACATATAAAGGGCGTTTGATGGTAAGTAAGCTCATGGAGACGTGAGGTTGAAGGACAGATTGAGTAAAATATGCACAGATGATCTGTGTGTTTGAAATTGAAAGTGGCACTTAAAAGTCACCCTCCTTTTAAGAGGCTGAATGCAGATTAGATATAATGTTTATGTTACTTGGTTAAATGCTAAGGATTTACATAATGTGATTTATGTTATTAGATACACATAACTAAAATAATTTACACTAAATAATAAAAACCAACTCAGAATTCCATGTTCAAAACTAAATTTACATATTTATAATGTGATGCAGTCATGTTAATATTTTAAGTGTGTCTCATTACAAACTAAAGAAAAAATTTAATGTGTCAAATGGTTGCTGAGACATTTTTTGAGGATATAACTAGTTGATTTGTAAATGCAGAATGAGGACTACAATCAGAATGAACATATTTTGAGGATAGAAGTTCAAGAGAACCATGAATCAGTATCATAGCACACAAAATTGTTTCTCTTTGTTAAACCAATGAATTATTATTAGTAGGTTTGCTTGTGAGTTGACCATGAATATATGAATATGTAAATTTTGTTTTGGAATTCTGTTTTGAAATTACATGTAAAAGGATGTAGATATTGCCCACATAATACCCATATCAAATAACTACACACACACACACACACACACACACACACACACACACACACACACACAGATGGAGACATATGCTCAAACTAAATATTAAATTCAAATAGTGGGGATGGATTGCAAAGCTGAACAGGGAATATGTTTGTTTCAAAATGTCAATGCATCATAAATGGTGAGGGAGAATTCCATTTATTATGCTTTTACTAGCCTTTTGGTATTCAATAGATCCTTCTTGCACTGGTTGTCCAGCTGCACTCCAGAGGTAGGACCTGCAGAGGGGTATGATTCTACAAGCCCTTCCTTCTCCTTTGGGGACAGGGAGGCTGAAGGATCTACTTCAGGAGTGGATATGCAAATCTGGGGTTTTTCTATATCATCTGTGGAACCTACCGATTCAGTTTTTTGGGCATCAGGTGTTGCAGACTTTTGTACAGTATGTGTTTGACCACTTGTTTGCTTGTTAGTTTTGGGTTGAGATGTTACAACTGGGACATCTTGTGGCTTGGCTGGCTCTGCCTGCCAAGGAAAACCTATTTTTGTTCCAAATAATGAAGTGGAGGGTGGCTCTCGTTTTCCGGCAACAGCTTTTTCCTCTTGAAATAAGCCTCCAGAAAAGGCTTTTATTCCTGAAAACAGACCACTCACTCCTTCTGTTTGAGGCATTGTTGGATCACCTGATGATGTTGTTGATGAAAATAGGGATCCAAGAGATTTCCCAGCATCACTTTGTGTTGATATAAAACCAAACATAGACTTTGCTTGAGGTGGCTCTTCATTGTTGGGCAACTGATTAAATGCATGAGCTATATGAGTCTCTACTTCTTGGGTTTTAGGTGGGACTGATTTGTCACTTCCTGTAATTTCAGGGTCTCCTATAATGACCATGGAATTCTCATGTATAATCTCTCCATCAACAGCTGGTTTCTTTTTTTCAGTGTTTTCTACCTGATGGATGGGATTACATGCAATGTTCATTGAAGTACTTGAGACAGCAGAGGTTTCTATACAAACTGTGTCAAATGGCATCGCACTACTATTTGTTAGGCTACCAGATTCGACTTGCTTGTTATCTGGTAAGGTTGACTCCACTGTTTTATCTGTGCTAGTCCCAGTGCCAGATGGAGACACTTTTGGTGTCACACTTTCCTTCTTAATCTGTGACTGTGGAGTGGTGCCATGCGTTTTTTCAGATGGCTTAGGTGGTTGTCCCATACCTCCAAAAAAAGATCCACCTATGCCCCCAAGAATTGATGCTCCAGTCTGTGATCCTGCAGTATGAGCAGTGACTCCTCCAAACATTCCTCCAAGTAATGAACCACCAGGCTGTGCTGTTGTGGCAGATCCTCCAAACATCCCACCCAGTATCGATCCACCGGTCTGGGGACCTACAGTCTTGGCACCTGATCCTCCTCCGAACATCCCACCTAACATTGACCCTCCAGTGGGGGGGGCTGTGGTTTGAGGACCAGACTGAGGAGCAGACCCCTTAAATAAACCTAATAAAGATCCCCCAGTCTGGGGGGCTGCTGACTCAGTGTTGGACCCTCCAAAAATACCCCCCTAATAGTGATGCTCCACTCTGACCAGTAGCACTCTGCTGTTGCTGAGGACCGTTAGTGGGAGGAACTGTTGGTTTGAAAAGGGAGGACATTAAGCCTGTAACTGCATCTGCTGCTGAGTCACCAAGAGATTTATCTGGCCCTGGAGGCTTTTGTTGTCCTTGGACTATAGTACTGGCTGACTGACTGGCTGGTGTTTCCTCTTCTACTTTAGTTTGTATTGTATCTAGACCTGGCTGGTCACTTACAAGCTCTTTTCCTGCAGGTTGTTGTGCTTCTGCACAGATTTCAGATTCTTTAGAATGAATATCATTAGCTTGGCTTGTTGGCTTGTCAGCATTTTGGCAATCAACATCTGTGACATTGGCATCAGTTTGGGGTAGACTTGCCTCAAGACATTGCGCTGTACTGCCAGGCCGCTGTAGTGTTCCTGGCTCCTCTTTGCTTGTGGAAACAGGATCAAGTACTGACATTTCAGGACCAGTAAGAGCTGGAGCAGTTTTATCTTCATCACTAGGTTTTGGAGAACAACTGAAGAACTGTGGGTTATGGCAGTAGTTGAAGTTTTCTTGGCATCATTGGATTTTGGTATAGTAGGTGTTGCAGGTGGAACAGATCCTCTGAGCATACTAGGCAAACCTTTATCAGGTGTCTCATTAGAAGCTGAAGCTCCAGGTAAAATGACACCCGGAAGAGATGTATCAGTCCCTGCAGGAGCTGTTTGAGAAGCTGATCCTTCAAAAATACCTCCCAATATAGAGCTACTATTTGGTGGCGCTGAAGTTTGGGTAGCTGCCCCACCAAACAATCCACTAAAGGACCCACTAGTGTGAGTTGCTGCTGTTGATCCTCCAAAAAAACCACCCAAAATAGACCCTGCAGTCTGAGATCCAGCGGGCTGGGAAGCAGATCCACCAAATAACCCTCCGAGTAAGGATACTCCTGCCTGAGGGCCTGCTGTCTGTTGAGCAGATACTCCAATCTTAGCGGGGCCAACTTGAGGAGCAGCCTGAGGAGTAGATCCCCCAAATAAACCACCTAGTAATGACCCCCCTGTTTGAGAAGCTGTTTGGGGAGAAGAGCCTCCAAACATTGACCCTAATAGAGAATTTCCAGGCTGAGAAGATGACTGAGGAGCAGAACCTCCAAACAGAGACAACAAACCTTTGGCTGATGGGTCCTTTGGGCCTGATGATTCAGGGGCAGATCCTGTAGGTGTAGGACCTATATGGCTAGAACTATGTTCAGTGTTGGGGCCAGAAAATAATGAAAGCAAACCTTTTGCTGGACTATCTGAAATTTGTCCTGCTTGTGAGAATGACACATTTTGGTCCGATCCACTGAACATAGACAGAAGGCCAGAAGCTGGTGGTTCTTTTGAGGGAGCAGGATCTTGCGGAGCACCTTCTGTGCTCATTTCCTTTTCAACAATGACACAGTCTGAATTTGACTTTATGGATGCAAGCTGTATAGTATCTACAGTAGTATCAGTGGATGGGCTAACATGCACTTCACTTGGTATTTCACTAGTAGCCGCTGCCACTGGCAAATGGCTACTGGAAAGAGATGACATTTGGGAAGAACCTTGTGCTGTTGGTGGCTCTCTAGTATCAGTAATAATAACTGGAGTTTGTTGTGGAGGTGACACAATATCATTAAAAACAGAGAGCATACTCTTTGCAGGTTCTTTGGGTGCTGCAGTCACCGGGGGAGTAGATACATGTTCCCTTCCCCCAGCTTCTGATGTTTGAGGAGTACTCGGGCCACTAAACATGGAAAACAAAGCTTTTCTTGGACTTTCATTAGAGGTAGACAGGCCACCGAATATTCCCCCAAGAACAGAGGTGGCTGGCAGCCCTTGTGCTTCGGACTGTGTTTGTTGTTTAGGTTGTGTCTGAGGTTCCACTTGTAGTTGAGTTTGTGATTGGGCCACTCTTTGTTGAGATAACGATGTTGGTGGCTGAGGTTGTGGGGGACTGGGATCACTGAACATTGACAACAGTCCCTTCATTGGGCTTTCAGTTGAATTTGATGACCCAGGCAGAATTCCCCCTAAAAGAGATCCTGTTTGGGGTTGCTGTTGGGGGCTGGGACCACCAAACATTGAAAAGAATCCTGTATTTGGGGGGGCTTTTGGTGGAACAGTTCTCTGTTGTGGTACCTCAGCAACAGGCTTGATTTGAGGGGGAGGCTGAGGCTCAGGAGGACTTGATCCTCCAAACATTGATAATAAACTTCTACCAAGGGATTCCTGTTGAGAAGGTTGTGGAGCTGCACTTGGTGAATGTATCTGTGGCAGAGGCCCAGTTTTAGGTGCAGCCTGCGGAGGATTTGGTCCACCAAATATTGACAATATACTTTTACCAAGTGATTCTTCTTGTGGAGCTGTAGCTGATGCAGATGATTGAGGTGTGGGTCCAGATTGGGTAGCTGCTGTTGATCCTGTAAGCATTTCTCCAATTGAAAATCCAAACAGCCCACCAGATTGTTTAGTTCCTGCTTCATGTTTTGTCTGTTCTGTACCTGGCACAGTTTCTGAACGGCTTGTAGAAGGGACAGTGGAAGAACTGGGAGAAAATGCTTGGGATATACTTTTGTTTGGAGTTTGGCTCTGTGCCGGCCGTGAGGTACCACCTTGGTCCATTGTTTTTTGTCTCTGTATACCCTTAGGTCTAGATAATGATGTCAGTGAACCCTCTGTAACGCTAGGTTTCATTTGCGGTTTCTGTGGTGGAGATGGTTCAGAACTAAACAGGCTGCTAATTGAGCCAAAGAGATTTGACACTCCTGTAGCGTCTTTATTTGTAGGAACATTGCCTGTTAAAGAAGAAGTGCTGCCAGGTTTGCTCTGCTCATTGGTATTTGTCTGAGAACTTTTCTGAGGATCTGGCATGGATTCTTCTATTCCCACTGCAGACTTCAGAAAGTTCATCAAGCCTGCCTGCTGTTCAGATGGTTTCTCCACTGGTTTATCCACTGGCTTCCCAGCCCTAAGTTGTCCAGGTGGGTCAGGTGTAATAACATATTGTTTTGATCCTAAAGGTGCTGGGACACTGGGCTGGGTTTGTGGGCTTTCTTGTTGTACCATGGTAGCCTGACGTGAAAGCCTGGGTTTCTGTGAAGCTGTATGTGATTGAACTGAGGGGTTAACCACTGTAGCACTTGTTTGTACTGTGGGCAAAATTATTTTCTGTGTGGTAGCTGATGCCTGAATTTGTTGTTTAACAATTAAATCTGGCTGAGCCACATCAGCAGTAGAGTCCTCTTTGATGATCTTTGACTTAAGGCTTTGGAAACCTGATGTAAGAATGCTCTTTGAATTTTTATCAGGAGATTTATCACTGGAGGATATGCTAGTTTTGTTTAACTCTACCTGTGAGGTTTTTCCCACAAGAGGAGATGAGGGAAGAAATATTTTTGACTTCACGATTAGGTAGTTCTTTTCCCCGGAGAAACTCTCTCCCTCCATTCATTCTCTGATACATCATCTACATGCTTCACTGTTACTCCAGTGGATGAATGCCGCCGTTGGCTAGGCTGGTAACAGTTGTAAAATTGCTGTTGATTGGAATTTGTGGCCGAAGCGTTTAGGGAAACCGCAACCTTTTGAGCAAGAAATGTCTTCATTTCCTGGCTGTTCCAATAAGGGGCGGTGGCGTCTTTATTACGACAGGAAAGGTCAAGAACATCTTTGCATTGGTCTGCATTGACATAACTGTGCTGTCTTGGATCTATTCTGACTTTGTTTAATCTGTAAGATGAGAAATCTACACCTTGTTGCCCTTGTGACAGAAATGAATTTTCATACATTTGTGAAAACTGCTCAAGATTTAAATTCATGATCTGATTTCCTTTTCTATAGGCAGCAGACAAATCTAGAGGGGCATTAAGAAGCTGAGAATCATTGTGATCTTGACCAGGTAGCCAAAGAAGCTCATCCTCATTGTAAAGTGGAATTTTAAAGCCACACACTGAAACCATTTCACTGTTTAGCCAAGCACTGGGAAAACCATCTAATTTCTGTGCATTTCCCCAAGACTCGTTTTCAGGGGCACAAGCATACACATATTCACCTGCTGCATCTGTAAGCAAGGCATAAATGTACTCATGATCTGTGTAAACAAAGTAGCCACAGTCACCATATTCTGCTGGCCACCACATACCTTGCTCCAAAAGTGCAAGCCACTGCTGATACCACTCAATGTCTTCCAGGTACAGAGATTCTTCTGTCTCAGTTTTAGGAATCGGGGGACAGCTTGAATCTATTGGTCTATTAAAATTAAACTGACTCTGATGCAACATGCCATCCGTATGGAAAGTTTGTAGGACTGGTTTATCCATTCCATATTGCCAATTAGCCGCATAAGATAAGGTTGGTGGAGTCTCCTCATAATAACCTTCATGATATGAAACACCATTCAAGCTGTATGTGCTGCCATCATTAAACGAGTGCCATTTCCCAAACTTTGCATTACTCTGTTTATTGGTTAAGTTCAATGCACCCTCCTCATTATGTGAATATGTTATGTTTCCCAAGTCTCCATGGCTGTTCCATAATTTTCTCTTGGGATATGGATCATCATTCCTATGTCCCTCAAACTGATATGGTTGAATTTGCTCTTGGCAAACAATATCTTGCCAAGGTGTGGAAGAGTTAAATGGCTGATATGTATTTGAGGAGCTGCAGGGAAAAACAGATGCCTGTAATGACACACCTTCACAGCTCTGTCTATACACTTGATCCTCTGCCTGGAATTGATAATTCAGTGACTCATTCTGAAACTGCTGCCAGAGAGCACTTTCACGGATCCACTGGTTTTCATCATAGGAGGGACTTGTTCCATAAGGGGACAACTGACCATGGTAAAAGTTGTGCTCTGTTGCTCCATACAAGGATGGAGTGCTTCCACCAATGAATGGCTGCATGTTGATTGCTGAGAAAGGTGTATTACTTTGCAAAAGGGAATGGATATTTCCTGTACTATAAGACATTGGGGGAACTGACTGAAGTGAGCCTGAATAATTTAACTGAGATACATTACCTGTGCTTATTGAGGAGTATGTTGCTTGATTCTGAAGAGATCTTGCAAAAGTGGCTGATGTTCTTAAGTCTAAGCTATCTGTATTCATTGAGACAGATGCACTGATTAAAGCGCATCTGCTTAGTCCTGGATTGGAAGAATATTGGACCACTCTTTGACAGCTGTCCCTTCCTAAGTCTGAGGAAGCATATTTTAATGTGCCTGAATGTAACTCTGTGAACTTATTTGAGGGTGTCTGCGCTGTAATCTGACCAGATGTTTCTACTTGTTTAGGAGTACAAGGGTCCTCAGTTACATTTTTGCTAAACAATCCAGATAAAAATCCTTGCTGGGCAGGTCGTAGAATCCTCTCATTTTCCTCTTTCTCTGCATGTTCTTGTGAGAATTGTTGTGTTATATTAGTGTGCAACTGTTTTTGTAGTGGGGTTGTCACAGTGTCTGTGTAATTTCTGGCTTTTTGATGTAGTGATTGTCCTCTTGATGTCTGACAGGTTGAGGTAACGTTTTCAGATGATTTAGTTAACTTGTTAAACAACCCTGAGAGCACTCCAGATTGACTTGCTGTCTCCACCTGTGTTTCAGCTGTCTGGCTGCTTGGCACTTGGATTTGTTGTTGTGTCTCATAAATGCTTTTGGGCTGCTGCTGTTGAGCCATATTTTCTGAGGAGGATTTGAATAATCCAGAAAGCAGACTTGCTTGAGTTGTTTTTTGTGTTGAGCTGTTTTGTGGTTGGTTTTGGTTGGACACAGGTATATTACTTGTCCACGGTTGCTCATGGCTGGATTTACTTGGAATAATTCCATGCTGTTGAGCTAATGGGTGTTCTTGTGCCTTTATGTTGTCGGCCGAAGCAAATTTAAAAAGACCAGATAAAAGACCACTTTGTTGGGACTTTGGTTGCTGGAGTGGAACGGTTTGTTGTCGAGTAAAGCCTGGTTTACTCGTCTCCTGTTGGACAACCTGCTGACTTGATGCTCTATTGTTGAGATGAAGCCCTTGGTTTGGATTTTGACTATTCTGTTGGTTGAGAGCCTCTTGATTATGTTGTACACTGCTTTGTTGGTGCTGCAATGTTTGGCTGCTTGAAACATTCTCAGAGGATGCAAATTTAAACAAGCCAGACAACAACCCCTTTTGCTGTGATTGTGTTTGCTGCGTTTCATCTGAAGTCTGTTGTTGACAAGAGTCATTTCCAAGGACATTCCCCTGTTTTTCAGCTTCAGAAGGCTGTACATTTTGTGCTATATTTTCTGTTGATGAAAACTTCAATAGCCCTGAGACAAGGCCTCCAATCCGTGGTACTGAAGAACTTTGTTGTGAGGGAATGTCATTAGGAAACGGTGGGGGATTACTGCTCCTGGGTGGGGGATTGTTATGGGAAGCCTGCTGTGGTATATTGCCAGATAGGTCACTGGTAGAGCCTAATTTAAGAAGTCCAGATAGCAGTCCTGCTTGTTTGGGTTGATTAGGGCCCATGTCCTTAGTTGAGCTCCCTTTAAAAAAACCTGTCAAAAAAAGTTGTGATTCAGGCTGATTGGGAGCTTGATGCTGTGTTCCAGGAGGGGTAGCTATTGGTTTCTGATTTGAAGTGTATGCTGCATGTGAGCCACATGGCACTTTGCTGTTCTGACATTGCTGATCACTGGTTAAATTCTGGTTCGAGACAGAGGGAACTGAGGTAGGGTTAAATATGCTGGAAAACCATCCTTTCTCAGTGTCCTGGGGCACAGTAGAATTCTGTGTTAAAGTAGTGGAGGGTGCTGAAGTTGAATCATGATACGATTGCACAGGATTGTGTGTTTTCAAGGAGGCACCAACATCTTCACTGGATGCAAACTTTAAGAATCCAGAGAGCATGCCTCCCTCTGCCTTGGGATGTTCCTGACTGGAGACATTTTCAGCGGAAACGAAAGGAAGTTTTAGCTTACTGCTCAATAATGGGTCCTCCACAGGTCTCTCTAGTTGGGAATCAGCTGTTGACCTAAATACTGGATAAACTGCCACAGGTGGAGCTCCCTGGGGTGAAATTGGGACATCAGGTGTAATCAATGAACTCAATGATCTCTTGAAAGGACTAAAGAATCCAGTGTTTGCTGATTGTTCTTGGCCAGTCGACCTTGCTGGAATAGGCACATTTTCTTGTATGTAAATCATTCGATTTGTTCCACCATGTACATTTTCATCTTGCGTTTGTTTCCAATTTTTCACTTGCAAGGAACTTCTTAATTTTTCAGATTTGTCTTCTCCTTCTGCTGTCATTGACTCTTTACCTTGATAACCACATTTCCCATGCCACTGTGTATGGCTTTGAGAATATGTTGACTGTGGTGCCTGTTCAGCTGAGTTTCCATTATTCCCTGCTGAAAAAAGCTTTAAAGGATTAAATTTTCCCAAGACTGAGATTCCTGGAGCACCGTGAGGGTTCGTTACAAACTTGAGTGCATCTTCCTTTGTACTTGTTTGAGTGTTTGTTTCTTGATGATGACCTTGTGTCTTGGCAACTTGTGGTGGCTGAGAAGAACTGAATGTTTTTTCATGATAACTTTCTACAGGAGATATAACAGCTACAGGAGCTGAGCTATTTGATTTAGGAATAAAGGACAGCAGTTTTGATATTCCAGCTTGGTTGGAGGGTTGTCTAGATGGTGCTTGGGGAGATGGGACAGGCTGTTTGGTGCCACCTCCAACTCTGTCAGTGAGAGAACTAAATAATGAGCTCATGGCACTTTTTACTCCTAAAATACCCTGATCCGAAGAAGTGTGTGATTGGGGTTCTCCTCTAGGATCCTTTGATGAACTATTTTGGTCCTCTCCAAAAGAATCAGTTCTATAGCTACCCAGAGATGATAGCCTAGATTTGCTTGATTTAGGAAGGGAACCATACTTGCTAATTTCCTCCTCTTTTTCAGCAAGGTATTCAGAAACTGTTTCAACTAGACACTGGAGCTCATCCATAGGGTCTACATATTCATCATTTGGTTCCTCTACAGGAGAGAGCATTGCCTCTGGAGCCCATCCTGCAAGTTTAGCTTTTCCATACTTCTTCTCTCGAGGACCCTGATAATTTTCTGTATCACAGGATAAAGAATACCTGTCTTTGTAATGTCTTGCTTTCTCTGGGTGAAAGTCTTCTGGTGTAAAGGCGATATCATCAATATCCTCATCTGCTCCTATAGAGAAGTGCAGATCCTCAGAGCTCTCTAAATCAAAATCAAACCGTGCTCTCATTCTAGCATCTTGCTCTTTTTTGTATGCCACATAATTCTCCATAGTGTTGTCTAGCTCATTTTTTGCCCACATCCTTGTCTTGTAGAGAAGCCCGTTCTGGTATGGCCTGAGGCATGATGTCATATGCTCCTCCTCCTGCTGCATCTCAACTACCTTGCGCATAAACAGCTCCCCTCTCTTCTCACGGAGTAGTTCAAGGTCAGAAGGAAAAGCCTCTTCTCTCGTTCGGTCTGCCTTTATATTAAGCAACCTTCCTGGGTCCCTTATCTTTTTCTTACGCCGCCGATCAATAGTTTCATAGCCTTCAGGGTAGGTGGCAGGCTGAAAACCAGTGCGTTGAGAATGTAGACATATAGAGGAGTGTGATGGCTCAGGGTTGGGTGTTCCCATTCGAAGGATAACATTGTCTTCCTCATCATCCAAGAAGGCACTCAGCTGGGGCTTGCCCTTCCCTTTGTATTTGTTTTCCCAATCTTCAACACCCATGCCAGAATCTACAGGTATAATTTTGACTCTTCCTTTCTGGTTTAATGATCTAATTAAGGTTAAGGGATGGATTTAACAGGGTGGTGGGAAAGGATACAGGAACAAATAAGAGGAAGCAAACAAACAATAAGAAAAAATGCAAACACAAGTTAAGCAGTACGATAAATGGAGAAATTAAGACGATAATTACTTAATAGTTTCTTGCAAATGGGAGGTGATAATTCATCTTAGTTATCAATGTTGTAATAATGTGACATAATCCTCACTGAAAATCAATTGCAAATTACAGTGTTACACATTTCAGTGTGCATGGGTTGTATATCCGTAAGTGTGAGTGTGTGTGTTCCCCTATGTTTGCAGACTGTGAATTCAGATCTTTGTAAATCCCTACAGCAACATGCTTGTCAGCACTTCAACACTCAGCCTGCAACAGTGTTCATGAGACCTGCATGCATATAACAACCATATGGCGTACACTGAACAAGTTTGTAATCACCAAAGTAGATTGTGTGTGTGTGTGTGTGTGTGTTTGTGTGCCACTGACCCACTCCCTCAATGTGTGACAGAGGGATGTTTAGAGCCTTTCAAATTAACATGGACTTTAACCAACACAACATACTCTCAAGATAAAAAGAAACAGGAACAATGAGCTTTCCCTGGCTGTAATCCCTTTATTTTCTGATGTAGAATTATCCGGATAAACTTCCTATCAGCCCAGACAGGCAGCTTTGCAGCAGTCTCACTGGCACATATGTAGTTCAAGACAATACACAAGTGCACAAATGTAGATTCCATGCACTGAGACCATTTGTCTTATTGACCAAAATTGGCCTCAGATCAGCTGTGTACTGGTAATAACAATGTATTATTATTTATATAGCAATAGTATCACTAATATTGTCTTTTCCTCTTACATTGAAAAGTATGTATTTACATTGAAATAATGCTTTTTGTAACAGTCACCACACACACTTTTAGCCATCTCAACAACATTCTGACTACAAATAGTGGAATATGCAACAACCGCAATAATAAATTAATGCATTTTAGCATCTAGGCTGGAGATACAGGGTGTGACAAAATCCATTTCACCTCAAGAGTAGGCCTACAGATCCCTCCCTACTGAAGCAGCGGAATAAACCTACCCTAATCTACTACGGCACATAGGAAAGCTAGCTCATAGAAAAAAATAAAAGTACAAATGCACAGTTGGATTATTGATCAGGCAAAACTATGAAAGAGAAATAAACTGGGAATTAAAATGGCTACTTATGCCACTGTAAATCTGAAAGTGGATGTCTATTTTCTTTTTTATAGAGAGAAATGAAATACTGTGAGAGACTGTGAAGGAATTTCTAAGTCAGTTTGAGTAAGCGCAGGTGTTAGTACGCAAACATTTGTTCTTTTTAGAAGTAAACTGTTGGAATAAATTTAACCTTGAAATCCAACCTTGCTGAAACTTGTACTACTGTAGTCTGAGTAAACTGCCTACATGTGTGTGACTGTGGGACAAAGTGAATGTTTCATCTAGAGTGACTGAGAAAGTTTCTGTGGATACTCCGTCTACCTGGTTCCTCTCTGGTCCCTGTAGTCCAGGTCCAAACTGTGGACAGAGTCTGTGCAGGAGTCTGGGTGGTGCGTCTGCTGCTGCCGAGGCCCCATGGGATACTGATGCAGGGAGGAGTTGGGCTGAGCCGTTGTGTGGTAACGCGGAGGCAGACTGTTACTTGTCTCACTGCGGTAGTCACTATCCCGGTCGTCGACAGCACTGTCCTGGTCATCCAGAGCTACAACAGGTGAGCAGGGCGAGCAAACTAAATGAAACTTTCCTGGAACATTAGTAAGTTTGTTTCCTGTGACAGCAAGCATCTTTTAAATCAGCACTAACCCATGTCAACACTGAGGATGCATCCTAGCTTTAATGTTGCCTATCTGGACAAAACTGTTAGGAGCTGAAGAAATATACAAACTGGGGTCAATTGGGAGGTTGTGAGGGATCTCATTTTCAATAGACTAACCTCCTATTTGTGCAAGCTGTCCTGCTAAGAAGACATTGAGCGGCTCTTAATCAGCATTTGTATGTAGATACTGTTATTGTATCAATGCATAGAAAGATACAGAATTCACAGATATATAGCTAAAGAAATTGAATCTACATTTGCATTACCCTTACTTCTGACAGTGTGATGGTGTTTTTTATTGAATAACTTTAACACTTTAACAAACCAGTGTTGCTCATAAGAAGAGCAATTATATAAACTTTTTGAAAGTGACCTCGCAAACTCCAACAATGACCAAAGGAAAACTGTTTCAAGCGTTAACCATGAGTTTGCCGTCCGCTGGAGGGGACAGCTGAGTTTATCTTTTCAAAGAGATAAAGTGAGAGGGTGAAGGATAAACTGATACTGTTGATACCTGGGAGGACAATAAACATGTCCAGGTGACATTAACTTTAGCAAAGACTGTGAATTGGTTTCATGATGCAACTGCAACTTACGCCCTTTAAGCTCTGATAAAGGCTCTGTTGTTTAGCAGACTTTCAGAAATATTCATATTGGTATCGCTATGCATGTCCAAATATGTTTGAGCTCAGTATTCTCATTGAATTCAAACAAAAAAAGATGCATGGAGCTTAATTTTAAGGGACAGAGGGAAAACATGTGTTATGATGAGTTGTCCTAACTCTCCTATTCTAGGATGTGTGCTAAACCAATAATTTAAAGATAAAATATGCATGGGTAATGAAGATTACATGACATCAGCACAAAACATAAAAAGGAAAACAGCAAGAGCAGAAAAGGAAGTAAAAAGGCAAAAGGGGGATTGGGGAAATCATTGAGGAAAATCAAATGTTAATAATTAAACTAAAATGCATGGAAACCTTATAGACTATATGTTATTGGGGAATATAGGGCATTAGGACATGCAGGGGGCAGTGAGGATTGGCCAGGGGGAGAATTACATCAAAGTTTTTTATTTTTTTTTTATTTACATACTCAGTGGGTCAGCCCATCCGAAATAGTTGCCTGGTGAAAGTGCAGATGTTACAAGTGAGAGGTACAGTCAGAGGAAGCAGGGGTTGGTAAAAAAGTGTCCTTGTGTTGTAATAGTGAGAATATTTAACATGCTCTTGGTTATTTGTAGCAATAAATATAGACGGGCTGAACTTGAAATATTTGGTCTTCATTTTCAACCCCGATGAAGAGGATTTCAACTGTTACTACATTAGGCAGCACAACAGGGTTAAGGAAGTGAGAGGAAATAATATGAAAGCCTTAAAACTATAAGAGTAGAGGATTGGCTCCATCTAGAGGCCAAGAGGAGCACGGGCAGGCACCTTAGACCATTAATATTAATAAATATACATCTATGTCTATTGCAGGCACACTCACAGCATTGGGAGGCCGCAAATGGCAGTGGGTGACTCTGAACGTCTTCCTGAAGAGGGTACTACAGAGGAGAAAGGGAGAAAAATTGCAGCCATCATGTATGTTTTTTATGTCGTAGTATTGCTATTCTTACCACAGTAGTTCAATCGCACCACTCCATCAACACTTGCAACTAAAATAAATACAGCAGTTCTGCGTCATTAGCACAACAAGTAGTACACAGGAACATACAATACATACAGTACATCCTTTGGAACAAACGATTATTGATTGATTTAATCTGCATACTTAACTGTGAAAAAAGAAGCACTCAAACCAGCGGGACATACAGAAAATTTATCATTGTAACACACTGATGCCCTGTTATTTTTTCAAACAGATAAAAGTAGTAAATCCTTTTTAAATGGCACTTTACCTCATCATGGATTCGCATGGTATTGATGCGTTCCAGCTTGCCTGTCCAGTATTGTGCCTCATCATCTGGGATGTCTGGAGCCAAAATGCGCAAACAACAAACATACATGAGAACCTGTGTTTATAGAGTACATCTGGCTCTGTCGGATTTCAAGCATAATGTCCCAGCATGCCATCATAATACATTCATGCCAGTTTAATTTCTCATGAGCCTGAGGAATGAGGAAATGAAAATAGCTGGCTACTGTAGCAGTGGCCCCAAACTGTTAAGGGAGGAGGATGGGAAACACAAGGAACATTTTTCACCATACCGACAGAGATCCAATGTCCAAAGATACTTCAGATGAGTCTTGACGGGGATATATCAAAACAAATTTGAGCGGCATGGTTTCTAACACATGATAAAAAAAAATACTAACTAAAAAATGGCAGAAAAAAATATTCTGAAAGAAAATCAAGTGTGACTCGTAACTGACGTATGCATGCACAGAATGGATGTTATCCATATTTTTATCTATTACCTGCGACCACATTACTCTTGTATTCCTGGCCTTCATACTTAAGCCAACAGATTCCCTCTATAAATAAATGCTTAAAATACTCTTTAAGAAGCCAAATTGTTATCGCCACTGTATCATTCAGAGATATAATTCTTTCAGTATGGTAAGTTTTCAAAAGTACATGGACCTCCTTTCTCATTATCTAACTTCTACATGGAATGGAACCTCCTCCTTTAAAATACTTTGTCAAATCCATGGACAGCGCTTTCAGACAACAAAAAAAACAAAGAGGGCAGTTGCCTGACAAGATTGTGTTTTTCTATTCCAATGCAGCCAAATCGGACGATCAGACTTTTTTTTGTTAGAGCTGCAACCCTCTGGAAATAAGGAACTGCACAACCTACAGCAGTTTGTTTTTACAAACTACTCAGATATGTACACATTAATGATCTGATTTTTTTTTATTACATTATATTATTATATTATATTAACCTGAGTGTTTAATACTTGTCTGATCGTATTTATATTATATTTTCAATATAACTTCATAAAGTAAAAAATGGTTTAATAATTTGCCATTCTTAGTTGCCTCGGGACTATGGGTGCAAATTTGGGGTCAAGCTAACCTGTGTCCCATATAAATAAAAATAATGTAAAAAGAGGCATATTAATAGCAGACACTGTCCCCATTCCCACTTTTCAGGGAGATTTGCGGTGCTCTGCAGACAGATGCACATTAAAAGGACACGCACACAAAGGCCAAGGCTTCAAAGACACACCGACCAGCAGCTTTAATGAATGGCTCTGGTAGCACAGAGAGTCACCATGGCCTCCTGCATCCTTGAAAGGTCTCCTCTCTCCCACTCAGTGGACACACACCCTGCTTTAACTTTGATGCCTTTTGATCACAAGGCTTGAGCCTGATACAAAGTGCTGGTAACAGAGGAGAGATACTGTAGGTAGAACTGTGGTCAAACACAGAGAGCAGGAGGAGCGCAGGGGAAATTTCACCCTCCAAATCGTGTAAGAGCATTGAATTGTCCCCTGGGAAAAGAAATATGATGATATGATATTTTTTATCATGTTAAATCAAGCAATTCCGAGGGTGTCTGATAAATGAATATGAAAAAGGTGTGTATACCACTATGGAAGGCATTAAAGCTCTGCTGATCAAGATGGTTATATAAGCAATAAACCAAATTACTACATGTTTTGTGAAAGAGGACACCCATAATGAGTGATAATAATGATCGGTGAACTCTGCTCCACTAGCCAGTTTTTAGCTTCTTTTAGCTCATTGTTTGGGTTTTAAGGCTCATTAACTGTATGATTTGTTCTCAATGCTCTCATGTTTCCAGTTGGCAGCAGTTTTAATAAAAAAAGCTCAGATAGACCCACTGCACGCTGCCTGACCAGCACTAAACAACAGACAGACACATGTAGTGTGCAGCTAAGGAACAGCAACAGAAGAGCCAGACATCTGTCTCAGGAGTTGATGGACACCAAACAAGAACCAAAAGGAGAGTGAATACTCGACTTCTATTGATCAGGTGGACGGAAACACACCTCTCAAGTAATGCTAATGTAGCTGGATGTACAAATAAGCAATTGTTTGCTAAAATGTTACCATTCTAAAGACAATAATATACAGTGGGGTTCAAAAGTTTGGGAACCCCAGGTAAAAATTTCTATTAATGTGCATAAAGAAGCCAAGAAAAGATGGGAAATATCTCCGACAAGGACAAGGACAAGGACAAGGACAAGGACAAGGACAAGGACAAGGACAAGGACAAGGACAAGGACACACACACACACACACACACACACACACACACACACACACACACACACACACACACACACACACACACACACACACACACACACACACACACACACACACACACACACACACACACACACACACACACACACACACACACACACACACACACACACACACACACACACACACACACACACACACACACACACACACACAACACACACACACACACACACACACACACACACACACACACACACACACACACACACACACACACACACACACACACACACACACACACTTCCTTAATCAGGTTTGCCACAATGGAACAACCTGGCAAAGACAAAATAAGGAATGATCCTTCTTCCCAGTGGAACCAGATAGACTGCATTATACAGTATATCTGGTTAAGAGTGGCCTGTTTCTAAGTGATGCGTTAGCCTGGAAATCCAGACCCAAATCCGACTAGATTAAAGGGTCTGACATCGAGTAATGAAAGTCGGCCATCTCAAGGGGGCACCAAGCGTGCATTTCAAAATCTCACTGCACGAGATGGTTAAGAGTGGCCTGTTTCTAATGCAATTTCAGGAAAAAATGTGACGTCATACTCTACTCGTGCGTGCTGTCCATGTGGTCCATATGTGTTCTTTTTGAGTTGAGGTGACAGATCAATGCAGGATATGCCAGCATAAGACAACAGGACGCGTGGTTACAAGACATAATCAATTGTTTTGACAGTGCCCCAGGCCAGATAGCTTTATCTGCGTAGCCTCATAAAGCAACTGCTGACATTTCAGCAGGAGACGCGTATGGCCTTTGTGTAACTCAGTGGATCAAGGTTTAATTTGTCCTCACGGTAACCAGAATCACTAATGTACTCCCTACACCATGTACCCGCTGTTGTCAGGGCTGGTCCTTGAGATAACAGCCTGTGAAAATGTCTTAAGCACCTGAACTTTTCAAGTGTGGTTCACTAATTGGAGATTTGCAGAATACTGTTTTACATCTAACACGCGACTAAAATACAAAGTGACTGAAAAAAAGGGATTGGCGTATCTCACCAAAAGGCAGCTCAAAGCGAGTGTCCAGCAGGACTTGATGAGGCGTTGGGTTCTTGGTGCCATATATCTCATCCGCTTTCATCAGGACTTCTGCATGCAGAGAGATCCAGTCACCAGAGCCCTCCTGCAATTAGGATACATAGTGATTAGGGCTTTAGTTCAGTTTATTGTATGGCATAACATTTTGTATTCCTGTTTTTATCATACTATTTACTGTTTTATCATAAGATAAATGCTGGATTAATGTTACATACCACAGATCTTTAACAGAAATGTCCTATTTTCAGTGGATTTTTCACTAAATTATTTAACATGATCATAGAAGGTGCAATATGTATTTGCTGCTATTGAACTGAGGCATAGCAGAAATTTCAGTTTACAGGAGAGAAGTGAAATTTGTTTTATTGTAATTGTTTTATATTACAATTTTAGCGATAATTGTTCTGTGTTCAACTGTTCAATGTTCCATGCTTATTAAAAGAAAAACCCTTATTGCTGGCAATTCATATCTATGTTCTCATTCTTTCATAAGAATATGAAGCACTTATGATGGCGTGTCACGTTATAATGCTCTATGACATGTTTTATCGGTTACACAGTGAATATTGAATCGCAAATCAAATCGTAATAGCAATATCTGGCAGAAAAAAATCTCAAATCCCCAAATCGTTCACCCCTAATAGTTGAAAGACCAAGACCTTCTTTGTGTCCATTATCCTACCTACTCTAAGCCACTTCTTTTTCATTTCCAAAAGTAACATACTGTATCTCAGGTATTGTATTATTTCTAAGCTAATTCACACAGAAGCCCCATTAAATCTTAATGTCTATGAAGGTAATAGAAAATGTTAAAGTGAAAAACCTTTTTAAAAATGAGAAACTTAGTAATGTCAGTAACGAAATGTAAAAAAGCACCCCTGTTTTGTTATCATGGATGGATTGCAGGTGGCCTTTTTCAGCATTTTGAAATGAAATCCAATTTGTTTAGATTTTTTTTTCCGGGACTACATGATTTGTGTATGGGCAAATATTCTAACCTCCTCTGATTGTTGGATACTCTTCAGAGGAATCCAGGCCGTCCCCACCATGGTGTCCCAGATGAGGCCTTTGTTCCACACCTCAACAATGAGGCCGAGGTCCAGCCGGTTGATCTCACTGGAGGAAAAAGGCGGTATACAGGTATCAAGTAATGTGAGGCTTCCATAGAAACCCCTTCGTGACAAACAGTGTGGGGAATTTCAGCCAACAAAAGAGCGGAACAATATCAGTGTAGTTAAGTGTTTTGTAATCAGAAATAAAAACAAAACCTAACTCCAATATGCCATTCAATTCACACTCAATGAAGCCGAAATGTCTCCATAATTACTGCCAGGCCCTACAACTAGCTGTTAACAAAGGCTGCTTCCTCTTTTTGTTTTGTATTAGCTGTCATAATCCATTCAAGCCGTGTTTTGTCATTCAACGTGCTATTCAAAGGGCTCAAAAACAGCTTGATGACAGTAACAAAATGGCATATCAATTTTGAAAGGAGCCACGTGACAAGGGCATTTGCATATTCTCATCTGTGGCAGTTTACAACTATCAACAGGCCGAACAAAAGGAAGATGAGAGAAAAGATAATCAAAGAGCAGCTAATTGAGAGAAGTGCAGGGGAGAGCGTCCAGGTGCAGAGATACAGGCCTTCTAAATAAATAAATCCAGCAAGGTATTTCAATCAAACTGTTGCTATTTCCAGCTGAGAAGAATCTGTTTAAGACGCCTTTTTGATTCTATTTGAATTCATCAGTGTGTCATCAATGTCTTTTTATTAAACACAAATAAAAGAAAGACTGCAAATCCGCTTTGGTTTGGAATTTTGCACATTTCAGTGGTAAAGCAGTGATTCGTTAGCCTGGAAATCCAGACCCAAATCCGGCTAGATTAAGGGTCTGACATCGAGTAATGAAAGTCGGCCATCTCGAGGGGCGGCACCAATTGGATAACACTACGACCAATCACAACAACACACGGGAGGACGTATCCAGAGCCCCATACGCTTAGCTGCCAGCGGAGCTAACTGGTAGATTAAACTGTCGTCGTCTGTTTAGCTCGCCTCTGGCCCGCCTATATCAGATACACCGATGTGATTGGTGCAGCTCGGCTACAAGGGCATAGTTAATGAGCAGCATTACTCGATGCCAGAGTAACTCGCTGAGCAAATTCAAATTGTGCTCTCGGGAGAACTCTGGCTTCCCAGACTAGTGATGTGTAGGAGATACAGAACAATATGGAATTGTGGAAATATTTTCACAAACTTTGTTCTCAGGACCAATATATGTTAACCATAAGGGAATGGTTTGACATTTTGGGAAATAAACTGTTTAGTTTTCTCTCCAGGAGTTAGATGAGATGATTCATCTCTTGGCAAGTCAGCTGATATGCGCATTTCCCAAAATGAAACTATTCAAACTAGTCCATTAATTCTAAAAAGCTCTTCCTTGTTGATGCATAAATGGATTTGCCATCCAAACTTGGACAACAACTATTCAGCAGGTGGCAGACTAGTAATGTTTGTTAGTTTATTTTATTTACAGTGCCTTGCGAAAGTATTCGGCCCCCTTGAACTTTTCAACCTTTTGACACATTTCAGGCTTCAAACATATATACAATTTTTATTTTTTGTGAAGAATCACCAACAAGTGGGACACAATTGTGAAGTGGAACAAAATCTATTGGATTTTTGAAACTTTTTAACTAATAAAAAAATGACAAGTGGGGCGTGCAAAATTATTGGGCCCCCTTGCGTTAATACTTTGTAGGGCCACCTTTTGCTGGGATTACAGCTGCAAGTCGCTTGGGGTATGTCTCTATCAGTTTTGCACATCGAGAGACTGACATTCTTGCCCATTCTTCCTTGCAAAACAGCTCGAGCTCAGTGAGGTTGGATGGAGAGCGTTTGTGAACAGC
Organism: Etheostoma perlongum; assembly: GCA_026937815.1. NCBI lineage: Eukaryota > Metazoa > Chordata > Actinopteri > Perciformes > Percidae > Etheostoma > Etheostoma perlongum. The sequence goes on along the minus strand of CM049386.1, from coordinate 20,893,616 downwards.
AGTTTTCAGCTCTTTCCACAGATTCTCAATTGGATTCAGGTCTGGACTTTGACTTGGCCATTCTAACACCTGGATACATTTATTTGTGAACCATTCCTTTGTAGATTTTGCTGTATGTTTGGGATCATTGTCTTGTTGGAAGATAAATCTCCGTCCCAGTTTCAGGTCTTTTGCAGACTCCAACAGGTTTTCATCCAGAATGGTCCTATATTTGGCTGCATCCATCTTCCCCTCAATTTTAACCATCTTCCCTGTCCCTGCTGAAGAAAAGCAGGCCCAAACCATGATGCTGCCACCACCATGTTTGACAGTGGGGATGGTGTGTTGAGGGTGATGAGCTGTGTTGCTTTTACGCCAAACATATCGTTTTGCATTGTGGCCAAAAAGTTCGATTTTGGTTTCATCTGACCAGAGCACCTTCTTCCACATGTTTGGTGTGTCTCCCAGGTGGCTTGTGGCAAACTTTAGACAAGACTTTTTATGGATATCTTTGAGAAATGGCTTTCTTCTTGCCACTCTTCCATAAAGGCCAGATTTGTGCAGTGCACGACTGATTGTTGTCCTATGGACAGACTCTCCCACCTCAGCTGTAGTTCTCTGCAGTTCATCCAGAGTGATCATGGGCCTCTTGGCTGCATCTCTGATCAGTCTTCTCCTTCTCTGAGCTGAAAGTTTAGAGGGACGGCCAGGTCTTGGTAGATTTGCAGTGGTCTGATACTCCTTCCATTTCAAAATGATCGCTTGCACAGAGCTCCTTGGGATGTTTAAAGCTTGGGAAATCTTTTTGTATCCAAATCCGTCTTTAAACTTCTCCACAACAGTATTACGGACCTGCCTGGTGTGTTCCTTGGTCTTTTTTTGCACGCATCAGTTTTCAGTTTTTTATTTGCTAAAAAAAGTTTAAAATATCCAATAGATTTCGTTCCACTTCACAATTGTGTCCCACTTGTTGGTGATTCTTCACAAAAAATAAAAATGTTATATCTTTATGTTTGAAGCCTGAAATGTGTCAAAAGGTTGAAAAGTTCAAGGGGGCCGAATACTTTCGCAAGGCACTGTATTTAGATGATATCTTTAGATAGTATAAATAGCATCTTTCAAGCATACATAAAAGTCCAGCAGATCTAGAAAGTCAGCTGCTGAGGTTTAAGTTTGAATCTTTGAATCCTAATAGATTTTACTTGAGCAGAGTCATCAACTCTTAGCGTTTATTAAAGGTATTTTGTTGTAACAGGTGGTGCGGAGCCTTTTGCTGGAATCGCTGATGATTATGTTTTATGATGAGTCACACCTAGCCGAGTCGACACAACATTAATGGACAGTAGAAGGACGTAGGTCTGGAAAAACAAACACTGTTGCAATGAGGGAGTTCACAAAAGACAAACAATGGCACACATACAACAATGTGCTGGCTCTCGTCGCCATAGATACCTTTCACGGGGAAAGTGATGAGGAAATTAAACCAATGAATTGCAAGGAGGAAATTAACAGCAGCTGTCAAACAAGGTAATTGCACAGTTTGGAACCAAGACACCTTTCCTGTAGCTCTAAGCACTAGGTAGGATCTAGAGTTGGGAAACTTAAAAAAAGCTCATAAGGGACTTCAGACTGCAAAGCTCCTGGACCATTTAATTTTTTTTGTTTTTTTTGTTTAGCAATTTGATTTGCCTTTGAAGCTATAGTGCATAGTTTCTGTCTCCCCCATGAGGAATTCTAAGTAATGACAACAACACTGTCAGTGCCAGTGTAACTGTAACTGTAAGTGTCAGTTTACATGATACAAGCTGTCTGTGACCGCGCACAGCCCCCACCCCTCCCTCACGCAGTTGGTAGTACCCGAGGAGGACACAAGGAAGATTAAAAAAAACATGGACTCTTCAGAAGAGTTCATTATCTTCACTCGAGCTTCTGCGCGGGAAAGTTGCCGGACGCCACAATCTTCTGAACATAGTCATACTGAGAAATACAGAGCGACTTTTGTGGAGCTGATAGTTTTAATTAGCTTTGTAGCAACTCATTTGTCTTGAACGTCACGGACGTTCACTAATATCAAAAAGGTACGCACTAAAGCTTTAATGAAGAGCTATAAGAGATATACTGTAGGACCACAAAGGCGCACCATGTACTGTCTCATAGATTAATACTTTCCAAAGACAAACCGTCAAGCAGGTCTTATTTAAAAAGGCACTACATCAACGTAGTGCAGTTTTACCAAATACCTCTCCGGGCAGAAAGACGCTTTGCGGGAATGGTTTTCATAAGGATACAAGTAAAAAAATCATGATGATACCAAGTTAAACATGATTGTTTTTGTTCACAGTCTAGTATAGTGTGCAAAGTAAGTATTTAAGTGTTTAAGGCCCGTTTAGCATTTGCTTTGTCTATGATGAACTTATAAGTTGAATAAATCTTAAGAACTTACAACATGAAATCCTGTTCCCAGCAGGGCTGGCCCCCCCGCACTGTGATTGTTGTGCTTTTGACATTCTGCACCTTCAGCGTCACGTAGGTGTTGAACTTGTCTGAAACAAAGGAAAAGGGAGTTTATTGTTTAAATTATAGTGAGGCAGTAGCAATACACTGAGAGCTGAACCCCAAAAAGAGGTTTTAGCCAGCCCCAAAGGATAATCACCAGCACCAAAATGATAAGAATTGAGAATAAAAATGGCAATTCAAATCCTCTCTGAATGTGTTTAAGAAGATTTACCAAACAACCTTGAACAAGCAGAACATAAATCTGAATATGAGCGCTGATCTCAGTTGTGTCTCTAGAGTCAGGCTGTACTGGACTCTCCCATGTTTTTTATATAATATAATTTTTTTTACCAATTTTGTTAAATTGGGTTTGATTTACTCAAGTATATGTACATTTTTATTTTTTACATTGTCAGAAATAACAAAATGCATAGATTTCTGAAAAATAGTGTAACAGAGACTCATTGCCTTTATTGTACGCTAAGCACTCATGTTAACTGTTGTGCGTAGTCCACTCCCCCCCCCCCCCCAAAAAAGCATTCTAAGCCAGGAAAAACCTGATGTATGACTATTAGAATACAAAAATGAACAATGGTCTCAGATAGTTATTAGATTGTTAACATATCAGTTATCAAACACAACTGAGCCAAAATACACACTTTTAAGTAATACTAACCAGGCCAGTTCTACGCTGGCTTTGTGTTGTAGAAAAAGACATCAGGAGCTCTAGTGAGAGTGAAAGCAGATAAGTCTGTCTCCCCCCCCACGCTATGTCAAGCCAATCCAATCCAGGCCAGCAAACTGACCCAGTTAATCTCAACAGCGAGCCAACCTTATGCAGCAGATACAACTACAGGATCCTACTGCCTGTGTTATTTGTAACCCGCACTGTAAATTACAGCTTCTTTTGAAACGACTCTGAAATATTTGCCCTCTAAACACACAGTTTGCAACATAGGAAGCAGGGCTGCTGATCATGTAATGGAGTGAAAGTCACTCCTGACCTGTTACTGCTGCAGAAAAGGTCTCTGTCAGACCTGATACCATCAAGACTAAAGTTGAAACTCAGTTAGGTCACAGGGGAAGGCAGCGTTTTACAAACAAAGCCTAAATATAACAGCTGGCCATTACTGTAGTAAATTATCGCTGCTGGAACTCCGCTGGCTTTTAAAGTGCCAGTTGAGACATGGAGTCAAGTGCCTGTCTGTCAGTCTGCGTAGACAAGTTTCACACCCAGTGATCTCCGTCAGACGTCTCTCGGCCAGCAGTGCCACTCAGCAGAGCCACGGCAACCGCCTGCACCAGCTGTTAGCGCTGGGCTGGGTGAGGGCTGAGGGGGGTGGAGGGGGATTACACGGCCCGTAACACAACCACCACTTTTCATTTCCTGTAGTAGGGCGAGGGAGGGTCTACATGTGCCTGCTGGTGTGCTCAGTTTGGTCTGGTAGATATCAGCCCTGCGCCACGGGTGGTCCGCCATGCGACTTCCCCTTTCTAATGGCACAAATCCAACCCCCTACTGTAGCTGGGCACAAGAGCAGCTGGAGGAACAGCTGAGATTGAGATGCTGATCTTGAGGAGGGATTGAACGATACTGTTTTTATCAAGGCTGATTATTGGTAGTTAATAAACATAACTAATATTTGGAACCAATATGCATTTACAATGAAAAATGAATCGTTAAGTACCAAATTAAGATTTTGGAATGTTAAATATCCAACACAAAACTTTATTTAGATACTTTGAGCAATTATTAAATAAATTAGAAACCGAAAAATAGGGACAGTTAAAGTGACGCGATTTTTAATTAATTCACTTTACTGGATATCGGGCAAATAAAACTGGGATGGGCAATATGGATAACTTGAAACAGAAACCCCTCTCAGTACAACGCAATACAATTTAAAAAGAGGAAGGGAATTAATAAAAAAAAGGTATCAAGTGTACGTTTAGGCAAAACATAGATATGAGACTGAGCCACACACACACACACACACACACACACACACACACACACACACACACACACACACACACACACACACACACACCTCTTGTTGGTCTATGGGAAATAAAAGCAAAGCATCAGCTGTTAAGCGTGTGTACACTATGCAAAGAATTTCCTGGTTACCTCGGCAACATATAAACATTTACTCTGCACATAGCCTTTACCACAGCAGCCGGACAAGTTATTGCAATTCTTGACACAAATGAGAGACATGTCAAACAAACCCTTTGACACACATTTTTACAACATTCCACTGATGCACAACATGAATAAATTATTAGAATTAAAATGCCTTTTATCCTGGGAGCCTCCCTAGGGAGGTGTTCCAGGCACGTCCAGCTGGGAGGAGGCCTCGGGGAAGACCCAGGACTAGGTGGAGAGATTATATCTCCAACCTGGCCTGGGAACGCATCGGGATCCCCCAGTCGGAGCTAGTTGATGTGGCTCGGGAAAGGGAAGTTTGGGGTCCCCTGCTGGAGCTGCTGCCCCCGCGACCTGATACCGGATAAGCGGATGAAGATGGATGGATGGAAAATGCCTTTTATAATAAAGATTAATTGATGCCCCAGTACCCCGCCTGACGTGCCACTGTCTGAAAGCATTGTCCATCCTACGACAAGCCCCATGAGTGAAAGGAGACAGACCTAGTGCCTCGAGGGGACAGTAGGACAAAACACAGGCATTATTACAAAAGGAGCCTAGGGGATGCTCAAGCCTTTCCCTAATTAGATATTCTATGCCTTGTGCCACATTTGGGCTAGCTCCCATGAATAGAAGAGATGAGATAAGGGAAGAGGATGTATGGATTAGATAAGAGCCACATAATGGCTGTGGCCCCTTTACAGCAGGTGCTGTCCACAAAATGGCTGATACAATCAGCACCATTGAGGAGAAAGCAGCAATAACTGTCCAGAAATACACCAAGTATATATGGCTGCACACAAAAGCCTGACCCATACGGGTTTTAAAATATGTTTGGGGAATGATCCCTCAAATGTAAATTCATAAAGAGTTGCAATAGAAGTTTTGAAATCAACTGGTAAGTGACAGTTAACATAAAATAATGTTAGGCTACTTGTCCTGTTCATGTTTTGAGACAGTGCTCACTTCCTGTGAACCACCCACTCACCCCTGAGCCCTCAGTCAAGCATCCTCTTCCATTATTGATTGATGATGACTTTTTCAATACAGTCACGGAAAAGCAGGCAGTCGGAAAGATGACATTTCAAATTCAGACTACTCATCAATACTGCATGCAAGTCAAGACGTAAACGTATCGGAGGACTTTTCTACCAATGCTGTTCATGAGAACTTTATCCATTTCAGTACACAGAGTTCTCAAATGGACATAATGTGAACACAGGATGATTCTTGAGTGAAAATGGGCCTTTGCCGGGGTCACAAGCGTGATGGGTCCGCATAGAGTAAAGGCAAAGAGTCTCTGTGTTACCTTATTTGACAGAAAACTATACATGGGCCTCTTATTTTTGACAATTTGATAAACAAAAATACTTATTACGCTTGCACAAATGAAACCTTGTTTAACAAAACTGCTTAAAAGAATATTATTAATATTTAAAATAAGTGGGAGCATCTGACATAGCCAGACTCTGGAAGATAAAACTGAGATTAGCACTCGTATTCAAGTTTTTGTTCTGCTTGTTCAACAGTTGTTCGGTAAACTGCTATTAAACACATTCGGAGAGGATTTCAAGTGCTGTTTTCTCTTAATTCTTATCATTTTTCCACTGCTGATTTTCCTTTGGGGCTTGCTAAAACCTCACTGGGGTCGCCAAAAATTCCTCTATGCAAGAAAAACTCTGGAACAGTATACTTTGGATGTGTGCTCTACACCTAAACAGAGTATTATTGAAATAAAAGCTAATATTTGGGAAATTAAATCTAAAGTCTGACAGACATACAGTGATGCACAGACTGAACACACGCACACAAATCCAGCAACACACAGCCCGTAGAAATACCCAGTTCCCCATAGCAATCCAGCAGCTAGCCATTGGCCCATCCAAGTGAACCTTCAGTTCTACATACACACTATTCCCGGAAAACAAATTATAAAAAGGAGTCCAAAGTAAGGCCTAAAAGCTATCATCCAAAGGTGTGGTGAAAGCACATCACAAACACACATCCCAGACAAGCCTTGTGTCAACTTTGAAGGCTCTTCCAATACATCACATGTCTCTCAGGATTATAATAAGCAGCGAAGACTAATAAATAACCATGTCATGTTAAGTAATTTATTTCTTGAACCTAAAGACAAACAAAGTGCCAGTCTCTAACCAAGGCTGCTCCTTGTTCCAGAGAATCAGTGCAGATCCACGCAGCAGAAGATGCCTGGTCTCTGGAGACAAACCCGTTCCAGCCAATCACCGACAAGATGGTTGGGGGAGGGGGTGGTGGTTAGTGACAGTTACATAGGTCAGAGGGGTGAGCTTGCTCTGTTTTGTTCCGTTATTTACTTGGAACATCATGCAGGAACCTTTAAGGACCTACAATTGGAGAGCGAAAATGTATAGGGTCTTTATTGCAAAGTCTAAGGGAAAAATGCCTGACTGTTCAAGTTTTACATGTGCCACAATCATACTTTTTACATTGATGAGACAAAAATGCGTTATTGCTTTCATATTATAATAATATAATCAAATTTAGTTTATTTTTTCAATGTCATCATCATCAAACATTTACCAAATATCGCCAATCACAATGGCCGTGCCTCAGTTTTCTCTAAATCGCACAGAGGTATGATCGGTAAGCTGCTTCCACACTGCAGTGGCAGAGCAAAATCTGTGCATGTTCACGTGAGAGGCAACTGCTTTATACCCTTACTGCCTAGCAGAAACCACTTTCGCTCTGCCCCCTTCCCTGACTAAAACGACTGGAGGAGGCAGATTAGCACACTGTGGTGTGAAAGCCTCCTTAACCCGGTGTTGCCCCACGCATTTGGCACAATAATTTATGTTCGCTAGAGGTAGTCTAGATCAACGACGGTAAAGTTATGGGATAGTTCTGGCGCTGCCGGAAGTCCGGCCAGATGTCACTCAATGTCCGCTTTCTTTGTGTTTACTTTAAACTCCTCTGAGCAATGTTACAAGCTCAAAGTGGCAGTTCTTGAAGTATATTTGGATTGTGCAACAAGGCAGGCCTGCTAGGTTATTTCGGGGAATGATTGTCAAGATTTACAAAGAATATGTACACAACATTTACCGACATTGGGACCGAGTGGCAGGGATTTGCTATAGACAAAATACACTGGTAAGAGAAAATTAAGTTTAACCATGTATTCAGCTAATTTATATATCTCATGTTACTGTATTGTGTGAGCAGTTTCTTCATTTAATAATGCATGTGGCATTTTGGGGGGTGCAAATGTTCTACCTAAACAAATTTCTTCCCAAAACCACTTTGAAGAGCCACACTTGCTGCGTCTAGAGCTTAGCACCGCCCGAAACGGTTATAATTGGTTTAAAGAGATGCAATCAACCCAGAGGACTGGATGCTCCAGTTGCCAGACCTTCCTCCGCAGCGCTGTGGAGATAGGCCTGGCAATACCAGACAAGGTAAAGTAAGATACTGTAGAAGCTAAAAAGACATTGTACTTAGTATATGTGTGTTTTGATATATTAACTGTGTGTTTGAGTAATATCTGTAACTGTGAGGCTGCGCTGGGAAAAGTGCGTGGGGGTGCAATGAACAGGAACAGAATGCTCTAACTCCCTGCCACAACCTGACACACATACATTGTTCCTAGCCAGCTCAAACTGGTTCTTGTTACACTATTTCACTCTATCTCATGGAAAAGTACTGATTTATAACGCCCAAAACAGACCATAATACTTGTATCGCTCAACAACCTTGAAAATGTAATAAAAAGAAACTGTCAGAGAACGAGAGTCAGAGTTGAGCTGAGAACTGTTGTGTGAGACGAAGTGAGCACCGCTCGCTTCCCCCTCCTCGACTCTCCTCCTCCTCTGCAGACGGGTTAAAACTTCATCTCTGTGTCAAGCCTGATCCTTTTGATGTTCCTCTGGGTTTAAATCTACAATTGATAATGAGTGAGAACTAAGTGTCTGAGTTTAGACCTAACATTTCTTGGTGCCGAAACCCGGGACCCAAGAATCCGCCGGTTTGGGACGACGCGGGACCAACGGGACCACTTAGGATAGAAATCTGCGAGCAGTCTCCGCCTTTGCATCGGAGGGTCCATACCTTGAGTCCGTGTCGGTCCGGACCGTCGGTGACGGGTCCCGCCGAACCAGGGGAGGCATCAAATAGGTAAGAAAACTTTTCCTAATACCAATAGTGTCCAAAGTAATGACTTTAAAAACGCTTGGGACGCCAGCGTAAAATTCCAGCAGGGCAGGAATTAGGGATCTGGCAGGGCAGGATTCCAGGGATCTGGCAGGGCAGGATTCCACGGTGACAACGTGCCGTTATTGAATTAAATTGGTTTACAGTCTAAAATAGGGTCAATTAGGGATCTGGCAGGGCAGGATTCCAGGGATCTGGCAGGGCAGGATTCCACGGTGACAACGTGCCGTCATTGAATTAAATTGGTTTACAGTCTAAAATAGGGTCAATTAGGGATCTGGCAGGGCAGGATTCCAGGGATCTGGCAGGGCAGGATTCCACGGTAACAACGTGCCGTCACTGAATTACTTGATAGTTGGTGTGTGGAAAAGTAAAAATAAATTGAAAAGATTAGTGGCTGACACAGACATGAGTTATGGTTTTGAATTGTACATGATAAAACAGAATAGATAAACATTAACCATAGTACAATTCACTGTTTGGGACTATGAATACGATTATTACCAATGATTATACATGAAAGTTAAATATAGGCTATATATATATACATATATATGTATCACTGTTTTTAAGCTCTGTTTTTAAGCTGTTATTTCATTGATGTTTTGTTTTTATACTGCTGTGGTTTTTGCTGTTTATGTGGTTGTAATCTGTGGATTGATTGTTTGAAATAATTAGTGTTTGAGTGGCCGCCGTGCCACAGACCACATTACACACACATTAGATTATAGAAAGGAAGCAGAACAATACAGTAAAAATGGGAAACGTACAAAGGAAAGCTATTGAAAGCTCAGATGATTTTAAATTCATGCAACAGCAACACCCAGGGTCCACATGTCTATTAGAAAATTGGGTAAAGAAACATGATTTCAAGGCAAAACTTTCTGATTACGATGACATAGTCAGAGTGGAGAAAGAGTTAAATGAAAAAAGAAAAAGAAAGTTGTCAAAGGGAAACCATAGACCCTGGACCCTCAGATCCTGAGGCTAAAAAGACAACTTTTCCTTGTTCTCTGTTTGCGCCTTTTTATTTGGAATATAACGAAAACCAAGCATAAATCAAATCTGAAAATGGGGGATTCACTCAAAATTGAACACTGGATTGGATTGATTGAAAAAATTGGATGGGAACAGTCAGAACAGGAAACAACGGAGCCTGGGGCCCCTAAATATAGGTGAGCAGAACCTGTTGGGAATCGAATCTGCGCATTGGTGAAATCTAAATTAAGGCAATGATGTCTCCATGGTCTGACTGATAAAAATTGGAGTGATCCAGTGGGGTTATTAATGCTATGTGTTGTTGAAGAGTAAAGAGTAGCCAAACAGTGGGTTTGGTGAGAAGTAGTGTGTATTTTGTCTGAGAGACAGACTACACACATGGAAGAGGTAATGTGTTAAAATTTCTGAACGCAGAACCTCTTAAAACATGAGTAGTGTTGAAATTTCTTAGCAAATTAATGTGTTAGAATTTCTGAACGCAGAACCTCTTAAAACATGAATGGTGCTAAAATTTCTTAGCAAATTCATGTGTTAAAATTTCTGAACGCAGAACCTCTTAAAACATGGGTAGTGCTAAAATTTCTTGGCAAATTATATGAGGAGTAATGCATGTATACATGATTACAATCACAATTATATGAGGGTGTCTGGCGAATTACATATATTGATTACTGAGTTGGGACCAGATCCCTATAGATTACAGATGGACTTATTGGTAAAAGAGAAGAAAAGAAAGAAAAAAACAATGAGTCAGAGAGCTAGTGAACGAAATTAGGAAAAAGTAATGGAAGAATATAGAACAGTTGGTCGATATCAATTCCAAAATTGTTAGATTTAAGGAAAATAAGTAAAAAAAGGGGTACGTACATGTACGTGTGTATGTGTATATATATATATATATGGAGATATATGTATGCATATATGTACATATTTGAAATTGCTCAAGAAGAATGAGCCAGAGTACATGGATTGCCACTGTTATGGGAAGACTAAGTTTATTTTTTTTTTGTTAACAGTAATTTCACTATGTCAAATTTCTGAAAAAAGACAACTATTGTGTTAGTGCCAAAATAAGACCAGATTGCTCCAGTCAAGTGCCACACATTTCACTAGCAAAAACATAAGATATGAGATGGAAAGATTTGGGAGAAGTGGCACTCAAAGTTCAAAGAGCTAATGTCATCCACAACAATTGAACAGACTGTGGATTTTAGGGAAAGATTTTTGGCCTCAGTAGAATAAAGTCAGAGAGAAACACAGTGAAGGTCACAGACATAGCCAAGCGGCCCCGAGCCCCCCTCTCTGCTCCTCTCCTTTTGTGGGACAGGAACGCGCACTCTCAGAGCTGAGGTGCCAGACAGAAAGATACAGAAAGTCAGAGCTATTCAATTACCACACAGGATATGCGGTTGTTGACCAGGAAAAGACACTGAAAGCTGGCAAACTACCAGGAAACCAGTCAGCCCAAGCAGCAGAAATAGTGGCTCTCACAGAAGCATGTAAATTGTTCAAAGACCAAGATGTTACAATCTACACTGACAGCCAATATGCTTACGCCACCACACACACATTCGCAAAATTGTGGGCTAGAAGAGGAATGAAGACATCAACAGGGAAACCAGTTCAACACGCTGCATTGTTGACAGACTTATTAGCTGCAGTTATGCTGCCCAGAACGTTAACTATCTGCAAATGCAAAGCTCACACCAATGGAACAGACCCAATTTCACAAGGAAATGCAAAAGCAGACGCAGCAGCTAAAGCAGCAGCAACCAACACGACCTCTCAAACCTACATTGCAAGTGAACCCCCAAAGACATTATATTACATGAAGTCCTGAAGGACATGCAAAACAACTCCCCTCCAGCAGAAATCAGCAAGTGGTTGTTACAAGGAGCGCAGCTAGGTCAGGATAAACTCTACAGAATAGACGGCAGAATATGCCTACCCAGAGCCCTATTTCCAGCTGTAGCAAAATTGAGCCATGGGATGAGCCATGTCTCAACAGGAGGGATGGTATCCATAGTTGGGGAAACATTCCACATAACACATGGTTTAATCACCTATTTTAAAAAAAAAATTTTGTAGAAGTTGTATCACATGCTGTAGACACAACTCACAGGGAAATGTCAGACCAAAGAGAGGAAAAACACCACAGGGCACATATCCATTTGAGGTCATACACATGGATTTCATTGAACTACACAGAAGTGGCACATATAGATATTGTCTAGTGCTAATAGACTCCTTCTCAAAGTGGGTAGAAATTGTACCCTCAAAGACAAATGACGCACTTACAGTAGCAAAAGCTATTTGCAAACACATTGTACCATCACACGGCATCCCTAGGATACTGTGGAGCGACAATGGTAGCCATTTCACCAACAGCATTGTAAGAACCATGTCACAACATTTAGGCATCGACCTCAAGTTTCACTGTGCATATCACCCACAGAGCGCAGGGCTAGTGGAAAGAACTAATGGCACGATCAAAGCTAGGCTCAGAAAGACTATGGAAGAAACAGGAAAACCATGGCCTGAATGCCTTAGCTTAGTCAAGACATATATGCACATCACCCCTAACCATACAGGATGTACACCATTTGAGATAGTGACAGGGAGACCATTTCACTTGCCATTAGTAGAAGATCCTTTGGTACAGGACCAAGAAGGTGATGTAGATCCCATCACCAAGTGGCTGTGTGAACTGTTTAAGGAACAAGAGGTTGGGAGAACAAATGATCTGCCTAGTACCCCTTTGTCTCCCACACAGACACTGCTGATACCAGGAGACTGGATCCTGCTCAAAGTGATCAAGAGAAAACACTGGCACAGTCCTAGGTGGGACGGTCCATTCCAGGTCTAGCTGACCACACCCACCGCCATTAAGGTAGCAGAACGAGACACCTGGATCCACCAGCGACTCCACCAAGAAGGTGACGACACCCCTGATTTGTACCCCATACCAGACTATGACCCAGATGAGGATGACCCCGTCTAGGGGGTCTTCCCCCGATGTGTGCGACGCTGAATGGTCCACACCAACGGTGAGGACATGTGCTAGTAACCTCTGTCCTCCAACCCTTCTTCCTGCTACGCTCCACCCCTATGCTTGTGCGTACTCATGAACTGATCCAGATGATGAACTGGCCAAGAGGCGATCGTCTCCAGGCGGAGAGGTCGAGTGGGAATTTTTCCCTTCATAATATGGCAGAAGGGTTTTCGCCCACTCCTGTTCACATCACCTGTTGTAATGTTTAACCATGAAGAATGTAACTTAAAGTTCCTCCTAGGGAAGCAGTTATATTTGGAAGATGAGACAGTTGATATATGTATATGTACAAGTTGTTCAAAACTCACAACAGGAGGGATATGTAGAAGCTAAAAAGACATTGTACTTAGTATATGTGTGTTTTGATATATTAACTGTGTGTTTGAGTAATATCTGTAACTGTGAGGCTGCGCTGGGAAAAGTGCGTGGGGGTGCAATGAACAGGAACAGAATGCTCTAACTCCCTGCCACAACCTGACACACATACATTGTTCCTAGCCAGCTCAAACTGGTTCTTGTTACACTATTTCACTCTATCTCATGGAAAAGTACTGATTTATAACGCCCAAAACAGACCATAATACTTGTATCGCTCAACAACCTTGAAAATGTAATAAAAAACTGTCAGAGAACGAGAGTCAGAGTTGAGCTGAGAACTGTTGTGTGAGACGAAGTGAGCACCGCTCGCTTCCCCCCCCTCCTCGACTCTCCTCCTCTGCAGACGGGTTAAAACTTCATCTCTGTGTCAAGCCTGATCCTTTTTGATGTTCCTCTGGGTTTAAATCTACAATTGATAATGAGTGAGAACTAAGTGTCTGAGTTTAGACCTAACAGATACTCGCTATGGTAAAGTACAAACCCCAATTCTAATGAAGTTGGGACGTTGTGTAAAACGTAAATGAAAACAGAATACAATGATTTGCAAATCCTTTTCAACCTTCTGTATATTCAATTGAATACACTACAAAGACATCTGTGAAGGCACCATTAATGCTGAAAGGTACATACAGGTTTTGGAGCAACATATGCTGCCATCCATCAATGTCTTTTTACAGGGACGTTCTTACTTATTTCAGCAAGACAATGCTAAGCCACATTCTGAGCATGTCACAACAATGTGGCTCCATAGTAAAAGAGTGCAGGTACTAGACTGGCCTCCCTGCAGTCCAGACCTGTCTCCCATTGAAAATGTGAGGCCATTATGAAGCACAAAATATGAAAAAGAGACCCCGGACTGTTGAGCAACTGAAGGTATACATCAAGCAAAACTAGTGCAACATGCCCTTGTCCCAGCTTTTTTGGAACTTAATGCAGGCATTAAATTCATAATGAGTGAATATTTGCAAAAATGATTAAGGTGTATCAGTTTAAACATTAAATATGTTGTTGCTGTTGTAGTGTATTAAATTGAATATAGGTTAAATAGGATTTGCAAATCATTGTATTCGGTTTTTATTCACATTTTACATAACATCCAAAACTTTATTGAAATTGGGGTTTTTATATAAAATTGAATAAACTAATTGATGTTCAATGCGATAAACTGTTACATCGGACAAAGATTTCTCACACATGTACAACAAAAAAAGATTAATATCCGTCTTAGGATTTAATAACAATTTGATTTTAAATATTAATTTGGACCATATAAGCTCGAAAATTATAGAAAGGAACAATCATTTCGTCACCATATAGTACGTCGAGATCCAATAATATTATCCACTTCCAAATGTGATGTAGATTCTGCTGACAACAACAGTTCATTATCATGTATGCTTCATACACACAATGCTTATTTCACTCCACAGCATGTGCAAAACACATACAAATGAGTACAGTATGCACATGACCTTTTGCTGTTCTAAATCTCTTGACAGATTGTATTTGACAAATCCTTCTTTGTCCTGTAGCAAAGAAGAAAAAAAAACTGACTGATGTTTACATTTCGCAAGGGAGACAACAGTTTGCTCTGGGACAGGTGTCACATGTGGTGTGGCCCAGGAGAGGGAAGGAAGAGAAGAGACAGACAGAGAAGTCCAGCACAGGCTGGCAAAAAAAAACCAATACCTCAAAGTAGAATAGTGCTGCTTTTGACACAAAGTAGACACCTCACTAAATCATGCAGTTTTCCCAAAAGGGGAAAGGGGCTAAAAAAAAAAAAGACACACTGAACAAATGTAGAGACCTGGGTAATTAACTTTAGCAATTATTCTCAGCAAAAACGGGGTTAGCCAGGGAGGGCATATCTAAAGCTGACATGACTTTCTGTCTTTGCTCTTGCCAGAAACGTCATAGGGCTTAAAGGAAGGTGTAAGGCTGAACACTATAAGGATTAGCTTAGGTGGAGAGTTTGGAGATCTGGACTTAGCAGCCAATGATCTAAGCTCACCTGTGCACGGCCTGCCGTAGAAGGACACTGGATTGCGTAATGCAAAATCCAGCCAAACTTTCAGTGACTAGTCAGACTGATTAACCAACATGAGCAGCTGTGTGGCGTACTTCCAAAAACAATAAAGCTAATTAGAATTTAGTAAGGTCTGCTGGTTGGTTAGAGCAGGGGTTCCCAAAACTTTCAGCCCACGACCCCCAAAGTAACGGTGCAAGTGACTTGCGACCCCCCCACTATAAACGTATATAAACATTGTGCGCAACCGCTCACGCACTATAGGAGTATCCAAACACGAGCATATTGACAACACAAAATAACACAACAGCCATAACATTATTCTGCAGTAATTTACTCATTACTTTAATTTGAACTTAACCTCACCTAATGAGATGGATGTGCAATACGTTTGGAGCACAGCAAGTCCAATCTTGGCTTAATGTTGGAGAGCCACTAGTCACTAGTTTTATCTTGTGTTAAAATCATGGCTAACATATGCCATTTCTAATCGTTTTTAAATTTTTATTTTATTTCTGGAAGTCAACTTGCTACCCCCCTTCTCTGGCTCGCGACCCCCCTGTGGGTCCCAACCCCCACTTTGGGAATCACTGGGTTAGAGGTCTCGCTCTAAACATTGTAAATGGCCGTATTATTGGGAGTTTGCTGGACACACTTCCCTACAGCCTGACGCTGGGGATAGATCACGTCACTGAACATGCCTTAAAACAACATTACTAATCCCACAGGAGCCACAGAATATCCTCCGATCTCAAAATTCAATGAGGACTCAGTGTTCACGTCAAGACAATAGGGGTGTACGATTCAGAAAATATGATTTGATTCCCATTTTTAGACTCAAGCTTCAATACAATATCGTTTTTCGATTCAAAACGATTCTTGATTAAAAAAATGATTCACAGTATGTACACGTAGTTACTTTCCCAATGTATGTATGTACAGTGGGTACGGAAAGTATTCAGACCCCTTTAAATTTTTCACTCTTTGTTTCATTGCAGCCTTTTTCCAAAAATCAAAAATGTTCATTTTATTTCTCAGTAATGTACACTCAGCAACCCATCTTGACAGAAAAAAACAGAAATTTAGAAATTTTTGCATATTTATTAAAAAACAAAAACTGAAATATCACATGGTCATATGTATTCAGACCCTTTGCCGTGACCCTCATATGTAACTCAGGTGCTGTCTATTTCTTCTGATCATCCTTGAGATGGTTCTACACCTTCATTGGAGTCCAGCTGTGTTTGATTATACTGATTGGACTTGATTAGGAAAGCCACACACCTGTCTATATAAGACCTTACAGCTCACAGTGCATGTCAGAGCAAATGACAATCATGAGGTCAAAGGAACTGCCTGAAGAGCTCAGAGACAGAATTGTGGCAAGGCACAGATCTGGTCAAGGTTACAAAAAAAAATTCTGCTGCACTTAAGGTTCCTAAGAGCACAGTGGCCTCCATAATCCTCAAATGGAAGACGTTTGGGACGACCAGAACCCTTCTAGAGCTGGCCGTCCGGCCAAACTGAGCTATCGGGGAGAAGAGCCTTGGTGAGAGAGGCAAAGAAGAACCCAATGGTCACTGTGGCTAAGCTCCAGAGATGCAGTCGGGAGATGGGAGAAAGTTGTAGTAAGTCAACCATCACTGCAGCAATCCACCAGTCGGGGCTTTATGGCAGAGTGGCCCGAAGGAAGCCTCTCCTCAGTGCAAGACACATGAAAGCCCGCATGGAGTTTGCTAAAAAACACCTGAAGGACTCCAAGATGGTGATAAATAAAATCCTCTGGTCTGATGAGACCAAGATAGGAGTTTTGGCCTTAATTCTAAGCGGTATGTGTGGAGAAAACCAGGCACTGCTCATCACCTGTCCAATACAGTCTCAACAGTGAAGCATGGTGGTGGCAGCATCATGCTGTGGGGGTGTTTTTCAGCTGCAGGGACAACGACTGGTTGCAATCGAGGGAAAGATGAATGCGGCCAAGTACAGGGATATCCCCGAAAACCTTTTCAGAGTGCTCTGGACCTCAGACTGGGCCGAAGTTTACCTTCCAACAAGACAATGACCCTAAGCACACCGCTAAAATAACGAAGGAGTGGCTTCACAACAACTCTGTGGCTGTTCTTGAATGGCCCAGCCAGAGCCCTGACTTAAACCCAATTGAGCATCTCTGGAGAGACCTGAAAATGACTGTCCACCAACGTTTACCATCCAACCTGACAGAACTGGAGAGGATCTGCAAGGAGGAATGGCAGAGGATACCCAAATCCAGATGTGAGAAACTTGTTGCATCTTTCCCAAAACGACTCATGGCTGTATTAGATCAAAAGGGTGCTTCTACTAAATACTGAACAAAGGGTCTGAATACTTATGACCATGTGATATTTCAGTTTTTGTTTTTTAATAAATATGCAAAAATTTCTAAATTTCTGTTTTTTTCTGTCAAGATGGGTTGCTGAGTGTACATTACTGAGAAATAAAATGAACTTTTTTGATTTTTGGAAAAAGGCTGCAATGAAACAAAGAGTGAAAAATTTAAAGGGGTCTGAATACTTTCCGTACCCACTGTATGTATGTATGTATGTATGTATGTATGTATGTATGTATGTATGTATGTATTCATATCCATATTATTCATGTGGATTTGTTTGTTATTTGTTTTATGATGTACAGTGCTACTCATGAGTATAGGAACCCCTGCTTAAGTTGACTAAAAAGAGGAATAAAAAAATCATCTCATAGAAATTGATCTTAATGCCTTAAGTAAGAAATGAGAAAAAAATCCAGCCTTTAAGGACACCAATTTTCATTATGAATGAATGAAACATTCTTCCTTAAAATACAGGGGGCATAAGTATACACACCCCTATGTTAAATTCCCATAGAGGCAGGCAGATTTTTATTATTAAAGGCCAGTTATTTCATGGATCAGGATACTATTCATCCTGATAAAGTTCCCCTGGCCTTTGGACTTAAAATACCCCCCCCATCATCACATACACTTCACCATACCTACAGATTGGCATGGTTCTATTTCAGTTAGATTAATAACTGGTTTGATTTGCATTGAGAGATGATCTTACAGAAAGATCCACATGCCAATTTTTTTTTGCACACCCCTACAAGACAAATACAGTTAAATGTTCATAAAAAGTAAAAAGTTTGTAAATACAACAGTACTGACCTGGAAGTCCATGGAGCTTGGCTTTTTTCACTGCAACACAAAACGGAAAAAATAATTAAGCTTATTGTAAAACAGATTAAAATGAAATGATCTTATTTGGAATCCACTGTTGTAACAAAAAACAAAAGAAACAACAAAACAGTGATGTTGAGCACAATGTGAAACAAGTATGGAAAAACAAGTCAGAAATGTTAACATATCTGGGCAAGTAAACAGAGTCTCATGTTATTGAAACCTGACAAATTCATTTCTATGCAGACAAGCCGGGAGTCGATGACTCGTGACACCTGAATCTCACAGACACGTCAGCCGCTTCACGATGTTGTCGTCCGCAAAAGCAGGAACACTTAATGTGCAAAACAGATGAGCTATTTGTTACGGTGGGCAGCGTGAAAATGCTATTAAAAAACAAAAACATTGAATGTTTTCATTGAATTCATGCATCACCTTCCCTGATTGGGAGGCTTTTTAATCACTCATGATACTATCATGTAAACTGGTTCATTTCCATTCCCCTTTTACATTTATTTTTACCTTGACTCTACCATAGTAACTGCCATGGAAGAACTATTATTTACCTATACTCCTGGTACACAAGTTGTTCTTATATAAATACAACCCTTTTGTGTACAATACTCTACTGCTACCATTATTATTATTATTATTACAACTGTTCAGCATTACAACTCCTTAATTATGTAAATACAGTATCATAACATTCCTTTAACTATGTACATAATACCGTACATATCCACACTCCTTATATTTCTGCTTCGGATTCTGAAAACCCTCCAACAGCGGATGAATAATCCCAACCACTGCTAGCGTTTAGAAGTGAAATAGATAACAATAACAATCTGTTTTTATATCAAATTATATTTCTCAGGTTTCTTTTATGAGTCTAGCTTTGGAAAGTTCAAAATCTGACAAAGAGACACGTGACAGTTTGGGCATGCTACAAAAAAAAAAAACTTTAAAAATTATAGCCTAATCTGTAGGATTAGGCATCAGGAACCGGTTCCAACTTGCAATCGCTACAAAAATTACAATTCCATTGGAATCATTTTTTTTTTTTGTGGAATTGTTGGGAAAATTGGGTTTTGAATCCGATCAAATTTGTTTCAAATTTAACACGCGCAAGTTTTGGTTTCCGTAGCGGCCACCGTACTTCCAGGTGCCACGGAGCACAGTAAGAGGCTCTCTAGTGTGGCTTTATTTTACCTTGGAAAGGCCCTGTAAAACTGTAAATCACCACCAAATCAAAATAAAACTGTGTTTTTCTCTGCATAGTGGATTTTTTGGCAATAGAGGTGTTAGCCAGCACCAAATGAAAATCACCGGCGCCAAAATAATAGAAATTGCAAAAATGAAAGCAACCACTGAATAAACTAGTGATGGTCAAATGAAGCTTGGCGAACCTGTTCAAAGAAAAAGGTTAAAGGAATGACAATTCAGTGTGTTTTCAACCCTTTGAACAGAGAGCGCCATCTAGTGAGCTCAGAAAATAAAGACAGTGGTTCGCGATGCTTCATTTGACCATCAGCACCAGAGTCTGGCTGTGTCCGACTCGCCTGATGACTTTAACCCTCATGTTGTCCTCGGGTCAAATTGACCCGTTTTCCTATATCACTGTTCTTTGTAATTACCCAAAATAACATGATTGATTCCACACAACGCTCTTTGGCAAGTCCAAATCTCTACTTTCATTAATTTTGGGTGTCTTATTCAATTTGATAGCATTTGCTGAAAAAAATTGAAGTGGTCTCGCAATATTATTGAGTAAAAGTTGACATATTCCAGTCTGTGGTTATCCATCAACATGCATTTCTTTAATTTTAGTAATAATAATTTAGAAATAATTCCTAATTTCTGCTGGTCTAACTCAAACATTAGGTATAATTTCCTATAAATGAGATTTGACCATAAATTCCAAAAATAACTGTAAAACTAAAGTAAATAAGTTAGTGTTTAGTAGTGTTGAAAACGTCAAAAAAGAGACAAACATTGAAAAAAGCGTCAAAAGTGTTAAAAAAGGGACAAAAACATAAGAAAAAGTTAAAAACATCTATAATAAGTGTCAACAAAAGTGTTGATGTTCAATTTTGAGGTGAAAACAACACAAGGGTTAAAGGTAGTATTTAAATATTAGTAGTTTTTAAAGCAGTTTTGTTGACTGAGGTTTCGTTTACTCAAGCTTTATATATAATTTCTGTTCATCAAATTGTCAGAAATAATGCATTATTTCTTTGGAATAAGGTGACACTGACTGTTTGCCTTTACTATACGTGGACCGAGCATGCTTGTCTTGCATAAAATCGGTATAAGAATTTTAATTGTTAAAATCAAAATAATGCCCAACCCTACTGATGGGTATTGGAATATTTGTCATCAAAATCTACTGTAATATGAGTTTTAGATTTTGTGGAAAAATAATGTACTAAAGATTCACACGCACATTTTATTAGAGTTGACAAAAGCATTTCATTTGATTGGTAACTATCAACTTTAATACAATCAAGAAGAATACGGCCAGACAGCTGTTTCACTAAACACAACAGCTGGTAAGCAAACACACAAAACACAAAGGCAAAAGTGGGCCAGGGCAGATGGGTTTTAAGGTAAAAAAAACTGGCGCCCCGGTAGCTCAGCTGGTAGAGCAGGCGCCCATATATAGAGGTTTAGTCCTCGACGCAGGAGGACCGGGTTCAACTCTGACCTGCGACCCGTTGCTGCATGTCACTCCCCTATCATGTCTTCAGCTGTCCTGTCAACATAAAGGCCTAAAGACGTTCAGAAAATAATTAATAGTAACAAAAACTGTCAACAGCAAAGAAAATTTGCTATCTGTTTCAGTTTATTTTTAGACCATCTTTAGTCCCTTGACACATCTACACAATAACTTTTATGGGATTGTGAAGCGCTTTGGAGGGGATTAATTGTGATTACTGTTGGAGGTTTATGTGTTCAGGCATAGAAACTACACTAAAGCTTGAGATGGCAGATGGCAGGACGGGATGACGGAGGCACAAATGAAGCTTTCATATTGTCATGCAAAAAATAACTATGCAGGAGAGATTTTACAATTTTAGCCCAAATTAGAACAATTAAAAGAATTAAGGATTACAACTCAGTCTTTTGACAGTGTTGTCATTAAGGAGAACGGGGGGGAAAAAGGAACTTTGTTATCACAAAGTTGGGAAGAAAAACAAACTTCTTCTGAAGCGTTTCCTCTCTTGTACATACCACACTGTGAAGCGGAAAGGGAGCAGGGGAAATGTGGAGAGAAACCAGCAGTGTGATTTTTTTCTCTTTTTTTGGGGCTTTCCACTAATTCATTTCAGCCATGTGTTCAACTCTTTGTCACTGGGGCAAATGAGCTGGCAAAGTGGCCTCATGTCCCCAACTGCATAATGTTATTTAGGGCTGTGGTACACAGAGCAGAGGGCAATAAACCAGGGCCATTATGGTGGAAACTGATGCTTATCATTTTCTGTGCTGGGTCCCTCCATGGCTTTAGAGGCCATTTAGCTCACTGTTTGGCAAGGCTAGTTGTACAATTTTGTTGTTATTTAACCTTTATTTAACCAGTTAGGCCGATTAAAAACACATTCTCATTTGCAACAACGACCTGGCCAAGACAACGCATATACAGTGAGGAAAATAAGTATTTGAACACCCTGCTATTTTGCAAATTCTCCCACTTAGAAATCATGGAGGGGTCTGAAATTGTCATCGTAGGTGCATGTCCATTGTGAGAGACAATCTAAAAAAAAAAATCCAGAAATCACAAACAATCGCAAACAACCCCGCAGCTGTCACTCAATTTAATTTCAGATATTCCTAAATCCTGATTGGCAGTTAGAAATACTACTTGGCGTCCCATTTTTCAAACTGGCAAAAAACAGAAATACAAAAAATTTGTTGTGTTAATTACCAAAACTGTTCCTGACATTCTAAAATCATGAGTCCATGTAAGACTGGTTTATTTAAGAAAAAATAAAAGCATCTGTGGAAGGTCTGGCAGAAAGCAGGAAGTGACGCCAGGATCTACTACTGCACTGTTGCAGACAGTGGTGTGCTTCCACTTGGCTGTTGGATCTGATCAGGTGCGTAGAGAGGGGGGGGAGAGAGAGAGGGGGAGAGAGAGAGAGAGAGAGAAACAGATGGCCAAGGGATTACTCCCACAATCTCTAAGCGCTCTCTCTGCCTCTTTCTCTCTAATTCCACTACTCTGCTGCTCGCTACACTCAACCCCTCTGCTGCACTTCAGCTGTTTTTAGCCTCAGATTCTCATCCTTTATCAAGTTATGTGCTTGTAATATCTCCTCACCTACATAGCCAGCTGCAAAGTCAAATAAGCAGGCTCGGAGCAAACAGCGTTGATGCAGTGGCTGCATCTGGGGCTTGAACCCTTAAAAGACTGGAGCGTGTGCCATGCCAAAGAAGTGCTACATCACTGTTGTCATTTGTCCACCATTTGTCGTCATTTGTTGTCAAAAAGGAGTAAAAACTAATTTGAACTGTATGTCACCAATAGAAAAACTAATTTGTACTGTATGTGAACAATAGAATCTGCATTCAAAAGATGATGATGCACACCCTAACACTTTCCAGCACAGTTTGGTCAAGTGCGACTTCCTCATCTTCCAATAACAACCTTCAGGACGATCTCCAGTCTGAGCACTGGGGACATGAGGAAAATATGCGACTGAACGTTGAATATTGCGAAAAACGATATTACTTGAGAAACAGATATTAAAGTGTTAAGCTTTGCTGCTTTCAGGATTCTTTTAAAATAATGTGAACTGCTTGTTGAGTTTGAAACAAATAAACAGTAATATTTTCCAACATTGGTTTGTTGAAGAAATTGAACATTGAATTGAATGAGTGCCTTTCGCGATATGTCGCAGCCTTTCGTTTATTACACCAGTGGATATCTGGAAAACAATAACATAATTATATATTGTGCAGCCCTACTGAGCACATCACCATCCGTTGTTGGCTGCCCTCCATCAAGGCACTGCATGACACACTGGGTGATGGACAACACAGGAAATATTGCCATCAACTTCATTCACTTCCCTCAAAACCTTGCAGGTGACCATACGGGTCCTTAAGCGGGCATTCACACAATTTTCCGAAGGGTGGTGTGTCTAGGGGGAGTGTCAATGAAATGGCCCATTTGTGTGACGTCCTGTTGTGTTCTTAACCCCCCCGAAAAAGCACAAATAGACTTTATATTTTACATTTACTGTTTGTTATCATCAGATCGTTTATAGATTGACGTATCCGACCGCACTTGAAGGCAGCTTTATGTCGAGAGAGAGAGAGAGAAAAAAGAGACGAGCGAGACAGCAATAGCAAATTGCTTTGTTTGCAAACATTCAGCTATTACACAAACTCCAGGGCTGGTCAGTGCATTTTTTACTCTCATGGTGTTTCCTTGTGGCAGTGATGTTTTCCTTTTTACACACGGCTTCTCAGGCCGCCTCAAACCATAGCTCAAAACACACCGAGAAGTCTGATCGCCGGTTACATGATTGGCCACCGCAGCGTGGGGTCTGATTCCTGATTCCTACCGGCTGTGTAGGAACCGGTTCCATAGAGGAATAGAGTCTCAGGACCCAACCCTACCGCAGTGTGACATGGGGTTGCATTTCTCCAAAAGTTGAGTCGGTCTCACCTTTTCGCAGCAGGCCCGCTGTCAACCCGTGTGGCAAAAGGAAAGAGCTGCAGGCAGCCGGAACGCAGCCTAACAGTGCTAATCCACTTTGGCGACACGACTGATGCTCCACGCCCCTGTCCGGCAGCTGATTGGACGAACTTGTCACATGGGTCTGGCTGCTGGAGAATTTCAAACCACGGTCATGGTGGCCCGGACTGAACACAAGGTCATATTTTACAAAAATACCTCACCGAAACATGTTCCTGAAAACATTTTAAGCGAGAAACAGGCCATACAGCTTATATTTGTCTTCATTTCAGATCGACAAAGTTTGAAAGATTTTCATCTACTTCTACAGGATAGTCGAGTCACGTTCAACGGATTCGTTTGCATTAAGATGGGCATCGACCAGCTTTTTCGATGCAGCGGCGCCTTCCAGGGAGGCTTTGCGGGTGCGTTAAAGTTGCTTGATGTCACCCATAGGTATAGAGTGGAGCGCGGTGCGACAGAAGCGTCGCACGGCCAGATGGATCTGCACTGTAACACTAAGACCCGTTACCACAAAAGCTGCCATCCCATAGCTGTGTGTGAGCTCTTTGCCTTCCAACTCCTCTGTTTGTAAACTGTTCCAGCTAACACTCCGTAGAGTCAGAAGATCACAGGTAATCTGTCTCTAAGTAATCATGCGTCTGAGTCTGTACAACTCAGGGCTGTGCAATGACTCACGTTTTATCGATCACAAAACCAGAGTAATCAAGAAAAAAATATTACTTTGCACATTACGCTTTGCAAGTCAATTCATTTTTTTTTCCTTCTTATTTCCAACATTATAACATCTTTCCACAAGTCAATTTAGTAATTGTGATTTAAACATTGACCAAAATAATCATGGTTAGGATTTGTTTCCCCCCATGAAACGGGCAGCCCTAGTACAACTCCAATGGTGCAGCATGATGGGGTCCATGTGAGCCATGCGTTCAGCCATCCCTGCTCTGATCCACAGCAGGAGTCCAACCCCACATGTCCATTTGAAAGGACCACCACTTATCTGTTGTGTAAAGACATTGCCATGGAGATGAACCATCTCGACTCCCAATAAATAAGCAACATTGTCAAGCTGCGCTCATCAGGAGATGAGTCACAACATCAGCTAATCCCACAACCCCTGCCCGAGCACCCCTTTCTCTGTTATCTATGGTCTGAATAACTCCTACCAGCTTCCGTTTCCCATAACAGTGATCAATAAATGGACAGTGCGCTAGCTCTATTGTGAAGGGCCCACATTAAGTACAACGACTCTTGATTGCCGGGGCCATTGGGTTCAACTTTCTAAAGCAAGTGGGACCAAGCTGACATGCCTCATAGTGACCTTTACCCTGCAAGGAGTCTCGCTCTTTCCCAGTTTGGTGTACTGATGCTTGAATCCCTTCTGAGGCTCATTGTTTTGTTTTTTTTTTTTTTTTCCCCAAAAGGAGCAGATGTCATTCAAACGCGTTCCCTTTAAAATGTTATGTTCGCCACACATCCAAATGTTGTAGCGCTTCCTGCTGTAAAACAACACTGATCACCAAAGTTTCTTTTTTTGGGATAAGACAGTGATGACAGGACGATATGAGATTGCCCATTCTTAATGGAATATCAGCAATGATCTTTGTGCCACATATGAAGAGGCCGGTGTGAGGTCAGTCTTTCAATTACTTAATATAAATACTTGTGGTTTCAGCAGCAGTATTTATAGTGGAGGCATCACACCTAGCCTGAAATAAAAAATAAATAAATAAAAAAAAGCCTTCCCCACGTTTGGTCATCAAGTATCTAACACCACAATTTGGTAGGGCTGGGCGATATGGAGAAAATCAAATATCACAATATTTGATTTCAATACAGCAACAATATTGTAGTGTCGACTATTGTTCCTTTCACAAAATATTTACACAAAGAGATTTTTGATACATAATCAACAGTAATGTGTATAGAATGACTAAGTGGGTAAATAATAGAACAGCTAGAACAGTCTGCTAAGTTCAGAAAATGACATCACTTTCCTGTAATGCAGCCTTTAACACCAGGAAAAGACAACACTTATGTCATATTTCGATATTATGAAATCCAAAATCTAAGACGATATCCAGTCTCATATCACGATATTGGTATAATAGCCATATTTTGCCCAGCTCTACAATCTGTTTGATTTAGCTCAGCAGGTAATCGGTTGATAGATCACATTGTGCGTTTGGTTAGCAGCAAAAAATCCGAGCAGCGGGATGCAATTAGTGACAATCAGCTTCTGGTGTGAGAGAAAGAAAACTTGTCAAGCTAGGCATAGGCTACTACTTCAACAGGGAGGACTCCTGCTCTGCATGGCTGTATATCTTAACATGGGTGTTGTGACAACCATTGCCCAACATTGACACGAACAACATTTGCACAGAAACTTAAGATCATAACACTGTTTGCTTGATTGTGTAAACACGCATGAGGAGTTTTCTTAAAGGATATTTGAAGAGAAGTCCATCTTTGATCAAAATTTCAAATTCAAAAGATAAGGGATAGACAAAGAAATAGTTTATGCTCTCTTTTAAAAATGACAAACACAACGCATTATGGCCAGCTTAACTGTTTGAAAAAAAAAATTATATTGAGTGTAGTTTGGCAGTGTGGTTCTGTCATCATTCCAGATGTGCATACAGTACATGTGGCTGCAGCTCTGTTTAAGCTTGTTGCATGATTTGCTCCCCCCCCCCAATCCGGGCAGCACTGGACCACACTGCTGGGCATTTGTCTTGTTGACATAAAATAGGATATTGCATAATATGCTTTGTTGCTATAAAGGATGCTGGGGCAGGCAAGGATTGTCCAACTTCTTTGTGGTGTTAACCCCCCCACCAGATTTAGCTTTAGTCATGTATTCGCATAGGAATATGTCCATGTAAAAAGACTTTAACCTTATTTGTAAGGTGGTGCACACAAAAAACATATGAATAACTCAATTATTATATTTGTTATTATTTCCATTTGGACCCCTAAATAAAAATGTAATTGCTGTATGGTTGAGTAATTAAAATTAAAACTCATCTTAATTTTCACAATCTGATCTAGGCTTTTTAACTCTTATTCTGAACTGGGATCATCCTAAACTGACCATAATTTAAAGTAGCCTTGTATGGCTACGGTTTTTTGTTTTTTTGTGATAT
Organism: Etheostoma perlongum; assembly: GCA_026937815.1. Classification (NCBI taxonomy): domain Eukaryota; kingdom Metazoa; phylum Chordata; class Actinopteri; order Perciformes; family Percidae; genus Etheostoma; species Etheostoma perlongum. The sequence continues at coordinate 20,866,312 of CM049386.1, read as the reverse complement.
CCCAAAGTGTCAGTGGTGGTTCTGTTAGGCTAGAACTGCTGGCATGGTAAGCTAGATATTAAAAAAAAAAAAAAAAAAAAAATCTAAAATACGATTCTTGTTTTTCATAAAGTCTGTGTTAAAAAAAAAAAAAAAAAAAACTAAAAAAAACCGTTAAATCACGACGGGACAAATGTAGGCTACTAGCCACTGTTTTTGCTCCCTGAGGGAGAAAGCCTCCTGCCAGAAAACCTGTTCTGTAAAATTATGAGATTGAATTCAACAAACTCAAGGTTCTACGTGTAAAACTTAGGAGTTAATATCGTTTCTAACCATGTCACGGCAAATAAATTTTAAAAAGTACGTAAAACATACCTCTGACACACAGTAACGACATGGCAAAGCGCTTCCAGCGACAGTCCAGTAGTTTTAATGTTTGTAGAGCAGGCTGTCAGCGGAGATTTACTCCCTCCGGTATCATTTTAACCGTCAAATTACTTTACAAATTGCCGAAAAGCTCCAACACCGAATGTTTACAGGTGGTTTTCTTCTTCTGGACTCGCGGCGAGAGCAGCTGTCCCCCGCCACGGCCACGCCATTATTAAAACTCTCATCACAGGTTTTCAGACTGACGAACAACCTGAGGGCACTCAGAGAGGGGAAAGGCGGGGTCCAGGCACCTGTTACTGGCGTCTGAGGTGTCCAATCAAAATACAGTACCGTACTGAAGGGCAGAGCCGGTTAAAATAAATCCGACCAATCACTGTGAGGGACGGGTTAGAGGAAGAAACAGGTGACGCATACAGTCTGGGCAGACCAAACACCTGTAACTTTTTATAAGAGGTGTTATAAGAGCTGTTTGGTAGCTTTTTTACAGCTTTAAATAATATAGATAGATAGATAGATAGATAGATAGATAGATAGATAGATGATAGATAGATAGATAGATAGACTGTTCAGCAGCTCTTTCAGTAGTGTGCATAATAATTGAATAAATAGAACAAAGTTAAGTAAACAGAACACAAACAAAGGCAACTAGTAAAAATAGGAATGAAGCAAAATATACAAGTTTTATATATATATACACTGTACATATACACAGTATATGTACAGTATATATATATACACAGTGTATATACACACAATTTTTAAATAGTAAAACAGGTGTTTTAAAACTGACCTTCAACCTTTAAAAAAATAAATAAAATAAAATAAATGTTTAATTGTGCTGATTTACTTAAACAAACTAATTATCTTTATCTTTATCTTATCTTTATCCATTTACAATGTAATTTTCGACAACCTATATTCTTAATTGAATGTGATGTGAATGGACAATTACAATGTTTTATGTCTTGGACTCCTTTTTAACTTGCAACACACAGCATTACTGATTTCTTAATTTCTCAATTTTCTTTTATTTCTTATGTAGTTTTGTTTTAATTCCACTTCTTTGTTTTGTTCCACTATTTTATTTGCCCATATAGTTGCTGCATAGCCTACTATTAAAAATGATTTAGCATCATTAGCTGATGTGTCAAGTCAGGTTAGGTTTTGAAGCCCTTTTATGACAAAGACCTTTATAATTAAGCAGTGCCTTTTGAACAGCCATGCAGCCCAAACATATTAAATTAAATTTGGTAAATCTCAAAATGGTCTTCACCATACAACTGTGGCAGAGCTAATACAAAATCAACAGCACCACCATGTGTTTTAGAGAGCCATTGCATTGGGTCCTGAAACATTTATTTATAACATGTTTTCATTAAAGGTGTCACATTGTAGGAGAAGGTGCATCTCCCTCACCTGTCGATCACTGACCATGTAGGCCGATTCTTTTTTTATTTTGTTTGCCATGATTGTTTGTGTCTTCTTCTTTTGATTGCACGTTTGTCGTCACTGAGCTGTACTTGGTTAGGAGCCGTCTTTGTAAATGCTGGGTAACTTGAGGGTACAGTTCTAGGTAACAACATAGTTTCCTTATCCTTACATACTTTACAGGCCAAAATATTAGGGGAAGGTTTTCATGTTTTGGCTTCAGAATATTTTGAATATAGACCTTTAGTACACTGGCCAAAAAAGTACCAAATAAATAATTGAGAAAATGTTTTATTATTATTATTATTATTATTATTATTATTATTAGGCCTAGTAGCAGAGTAGTACGTTAACAGTAACATAGTAACAGTTTCTGGTCCGAGATACATAATTGGCTCTCAGGATTGATAATATCCCTACTCTCACCTTGTCACACCTCCTCTTTTATAAGGATAATGTAGATTTGTTAGAATTAAATTTAGTCAATATGATTATTCTTATGGGTAAATATCATATCCAAGTGGAGATGTTCCAAGCCTTCCTTTTTGACTTATAAATGATTTTAAACAGTTTTTTTCATCACTGAAAAATATCAGATCAAGTAAAATTGCAAGACAAAGTGTATAACATATCTAGGAAACCACTGTTTTGATTAATCTCTCCTTTGTGCTGCTCTTTGTGCCATTAATTTGTATTTTTAAGAATCTCCCTTTGCTATTTTATTTTCTTCTTTGTTGTTTCTTGTACTCAGGTGATTATTTCTTACATAGAAAACATTTGTATTGTATTTATGTATTGTATTCCCCACCGAGAGTATTGTATGTTGTTGCCTTTCTAAAAAAATAAAAATAAAAAAAGATAAAAAAGATAACATTATCGTGCTAGCGGAACCATAGCCGTGGGTTTATTGCAGCCCGAGTTTTTCACCGTTGCACCACTGATGTAACTTGAATTTCCTGATTAGTAAGGGTCATGGGAACAGAGTTTGTGTAGAGTCCAGTCTACGAAGCTGAACCGTCTTTTCCCAATCACTGAAATTGATGAAATGATGTTGCGAACGCTGTGTCGGACCGGCGGGGCCCTTCTACAGGTAAATAGCAATATCCGGTTGGCTAGCTAGCATGTTCCAACATTCTGACAGTTCTTTCCTATGGTTGTGTCCCAGCCGTTGGTAATGTGGGTGTCATTCAGCGTGCACCAGAGTGTTAATAATCCACGAAATGTCACTTTTCATCCGGATAAAAGTGCCACTCACTCCGTACCAATTTATTAAGAGGTGCAGCTAATTTAGCCGACCATTGACTGACATGCTAACTAGTCAATAGAAAGTAGAGCGATAGTAGACCAGGACATGTAAAAACCTTCACACTGTTAACCTAACTTTATACATAATATATGACGATAAACATGCTCGGATACATATTGCATATTTAAAGTAATTAAATCAAAATCCGAAATAATAAACAATAGCGTTACAATACTAAAAGTGAGCAGAAGCAAACATATTTTACAGAAGGCAACACACTTGAAAGTGTCACACTTCTCTATTATAGTTATTATTATTATTATTATTATTATTATTATTAATAATATTTTAGATGATGATCCAAAAAAATTGATCCTCCAATATCGAATCATATCGCAATCGCAACATCAGACAAATCGATCGCATTGGTGTTTCCTGTTTTCTTTGAACTGTTTTTCCCCCACAGTTTTTATTACTATTTTAGACCTACTCTTGCCTTACTACTTTTTTTCTACCATCTTTTTCCCAGGTTTTGGCGTTTTAAAAAAACAGGCTGCTAAATCTATATCTGTAAATCTATTGCTGACATCACTGTATTGTTCCAATTATTTCTACCAAATAATATTCGCGCTGGTTAACCAGGGGTAGGGGTATATGGCTTAAAAAAACTGTTCAAAGGGGGTACATTATAGAAAAACCCACTGGACTAAACATAGAATGATGATCATTTGCAGCCCTGTCCATTTTTGTTAGCAACAAAGGGACCGTTGCAGCAAGGATTTGGGTTTGAAAAACATATTTTGAGGATGCATTTAAAAATAGGAAATTTGTTCACCAAGCTAAATTTCTACAATCTGATGTTTTGTTTTTTTCTTCTTCTTTTTCTTGTCGTTGTGTCTCTGCAGCAAAGTCAGCGGGCTGCGCCGAGGTTGTGGGTTACACCCGCCCAGCAGCGATGGGCGTCCAGCCTGCCCATGAACACCGTGGTCCTGTTTGTGCCCCAGCAGGAAGCCTGGGTGGTGGAGAGAATGGGTCGCTTCCACCGGATCCTAGAGCCGGTATTAACCCTGATCACTAATGTCAAAAATAATATTACTCTTGGTGGGGGAGGGGATAAAAACCAAAAGCTCAACCTTCTTTTCTCTTTTAGGGTCTAAACTTCCTCATACCCATACTTGACAGAGTGCGCTACGTGCAGAGCCTCAAAGAGATTGTCATTGATGTTCCGGAGCAGTCTGCAGTATCTCTGGGTACGGGACCAATAAAGTGTTAAATTCTAAATGTGACATGAGTTCATAGACACACAGCAAAATTAAAAATGACATGATTGCTTTACAGATAATGTAACACTACAGATTGATGGAGTGCTTTACTTAAGGATCCTAGACCCTTTTAAGGTATGCTGTTAAGAACTGCTTCATGCTGGAATGATTGTCTTCTCGCTGGTTTTATACTCTGATAAAAGTAATACGAGTTGTTTATCTTCTGACCCATTTGTTCCCAGGCCAGTTACGGCGTCGAGGAGCCAGAATATGCCGTGACACAGTTGGCACAGACCACCATGCGTTCAGAATTAGGCAAACTCACACTGGACAAAGTGTTCAGGGTAATGACTGACCACTGGTACAAACTACTGACAACCTAAGGTGTCACAGGCACATCTGATGTTACAATTGTTTTCTTTCCGTTTTTTTCAAGGAAAGGGAGTCCCTCAACTCCAACATCGTCCACTCCATCAACCAAGCTTCAGATGAGTGGGGGATCCGTTGCCTCCGTTATGAAATCAAAGATATACATGTTCCACCTCGTGTCAAAGAGTCCATGCAGATGCAGGTGGGGCAAATAGAACCAATATATTGCTGTTGGCCTTAGTCTGATTTAAATCACTGTAGACACGCAAGAACCTCCCCTCATCTGTTTTTATTTCTGCAAACTGAGTTCTCTCTCATATCATCACACGTGTGTAATTAAGGTTTTTTTAAAGTCAAAATACCCTCAGTGGCAAATGGAATTAGGGATGTATTAGGGAGTATTGGTATGAAAATTTAACCTCACGGTTATAGTGATAAATGATCACTTTATCGCGATATTTTAAAAGTGTGTTCAATGCCTTTCACAGCAACTTTTGTCCTGCATGTTCTGCAGACAGGATATACTATCTTCAACCAACTGCCCTTCGGGATTCTTATAATAACCAAAATATGCCCATGCGTCCGACTTAGTCCTCTTAGAGGGCTGATAAATGTCCTGAGCGCTGTCGTCTCCTCCTTCCACCATGATTCCAACTTCAAGAATCGCACATCGCGGGCTACGCAGTGCGCCTGCGCGGAAACTTCAGGAGACTCGGATGAAGCTGGGACGGATTAAACACACGGTCTCCACACCATGATAATGATATCTAAAAATTTGTTTTTATGATTTGATTATGAACTTGCAAAATAGCAGGGTGTTCAAATACTTATTTTCCTCACTGTAGGTGAGAACGGGGGGAGGAAATCATCACAGGTTGGACTCGAACCCCTCTACGTCGAGGCATAAACTTCTATGTAAATGTGCGCCTGCTCTACCAACTGAGCCAACCCGGCCACATAATGATATTTTAAATGAAAACAGTAATTGTTATCGTCAACATTTTTATCGTGGTAATCGTTACATCCCTAAATGCAATTTTTTAAATCTTCTAAGTCTGTCAGAAACATTAAATTTTTTTGTATGCAGTGCCCAGGAGGTCTTGCTTTGATTGTAGTAAGCAGAGCATAACATTCAGGGCTTTACCGGCGAGATTCTGGCCAAGCTAGAGCGCTTGCATTAATGGCAGAACATGTTTTAACTGACTTTTTTTGTTTTGTTATTCCACTCTGTAGGTGGAGGCCGAGCGTAAGAAGAGAGCCACGGTGTTGGACTCTGAAGGGATGAGGGAAGCGGCCATTAATGTCGCTGAGGGTCAGAAACGAGCTCAGATTCTGGCCTCGGAGGGTGAAAAAGCAGAGCAGATCAATAAAGCGGCCGGTGGGTGCACTTAGAAGTCCCAGTTTAGTTGACTTAGCCCTGCAGTTTTTACGCAGCCTCGTCACCTAAAGAGAGGCAGCTTGTCTTCTCCTGCTGATCTGTTGCTCTTTGTTGTTTTAAGTTGAGCTTGTAGGGCTAAATCAACTGAAAGCAATGATGAGGACAGGTTTGATGTCACTGATCGACTACTGTGTTCCCTCCAGGTGAGGCCCAGGCAGTTCTGGCCCGAGCAGAGGCAAAAGCGAAGGCTATCTGTATGCTGTCAGATGCTCTGGCCCAGCAGGTGAAGAGATGTTTTGGGTTTTTATAGGAGATACCCATAACTGCAGTCTTATTCACGGAGGTTAATTGTGATTCTTTTACCATGCGTTGTACAGAACGGAGCGGAGGCAGCCTCGCTAAGTGTAGCTGAGCAGTATGTGTCTGCTTTCTCCAAACTCGCCAAAGAGTCCAACACCATCCTCCTGCCCTCTAATACTGGGGACGTTAGCGGAATGATCACACAGGTATAGTACACGTGCATCATTATTTGTATTCCTGTTCAGAGCAGGGTAACCGTTATTTTTATTGTTTTATAGTTGTACAGGGTTTCCAGGGAATCTTAATCTCCAACATTTCAAAATCAAAATGTTGGAGTTTTTTTTTGGCATAAAAGGTTTAAATATTACTTGCACAAAAATATATATAACACAATAAAGGAAATGGGAAAAACCAGAATGCATAATATGAGCACTTTCAATCATTTTAAACAGATCTTCATTTTTAATTAATGCTCTTTTTTTTTTTTTTTATTCTGTGGTGTTGCAGTTCTTTCTTTCGCAAGTCCAAATATAATTTTGCTGTATTACGACTACAAATGGGACCAATATGCTACTTATGTTGCAGCCAATCAGCCTTCATGTTGTTGGCGTGAGTCTCTTTCGGATTGCACCACAGAAAAAAACAATTTTATTTTTCAGCTATGGGGAAGTGCAAGTTTCTGTGAGAAAGGTCTCAAATGGCTTTCATAATGGTCTTAATAAGGTCTTAGAAAGTATTAAATTTGACTCTGAACCTCTGTTGTAGCCACTAGAGAGAGTCACTTTTTTCCGTCTTCAGTCATGACATTAAATGGTTCTCTTCCTGTCTTTCTCCACTCAGGCTATGACCATTTACAGCACGATGGCAAAGAAGGGTCCAAAAGCACCAGAAGCGGGGCAGCTGAAGAGTGAAGACCACATGAACCAATCGTCTCAATAGCAGAGGACTCGGCGAATGAACTCAAAGCAGTAAAATGTCACAGAGGCAGAACACAGTTTGTGTTTCAGTTTTTGGATGGGGGCTCCAAGGCATCGCTGTGTGATGATCACACACCCCCTCTGCTGATCAACTTTACAAACTTTTTTTTGTAAGATGTATTTTTATGTCCAGATATTGTCAGATTGGAAAGTTCCCACCGGCCTTCAACCAAATATACTCACACCAGTGACTTGGCAGGCTGACAAAACGGAGAACTTGATGACAGGTTTTGGGATTTATCAGCTACTGTGGCCATGGATGCAGAAATAAGCCCCTCGCATTGTGCAGGATATTTTGGGCAATGGCGTTTGTGCATCAGATCTGTTGAGTGTGGTTTATATTTGTGCATAAACCCTATAAGAATTGGCTGTAAAGGGTTTTGATTTTACGTTATGGAAGTGAAACACACGATTGTTTTAAATGTTTTCCTCCTTTTGCGAGCTGTTTTTCAGGGCCGGTCAACATTCATTTGTTTTGCTGTTAACTCTGGAGCCATCTGCTTTGTTAAAAGTCTCATCACATGGTGCTCTTTGGATGCTTTTGTATAGACCTTAGTGGTCCCCTAATACTGTATCTGAAGTCTCTTTCCCAAAATTCAGCCTTGGTGCAGAATTACAGCCTGATGTCTTTCTCTTTCTCATGGGTGGGCCAAATTCTCTGGGCGGACAGAGCAGAGAAAGGGAAGGTAACCTTGCCCCTTATGACCTCATAAGGAGCAACATCTGAGTTCTCATTTTCTCAAAGGCAGAGCAGGATACCCAGGGCTCGGTTTACACCTATCACCATAGGAAGGCTGGGGGAACTCATATTAATGTTAAAAAAACCTCAAAGTGACATTTTCATGCCATGGGACCTTTAACGGCTTGTTTAAAGACATCAGCGATAATTCTTCAACTTTCTTCAGCATCATTGGGACCAGCAACTTCAAGTTGCTACACGTGATGCCGTGAAATGGTAAAAGATTCCCCAAAGTTAATTCACACAACCCTGTGTTTTAACAAAAAAAACATCTCCCTAAAAAAAGCTAATCCAGTATTTATTTAGGAATATTTTCTGATATTATTCATAAACAGTTCCTTCTCGACAACTAGTTAGTATACAAAGATGTCCCTTATGCTATGTTCATGTTTGTATTCACCTCGTATGTCTTATGGAACTTATGTTTTCAATGTCATGGTTCTCTGGAAAGACGGCAAGTTTGTCACGTCCTAGCCTTCACTGGTGTTTACAGGTTTATACTAAATAATGCAAAAATTCAATTTTAACGTGTCATTCAAGACTGAAAGTAAAGAGACTTCAGTAATTTTATGACTTGGTGGAATGAGAAATTGTAAAGCACTCGTTTGGAAATATACAATTATGTTAGAACATGATGTGTGTAAAACAGTGTGACTGCAACTCAAATGGAACCTTTGGAAAACCTTGATTGTTGATGAAAATAAACTCCCAGTAGGATTTGAAAAAGAATGTTTAAGTTGATCTTCATGTTTTGGATCACTGTTTGCTATCAAATAAAAAAAGAAATGCATGGGTCCGCCTGGTCTGGGTGTCAAATATCCATTACCACATGTACTTATACCACATGTACTTGAAAGGATTTGTAGAAATTTTGGGAGCTTATAAACTTTACATTGCATGTATTTATTTAGCAAAAGATACCTGCATTAGATTTATGGTTTTACAAGATTACAATCTACAGAAGAGTAAATGAGTTGTTGGTTCCATGACATACTGACAGTGACATCGTTGCTTCCTTCCTCCTCTATGTTGTATAGAGATTATTCGCCCTTTATTTTGCCTCACAGGCGGTATGGCTCCTGTAACTTGAATGTAGTTTTCTCTGCAATGTATGTATCTTATTGCATTTTAAACCAATTTAATAAGTTTGCCCACAAATAAAAAAGGTAATCCAATATCCTTGGTACATTTCCGTCCTTCGTTCTTATAACTGCCAGACCTATATATCCAGACATAACTGCAAAAAAAAAAAAAAAAAAAAAAACTTTTACAGAATATCTGACTGATTTTGAGAATAGCTGACTGTAAAAATGAAAGCTGAAGATATCCTCCTTTTTAAGATTTGGTTTTGGTAATTTGAAAGAACGGCCCAAAGCAAGGTTCGCCTGAAAGTCAAAATTTAGGGAATAACAGTAAAAATAAAATCGGTGTTGCAAAGAAAATGATCCGTCCCTTACTTCCACCGGGTTGCAGGCACGCTGAAGTTCCTAGCTGTCACCAGCGTTCTAATCTCGTACTGAAATCCATGAAGGTGATAGGGGTGTCGTGCAGTTCTCTGTTTACCTAAAACACCTGGGACACCTGTGTTGTAAGCACACACATTCACCCCCCCCTCAGGCCGAGACAGGACGAAAATCCGACTGCTACAAGGTCAGTGACAAAACCAAAGCAAGCTAGCCTCGGGGCTAACTTAACTCGGAATGAATTTACAGACGTTAACCGTCCCCCCTCTTAGCTTAATATTACCTGTCACGTCTTGACGCCGCGTGTGCTGTGTATTTCGGTTTAAGTGGAACTTTAGGTTTCTCTCAATTTGCACGTTACTAGCACTAGCATCTCGTGTAGCAGGTGTTGCCCAAAGACTTGTTTCTGTGACTTTTTTGTACCTTGCGTGAAGCAAGTGTGCCTGGATTTGACCTGTAACGTTACCGGTAACGTTACTATCCTCTATCCTGTCACTGGTGTGTGTGTCTGTGTAGGATGAAGGGGCTCCCGGTGCTGTCCCTGCTCCTTTGGATGTGTGCGGTGTACTTTGTGGGCATCTACCTGTTTGTGGGTGGATTCCTGCTGGTGAGGCTAGAGGTGAACAGGACCAGCACCTGCGGAGACGTCCTGCATCCCGGAGAGGAGCCAGTGGACTTCTGCCGCGTCCAGCCGCGTTTCCGCAGGGCTGTCCTCCTCATTATCGACGCCCTTAAGATCGACTTCGCTTGGTTTGACCCCAACAACACGGCGCCAAGACCGTATGAGAACAAGCTGCCTGTGTTGGAGGAGACGGTCTCATCCAGGCCTTCCCACAGCCGCCTGTACCCTTTCCGCGCTGACCCGCCTACGACCACCATGCAGAGGATCAAGGGCTTCACCACGGGCTCCTTGCCTACCTTTGTGGATGTAGGTAATAACTTTGCGTCCAGTGCCATCTTGGAGGACAACCTCATCCATCAGTTTGGGCAAGTGGGTGAGTAGTTCCACAGTTGTATCTATGACGTGCAGTACACTACACTACACATTACATACTACATACATGACATATATCAAAAAGCAAAAACGCACATATGTGTTAGTTTCACAGTGTTTGATAGAAGGCTGAGGTGAAGTAGTGGCTATTAAATCGAAGGGCTGCACTGTTGTCTAGCTGTTCTGACCACACCCTAATGCTTGAACGTTTACACCTATACTGTAGACTGTTTTGGGTTTTAGCTGTTTAACTATAGGAGCACAGAGCAGTCCAGCACTTTAACCCTCATGTTGTCCTCGGGTCAAATTGACCCGTTTTCCTATGTCAATGTTCTTTTTAACTACGCAATTGTAATTACCCCAAAAAACATGATTGATTTCACACAATGATCTTTGTCAAGTACAAATCTCTACTTTCATTTATTTTGGGGTGTCTTATTCAATTGTATAGCATTTAAAAAAAATAGTATTTAGTAAAAGTTGACATTCATTCAACATAATACATTTCTTTAATTTTAGTCTAAATAATTCCAAATTTCTGCTTTTCTAACTCCATAATAAGTATCATTTATTTTTTCCAAAAACATCTGTAAAAACTGAAGTTAGTGTTGAAAATGTCAAAACAAGTGACAAACATAAAAAAAGCATCAAAAGTGATGAGAAAGGGACAAAAATGTAAGGAAAAGTTAAAAACATTGATAAAAAGCCTCAACAAACGTGTTGATTTTCAATTTTGACGGGAAGACAACACAAGGGTTAAACGGTTGGAGAAAGGAAGGATACAACTCTTTACTGTCACTGTCATAAGATAATCTATCATGACAATGGTGCCGGTATATAAATGATATGTAGCCTAGTAGAAGCCTCATGTATCAAACCTTTGAAAATGAAATTTCCAAGAGCTGAAAAGTTTTAGAATTGGACAAGCCAGAAAGATCATACTCAATCACACCTCAAAGTCCATTTTAATAGGTAAAAATTTATTGGAATAAAGTAAGGCGTTGTCTAATTTAGTTCTTTTGAAATGTGCACACAGGCAAACGAGTGGTGTTCATGGGTGATGACACTTGGGAGAATCTTTTTCCGAAGAAGTTCCACCGCTCTCTGCCCTTCCCCTCTTTCAATGTGAAGGATCTGCACACCGTGGACAATGGGATCCTCCAGCACCTCTACACAACTAGTACGTATTGACTTCTGCACGTCTGCACTGTTCTTGTATTGTCCTCGCGCTTCACATCTGTCCGTCCGTCCCTTGCCGTTGGTTTTGACAGTGGTGGGGGACGATTGGGACGTCCTGGTTGCTCATTTCCTCGGAGTGGATCACTGCGGCCACAGGTTCGGTCCCGACCATCCGGCCATGGCCGACAAGCTCACCCAGATGGATGGAGTCATCAGGTCAGACAACAGTACAGCTGCTACAAGCTTGTTTCACAGCAGCAGTACTGTAGATAAGTCCTGTCACTTAGCTGCACTGCTATTAGAGGATGCTGATCCAGATAGCTCTTTCTAAAGGGGTAGCTCTGCTTACAATAATTGCAATTGATTGATGATTTTGTATTAAAATCAGACATTCCACATGTGATATCATGGATTTGAATTGCAGGAACCCTAATTAATCTCTCTTTGAAACCCCTCGGACCATATTCACGCTTTTCCTCCAGGTCTGTGATTGACCGTCTGCAGAATGACACCCTCCTGGTGGTGATGGGAGATCACGGGATGACGGACACTGGAGATCACGGCGGAGAAAGTCAGAAGGAGACAGACGCTGCCATCTTCCTTTACAGTCCGTCCCCTCTGTTTCCCGGACCACCGTCCCAGGTCGGTAGAGTAGCCAGCTTTCCCCCCCCACAATCACGTTTTCTCACATGATATGATTTATCATTTATCATATACACACACACACTGTATATGGAAGGACTAGAACGCAGTACGATGATTGTCTAGCCAATGAATATTTTTAAAGAAAGGCTTTGTGCATTATTGAGGGAAAGTTTAATTGGCACGAAGACGGAGGGTTAAAGAGAAACGTAAAAGATTGTTTTGGTCTATATATGACGTATACGAACATCACAAATAGATGAGGCTAGGAGCCCAAAATGCAGAGTTTATTTAAATGAAGACCAAAAACCAAGAGGATAGCAGGGCCGGAAAGAAGTCCCAAAAGCATGCAAGCCAGAAGCGAGGAGGCCAGGAATTAGCAGGCACACAGTACACCACTCAGAAAAAAACCCCATGAAAAAACTTAAAACATGAAAAAAATACCTGACACCTCAGAACAGCAACACATGCAGCACACATAACGAAATGAACCCACAAGACACAAAGGAAACACATACACATGGTAATAAGGGAAACAAGGGACAGGTGACAATAGGAATGGGGAAACAGGTGAAACACAGCTGCTGGGCAGAGCAATCAAAAAAGGCATCAAGACAGGAAGTAAAACCAGACAAGACTAGGGAGAAAAGAAAGACTTCAAAATAAAACAGGAAACGGACACACAAACCCATGACAATGAAACATCGAACCATTCAGTGCATGATCATTTCTGTTCACGGTCGGCTGTGCAGAATCCACTAAGCTGATGCTGGCACGTTGTCTCCGCCTATTCAGCGATAAAAGTGGATTTTGCACAAGAGAAGCAAACTTCACCCATGATTTCCATAATTGCAGTGTAATTGGAGCGTTGCATAATGCATTGTGGGGGATCATGGGTTACATGAGTACACAGAAAATACCACTGCTAATCCAATCTCAATAATAAAATGCTGCTTGCAGTCAAGGGACTAATTATGGTAATTTATGGGGAAATAAAGTTCAAAAAGTTGCAGTGTTCATGTATAAACAATATGTTTCACTTTAAAAATCTTCTGCTACTGACAGTTAAAGGTGCTCCAAGCTATGTTGGCTTTTAATCTGTTTTTTGATCTTTTTATTGTCCTCTTAACTAGGGCCGTACAGGAACGTTGCCTAAATAAATCCAGTGATTTTTACACTAAGTAACTTTAGCTGAACAGCAGCCACTGTGGCCACAAATGTGATATTGCAAGATAATGGCATATTGAATTAGCAATATTTTCCTAAATGTCTCTTAAGTCAGCTGCAAGTACAAAAAGAGAATTTAAAACATATTCAATAGTCAATGTCAGTTAGACGGCGTCTATCTCAAGTTAACTAACATTAGCCACCACGAGCTACTAGTCAAACTAGACTAGCTACTAGACCAAGTCAGGCTGTAGCTACTAAAGTCCTGAGTGTGGCAATTTGAGAAAAGGCATGTTGTATTGCTTAGGAATTTTCCTTTTTATTGTAAGGAAGAGTTATTTCATCCTTCAAAAGTGGCCTCGCTTTTAATCAGGAACTAACTGATCAAAGAATAAGTAAAGGAAGTAAACAATGTCACGAATCTGACCCTAAAAATCACAGATAATGGAGTAATAATCTATTTTCTCCTCTTTGTAGAGTGAACCGGACGTGGTGCCCCAGACAGACCTGGTGCCCACCCTGGCTCTGCTACTCGGAGTTCCCATCCCGTACAGCAGTGTGGGGCAGGTTCTCTTGCCTCTGTTCCCCCCCCATGGGCACACAGAAGGTGCAGTTGGACGCCTCAGCCAGCTGGAGGCACTATGGATTAATGCAAAACAGGTGCTCGCCTCAGTTGTCTAGCACAGGTTTTTTTTTTTTTTTTTTTTTTTTTTTTTAATGTCTCCCCTAGAGGAAAAAAAAATCCCATCAAACTTCACATATCATCTTCAGTTATTGTGTGCGCATGTTTTTTTGTGTCTGTGTACTCACCTCGTGACTATTATGTTTCTGAAGGTAAACCGTTTCCTAGAGACTTACTCCGGCATGGCCAAAGACATCCCGCCAGAGAGCCTCTCCCAGCTGAAGCACCAATTCTCCCGCCTGTCCTCTGAGTACCTCAGCTCGGTTAGAGAGGGTCGGTCACCCTCCCCACAGCTGGCCGCCTCGCTGCAGGCGTACCTCACCTCAGTCAGAGACACCTGCCGAGCCACCTGGGCTAGATTCAACCCCCTTAAAATGGCAGTCGGTTTGGCCATCCTGGCATTTGCCTGCTTGACGTGTTTCATCCTGTCTGAGCTGTCCCTGGTGCTGATCAAGGAGAACGGTCCCGGACTGAAGGCCCCAGTTGTCGTGGCACTGATGGCGGGGGTCGGCGCGGCCGCTTGTCAGTTACTCGCGCGGGGCTACGTCGAGGCGGCGTGGTGTCTTGCAGCCGCTGCCCTCAGCTCCGAACTCCTCTTTCTCTGGAGAGCCCGTCGGTTCGGAACCGTTCCGGCGGAAAAAAACGGATCTAAAGCGCCAAAGTGTACTATCTGGCTGACCCCGTGCCGCCTCCTCATCCCGCCTCTCTTGGTGCCACTGCTCCGCTGTGCCTCCCTGCTCTCGGACAGCTACGTGATCGCAGAAGGCCGGGCGGTGACCTTTCTGGTGTTCTCGCTGGCGCTCTATATTCCCATCCATCTCAACTGGGATGGCCTGCTCCTGCCCCCCAGCCATGACCCTCTCAAGGCCGCAGGGTTCCTGCCGCCCCCACCCTTGTCCCCATCGACCGTGAGGAAAGAAAGCGGCATCCTCCTCGCCTGCTTGGGGGTTCTCGTCGGCAGCCTCTACCTCTCCCTCTCCTTCCACGCCTGTCGGGAGGAGCAGGGCTCCTGCCAGCCGTCTCCGTTCCTTTCTCCTCTTTCCCGGTTGCAAGACAGCCAGCTGAAGAACCTGCACTATGTCCTCTCTGTCTTCTCCCTGGGAATATGGACGTATCTGCTGAGGCGCTGCCTCCGCCACTACGGCAACCTCAACTCCTCCGGTGGGACAGTGTTCACAGCCCACTGGATCCTGCCGCTCCTGTCCGTGTGCCTGGCGCTCCACTGGGCCGTCAGCGCCACTCCAGACGACAGCTTCAGGAATCTGGCCGAGCTGATCGGCCTGGCCCAGCTGGCCCTCCCCAGGGCCGCCTTCTGTCTCCTGGGACTGGGGCTGTTCCTGATCTGGCTAGATCCTCTCACCGTTTTTGTTAAAGCCAGGGGTGCGGACTCAGCCAGAGCTTCGTCTCTGCCCCTGCCGAGCTACCGGGCGAGCACCGGCATCAGCCCCCAAGCCGAGCTGCACCACCTCATCCCCCAGATCTACCAGCGCATGCGGCGCTCCATGGAGGACAGCGAGCTGAGCGGGGGCGGCGAGGTGGACAGCAGTCCCGCTGTGAAGGCCTACGGACTGGGAACCGTCTACTCCGCCCCCTTGTTGCTGTTCTGTGGCCTGCTGGGACTGGGCCTGCTGCTGCTGCACCCAGAGGGCATGGCGCTGTCTTTCCTCCTGCTGCTGCTTGAAATGGGAGCGCTGTTGCACATTCACGCTTCGTCCACTAACCTCAGTAGCCTGCATGGAACATATTCTGGTGAGCTTCCTCACAATCACTTATTTCTTGTGCGCTTCTGTTTGTCCCTTATGACTATGGAGATTTTACTCCACTCACCCAACCCCTCACTGTTTCCCCCTCAGGTGGCTTTAACGTGCCTTGGACTCCAGTGGTGCTGTGGTCCCTGGCTGCCACCCAGTTCTTCCACGCCACAGGTCACCTCCCCACCTTCCCGTCCATCCAGTGGGGCGCTGCCTTCGTGGGATTCCCCGACGGACACACAGGCACCCTACTGCCCGCCTCGTTGGTCACCCTCAACACTTTTTCCTCACACATCTTGTTCGCAGGTAGTTACTAACCGAGAAGCAATGTGGGGTTAAGTGAGTTTGAAAACAAATACGAATACTAATTCATGTTTCTTAATGGAAATTAGGCGGTTGCATCTGCAGAAGCATTACCGTTAGTAGTCAGCTGGGACAAAAGACAAGCTACAATACAAACAAAGATTGGATAGAATAGGATGAAAAAAATAATGCAATGGAAAAGGATAAGAAAAGGTAAAATAAACATTTTAGATTTAGATAGGAAATGGATGGGATGACCTATTTCAAAAGGTACAAGTATTATTTTGACCGCAAGATTAAAAGCAAGGCTAAGTTAGATTGTTTTTTATTCAGTTATGTATTGTTTTTTTCTTACAACAAAGCACTCAAAAATGTGATATTATGCAAGGGAGACATAAAAAACGGAAAGCAAATAGAATGAATACAAAAAAAAAATTCAGTCAAACAAAGCAGCCGATTCATCGCTAGGACTAAAAGCGTGAAGCTGTGCCTTGCTGATTGGCATTTGTGTCCACGTCTCGTTGTCCTCAGTGGGTTGTCCGATGCTGCTGTTCTGGCCCCTGGTGTGCGAGGTGCGTGGGAGCAGGGGAGCAAGAGCTTGTGGGGAAGAGGGAGAGGACGCTGTGATGGAGATGAGACTGAGAGAAAACCCCCAGCAGTTCAGCTCGGCCCTTCTTCAACTCGCAACACGCTACCTCTTCATTCTCGGAAGCGCAGGTATGTCCACGCGCCACGGCATGTCTTTGTTCGGTCGGCATAGGTTCACACATTAGGGGAGCATCTGTTACCGATTAACTGTTTGGTCATCAATGGAAATCATTCATTCAGTTTAGGAATCTAAGTCCCCTTCAAGTGAGATACATTTTCATTGTATCATTTTTTATCTCGTGTGTGCAGTCCCGCCCATTCCATGTGCATCTTTATCACATCACGCGAGTCTGTACGTGTGTCTCTTCACAGGTCTTTGCTTCGGTCTGTGCAGCTGCTATCCTCAGGAGACACCTAATGGTGTGGAAGGTTTTCGCACCCAAGTAAGTGGCTGAATGGATTTTCCAGCTCACATAAACTGACTTACAGTAAAGGCTTTTGAGCATACTCAGCGTTGATATCGTATGAAGTAGGAACTCACTTTAGTAATGGTCTACTTCTCTGTAGAAGAGTCCTACCTTTTATATCTTATATTCTTCTTAACCATAGGGTGGAAAAAGTGTTTCAAGCAATCATCTGTGTTGCACAGCCAGTATAACTGGAATTGGAATTGTTTTAAATTTGTGCTTCTCCCAGCCACCAGTACAGAGTCTTCTGTTTTCTCCCCCCCCACCCCAGGTTACTGTTCGAGGCCTCAGGGTTCCTGGTGAGCAGCGTGTCTCTACTGATCGGGGTCACCCTAGTGCTGAGAGTAGACATGGCCGTGGGCCGCTGGTTTAAGAGACTCGTCCCGGATGCATCTAGGTAGCGACGGCAGTGCCGTCGCTTTACTGTAGAAGCCCATCAGAGCTCACTGTGCCACAGAGAAAAAGGGACATGGTGGTGTCACTGTAGAATTTTTTATTTTTTTTTAACCGACCTCTCACAAGAAAAAAAGACACCGCCATAAGGATGACCACAAACACGTTGTGTGAGGTTGCCACTTACTGTAACTCTCTATTTGAGGGCTATGTCATGCATTACTGACACAGAGGCCCACCTCCTTTTTTAGCCAGAGAGACTTAAGGACATCTTAGACTGACTGAACTCTTGAGCATCTGGACTCCCATAGATGCCAAAATATGCTTGTAGACCACCTCACTTAGCTCATGAGGCTGAAGGTCTTTGAGGTTCAGAGTTGTATGTGAGCCACAATACCTGAATGTCTCCTGAACTCCTCTGTTTTCTTACTAATAGAAAGGATGAAACCTACCAAGCTTTCCAAGCCAGACAGTCTGGCAAATGGCTCATGGTGCAGCTTCCCGGAATACATACACTAAACAGTTTACACTAGCAACATGGCTGTCACAGTTGGCTACCTACAATATTTAAACGAAATTGGCCTTTAAGGAATTTTCCCACCCAACTTTATAACTGAGGTTCACGCATGTGCAAGTTCAATGTTATAGAGGGGGAAATAGAACTAAAGGAGCCGGTGAATGTTCAGTGTCTTAACTGCTGAAGCAGATTCCACAGCAACAGAATGACCACTTTAATCACCAAAGCCACCCAATCTGCCACCCAACGTCTGGCGCTACTCCATGATCAATTTGCAAGCCGATTTACTTCATTTGGTGAAATCCATCCAAGTACATTACACCATGTCTGTCATTGCTGAAGGAAATTTTCCATACATTTTTTTCTATGTTTTCTATTTCCAAGATGTTGAAATAACCAGCATGTCGTGTTACTGCCAATTCATAATATTACTGTGAACGTTGTCGTCTTTTGTTTGGGTTTTCAATCTGTTCAATGTACTGCGCTTTTATTATTGTAGGGTTCTGGTTCCTCACTTGAATGCCTATTTATAATTGAGATTCTTTTAATCACAGATTATTTTTTTTTAAATCTCAAATTATACTTTTGTCGTAATTAGGAAAATTCTCCCCGGTATAGGTGCCTACCTTTGACCAATGCCTTTTTTTTGTGTATGATGTCATTATGTTGAAAGGGTCATTAAATCCAGGACGTCCAATTTATTTCTGCGGGACGTCTGAGTCAGTGTTGGATGTAAGATCTGTTACTCTTATGCAGCTGTAGTCAGCAGCTGAAGCTTATTAGCTAATGCACGAAGGGACGTTGACTCAGGATGAATTAGCTACAATGCAATAGTGCATTTCTCAGGCTGTTGAATGGGAGTGACTGGTCATTTATAGCGGCTGCTGTAGTGATTAGCCCAAGTGATGGTTTGGCCAGGTTGTGTGATGATGACGAGATTTTTTTTCCGTTTAAAAAAAAAAAAAGATAATATATAAATATCTGATTAATTAAGATGATTTTTTTTCCCATTCTGTTAAAAATGTAATAAAAACTTTTTTTACACGACATCTTCACAATGATTTAGAAATATCCACTTTTGCTGTCATGATTTGTGGTGCATCCATGTTTCACTTTAGCATTATTTATTGTTGCAAGGCAAACTATTTATATGGTGCATAAAAGTCATATTTAATGTATGTTTTATTGATTCAAAAAAAGACTTGATGGAGAGGAGGGGTGCTGCCATAAGTTTTTACTGCCCATCAGTCAAGGTGCGTCATTCATTATTCACTGAGGCCTTCTACACCTTTCCAGTTCCCATAAGTCTGTAAGTTGTCAAATGTCTTACTTGTACGAACAAGCAAAGGGCATCATATTCAAGAAAGTGTCTAAAAGTTCATCAGCCTTCTTTTTCCCCCATAAACTAGTCTACTATGCTGGTATCAAAGACTAGTGACCAGCTTTTGAGATGCAGATTGAAACTCAACACACTGAATTGAAGTTAGCGTGTTAGTTTTGTTACATATACTGTATTTAAATGCAAATTATAGAAAATCATTTAATCAGGGACACAGCATGTAAACTGGACAGGGTTGAATGAATCCATATTGGATCATGCACAATGTGTTTCACTAGGCACATCCCATGTACCCTATGCGATAGCATCTCGACTCCTCTGCTGAACCAGAAGTTGTTCTGTCCCTCCTCGGTGAAGGCCGTCTCAAAACTCTTATTTCTGCCCCGAGGAGCGAGCATCAAGGACGGATCATCAAGGAGCTATAGGCGAGGAAACACGAGAACAGCCTTCCCGGAAGCCGTGCAGCTGAAGAAGTTGCTAATTCCGCTCCCACACAAATGTGACGCTTCAGAGGAAAAAACGGCTTTATCCCTCCACAACACATTTGCTCGTTCTTTTTATCTTCCGATGATTTCATCGCGGCTTAGTCCCTCCCACCATGGAGGCACCGCAGAGACGCGAAGACCTCATCGGAGGAGAGAGGGAACGAGCAAATGTGTCGTAGAGAGATGAGAGATCCTTTCCTCTCACATTTGCTCATTGGCTCTTGGAAGGGGGGCAAGTGAAGCGACATGAGAAGTACCTATGAGAATAAATTCACTGAATCAGACCTCATGAGAGGCCAAGGTTTTGCAGCAGCATCTACAGATGGACCTGTGGCACAACCTTTGCACCCATTAAATGAAAGACAAAATGTGGAACATTGAAAAACGCATTGTCAAAGCCAGAAATCGAAACACCTGCTGCAGTAATATCCAGGTTATTGGTATTGATACATTTTGTGCAACAAGGTTTTTGTCCCAAGGTCCCCCATCTGTTAGGATTTTTACTTTTTAAAAGTTTGCTTACAGAAAGTGTATGAAACCCATGACCAAAATAGTCATACCATCTGTCATTGTGTTACTTATGGATGGAAATATAGTGAAAATAAGTATTCCTCCTTTTAACCACTGGTCTGGAGTATGGGATGGATGGATATTCAGGTGGGATTTTTTTTTTTTTAAGTCTTTGCTAATGAGCTTAAATCTTGCATATCATTATTCATTAAAACTGTATGAATTCAATAAATCAATATTCAAACAAGTGTAATTTCACAACTTGTAGTTATCATTTGGGCTAGCAGATGCAAATGACTGAACTTTAACATTTTGAAGGAACTTAAACCTAAAACTGTTCCCTTTTCAATTGTATGACTATGATGTTACTCCAGTATCATGTGAAGGTAAAAATTATCACTGCCAAGAAAATCCAAAACAGTTTGCGGGAGGACATAAATGCCGGACATAGAATACACAATCATAGACTTGTGTTATCACTCGAAACAGTTGGGAACAGTTTGGAAATTGGCTAATGCTTTAAAAAATAAATAAAGACTGTTGGAAGGAACTGCTCCAGCGATCATGACTTTGGTCGCCACGCAAATTCCGTACATTGTATTCAACAATAAGATGCTATTGATAGTTTTCTTTATTTTGCATTTACTCATCATACTTTGTCAAATGCAGGTGTCATATGCATGATCAGTATAACAATATGTGGTCCAAGCCATAAAAATAAATAATTAAAAACACGTCACAGTAACATCCAGGAAATCATCACTAGATGTTGCTGTTTGAAGCTTTGGATCTCTTATTATATGTTATTATATCTCTTATTATTTTGGATGTGAAAGACCATTATGGCTGTGGAGCAGATTGCCAAGCTTTCATTCAAAGCACCAGTGCCTCTAAAATTGCTTATAATTATCAGATGAGCAGCCCTTTGGACAACAATCCCAGCCTTTTCTGCTTGCATCAACTATTAAAGTCAGACCAATTTGTACTATGGGGATGGAAAATTATCCGGCTGCCTGATCTGATGTCTGTGCTCTGAGTTCAGTGAAAAAGGGCTGGAACGTTCCACAGGGGACCAAACATAAAACTGTTTTGATGATATCCATAATGACTTTCTGCAGAGAATGAATAGGATGCAGAGTGTCCAGAGTCGATTTATGGGAGTAACGTTTTCAGCCATTACACCACTAACCAAGGCTCAGTTACAGGATATGGAAAGACAAACTTTTCCCCTACAAAGTTGGCCTCTGATTGCCAATAAGATCAAAAGTTAGTTGTAATAGATAAAGAACTAAAAGCCCAAGCGTCCACATCTCTTAAATTTTTGGTTCTTGTGTTAAGACGATACTAAAAAGAAGAAAAAAAAAGACAAAATTACATTAAAAATGTTACTGAACCGATAATAAATAATTGTTTTCCCCCTGGTAGTTGGCTAGGTGGCTGTGGTTAGCAAAAGTTGCCTACCTGCAAGTTTTTGATCATAAGTTATATAATCATAAAAAAATGCACATGCACAGCTGTTCATGATTCTGACTTTGGTGTGTAAGTCAAATACACTTTGAAAACTGTAGGCCAATGGAAACTACCAGAAAGTTAGGTAATTACAGAATGTGGGCTAAATACATTGAATGGCTATTCAAAAGAATACATCTTGTAAATGTTGAAAACATGATTTGATTTCATTAAAGTTTTAAGAATTATAACTTTTTATAGGCTTTTAGTAGCAGTGTGCTAGGCTGAGGACTTCATTGATTGGGTTTTAATAAAAGAGGAGAAATGCTTTAAAATTAGATTCTGTGTATCTGAAAACAAATCAGAAGTTATTGGATTATTTAAATGACTCTGCCAGTAATTCAGCCATCTCTGCTAACATCCCCATAGTTAAGCAGTTTAAATATTAAGTCAGTGAGGTCTTCCCCTGCTTAAACCAGATTGTTAAACATAACTATTATGTGGCTCTAAACAATGTTTTGAAAGATACAGAAAAGTGGATGGTCTCCCCATGTCGATTCAAGCCTGTATCTCAGTGGTTAAAATGAATGTCTTACCCAGGATTCATTTTGTGAGTTCTATGCTACCTCTCTCCCCTCCTGCTGGCTATTGGCTTAAATTACGATCAGCGGTATCTAAATTTATCTGGAAGAGCAAACGGTCGCGACTTAAGATTTACACTTTACAGAGAGAAGGAAAGAGGATGGTGGCCTCTCAGTTCCCAACTTCAAACATTACTTCTGGTCCTCTGTGTTGAGGCCCCTCCTCACTTGGTTTAACCCAGATGTGTCTGTTTGCTGGCGTACCTTATGGTGCTTTTCCATTGCGTGGTATCTACTCTACTCGCCTCGACTCTACTCGCATTTTTTGGTTTTCCATTACGAAAAAAAGTCCCTGGGACCTGCTACCAGGTACTTTTTTTCGTACTACCTCAGTCGAGGTTCTAAGCGAGCTGATGCGATACTAAAAGGTGACGTGGAAACCTGCAGGCTGCTGGTTGGTCGGATCGCTGCGTTTTTAGCAGACAAGAGTGCGGAGTGTGTGTCCAGAACAAACGGGACATTTAAAAAAAAAAAAATCTAGCCGACAGATTATCTACTCTCTGCACTATTCTCACTTTAACTGTTCAATATTAAGGGCTATATATTAGGGGATTTATGTTGTTTCCAATATTGCACACTGTTACTTTAAAAAAACAAGACAATATATCAAAGAAAAGTTTTTATTTAGCTCTTCAAGTAGCGCATCAAACCCTCCCGTCCATCCCGGTCTTCTTCCCCTGCACCCTGTGACAGTGTCCCCCCCCGGCTCTGCTGTCCCAGATGCATCCCAGTCGTTGTCATAAGCCATGACTCTCATAAAGATTATACGAAGCACAGCAGGTCAGAACCAGAGATTTCACCCGTCGGACATCGCCCACCAGACGGTCTGCGGCGGCGGTTTTGCAAAGCGTTAATGCTCTGAAACACAAACGGTACACAGCAGACATATTTTGGTGTGTAATTATGGTTGCTAAAGTTCATGTACTTTATATAGCGTATAGTAAATACTGATCGGGGTCCCTAACACATGCAAATGTTAGCTAACGTTACCAGGAAACTTAACTTACCCTTTCGTGTCGGCGAACAACAGTCATGTTGCCGTCTGAACACCGTCGGAATTCCCAAACTCCTGTTTTTTTAGCGGTGATTTTTGTTGCTTCCTTTAGCTTCTTTTGAAACAAAACACTGGCGAGTAGCCTACGTGCTGTTGTGAATCACGTTGAAAATTACGTCATCACGCGTAGCTATGGTAACCAGCCACGCTGAGGCGTTACTCAATCTGCAATGGAAAACTGACCGAAAATGGGCCGAACCGAGTAAAGGCGAGTCAAACCGTGTCGAGCCGAGTTGTTACCATCAATGGAAAAACGCCATTAGAGTGTGCTATGACAGAGCTTTGGTCACTTCATGACGTTCTTTTTGCCAATGTTTCTAACCAACAGATCCAGCTAGGCTTTGGCCCCATTATCTCACATCTTGTTAAGACTTGGAGTATGGCTGAAACATACAGCCAACTGGCTTGTAACTGGCCGATAACAGCCCCACAATGGGTACAGAGGGGGCTTCATTGTCTAAAAGACATTTTTAGCGAGGTTGGCTTAATACCTTTTTCTGACTTGCAGAACACATTTGTTCTGCCATGTTCCTCATATTTCTTTTACCTTCAATTAAGATCAGCACTCAAGGCATACAGTGTCCCCTGGCAGAGACCTGGGACATCCATCCTATCCAGAAGTTATTTACTGTGTACCTAAAACTTGAGGCATGGTATATAGGCTTTATCAGTTCTATCTGGCGGCTCTGCCCTTCCTATTGAGACGATCTGGGCAAGCAATTGCCCAGGCCTGAGCATCGATCTTGATTGGCATTCTGTATGGTCTAGCATTGCAGAAGTATATCACGCAATCCAGACCATCAGCAGATTCAATACAATTTCATTCATAGGACATATCTCACCCCCGTGAAAATGCACCACATGAGAATTATTCACAGCCCCTTGCTTAATTGCTGATTCTATTTTAACATAAATTATTAGATTAGATTAGATTCAACTTTATTGTCATTATACAGGTACAAGGCAACGAAATGCAGTTTAGGTCTAACCAGAAGTGCAATAGCAGTAAGTGCAGGATATACAATGGTTCCATGAGTGCAGGACATGGATATGTACTGAATAAATATAGAAATGAATACTATTATAAACAGAATTTTACATATGGGTTTGTCCTATGAATATAAAATATAGATAACAAGTATTGTGAGCAAGATTTACAGCTTGATATGTACTGAATATAATATACAGGTGGATATTAAATTATCAGACAAAGAATGGTTCAAAGACTACTATGGAAGATCAAGGAAGGGATTGAGGGACCCTGCCCGGAGGAAGCCCGGGGCCCCCGTCTGGAGCCAGGCCCAGACGGCGGGCTCGTCAGCAAGCGCCAGGTGGCCGGGTTTGCCACGGAGCCCGGTCGGGCACAGCCCGAAGAAGCGACGTGGCACTTCTCCCTCCAGCCCATGGGCCCACCACCTGTGGGAGGAACCAAAGGGGTCGGGTGCGCTGCTACACGGGTGGCAGCGAAGGTCAGGGCCTTCGATGGACCAGACCCGGGCGGCAGAGGCTGGCTCTGGGGACGTGGAATGTCACCTCTCTGTGGGGGAAGGAGCCGGAACTTGTGCGGGAGGTGGAGCGCTACCAGTTAGATCTGGTGGGGCTTACCTCTACGCACGGTTCTGGAACCATACTCCTGGATAGGGGTTGGACTCTGTGCTACTCCGGAGTTGCCCATGGTGTGAGGCGCCAGGCGGGTGTGGGGATACTCACAAGCCCCTGGCTGAGCGCCGCTGTGTTGGAGTTTACCCTGGTGGACGAGAGGGTTGCCTCCCTACGCCTGCGGGTGATGGGGGGGAAAACTCTGACTGTTGTTTGTGCATATGCATCAAACAAGAGCTCGGAGTATTCGGCCTTCTTGGAAACCTTGAATGGAGTCCTATATGGGGCTCCAGTAGGGGACTCCATAGTTCTGCTGGGGGACTTCAACGCACACGTGGGTGATGATGGAGATACTTGGAGAGGCGTGATTGGGAGGAACGGCCTCCCTGATCTAAACCAGAGTGGTTGTCTGTTGTTGGACTTCTGTGCTAGTCATGGATTGTCCATAACAAACACCATGTTCGAACATAGGGATGCTCATAAGTGTACGTGGTACCAGAGTACCCTAAGCCAAAGGTCAATGATCGATTTTATAATCGTTTCATCTGATCTAAGGCCGTATGTTTTGGACACTCGGGTGAAGAGAGGGGCAGAGCTGTCAACTGATCACCATCTGGTGGTGAGTTGGGTCAGGGGGTGGGGGAAGACTCTGGACAGACCTGGTAAGCCCAAACGGGTAGTGCGGGTAAATTGGGAACGTCTGGAGGAGGCCCCTGTCCGACAGACTTTCAACTCACACCTCCGGCGGAGCTTTTCGGGCATCCCTGCAGGTTGGGGGGCATTGAACCTGAGTGGACAATGTTCAAAGTTTCCATTGCTGAAGCTGCGGCGGCGAGCTGTGGTCTTAGGGTCTTAGGTGCCTCAAGGGGCGGTAACCCACGAACACCCTGGTGGACACCGGTGGTTAGGGAAGCCGTGACTGAAGAAGGAGTCTTTCCGGGATATGTTATCGCGGAGGACTCTGGAGGCAGCTGCAAGGTACCGACGGCCCCGAAGGGCTGCAGCCTTTGCCGTGACAAAGGCAAAGCAGCGGGTGTGGGAGAAGTTTGGAGAAGACATGGAGAAGGACTTTCGGTCAGCACCAAGGTGCTTCTGGAAAACCGTTTGCCACCTCAGGAGGGGGAAGCGGGGAATCATCCAAGCTGTATACAGTAAGGATGGGACGTTGTTGACCTCAACTGGGAAGGTAATAGAGCGGTGGAAGGAGCACTTTGAGGAACTCCTAAATCCAGCTGACACGCCCTCTGTGGTAGAGGCAGAGCTGGAGGATGATGGGGGATTGTCATCAATTTCCCTGGTGGAAGTTGCTGAGATAGTCGAACAACTCCACAGCGGCAAAGCCCCAGGGATTGATGAGATCCGTCCAGAAATGCTTAAAGCTCTAGGTGTGGAGGGGATGTCTTGGTTGACACGCCTTTTCAACATTGCGTGGAAGTCTGGGACGGTGCCTAAGGAGTGGCAGACCGGGGTGGTGGTTCCCCTCTTCAAAAAGGGGGACCAGAGGGTGTGTGCCAATTACAGGGGTATCACACTTCTCAGCCTCCCTGGTTAAGTCTACTCCAAGGTGCTGGAAAGGAGGGTTTGGCCGATAGTTGAACCTCGGATTGAAGAGGAACAATGCGGATTCCGTCCTGGCCGTGGAACAACGGATCAGATCTTCACTCTCGCAAGGATCTTGGAGGGGGCCTGCGAGTATGCCCAACCAGTCTACATGCGTTTTGTGGATGTGGAGAAGGCGTATGACCGGGTACCCCGGGAGAAATTGTGGGAGGTGCTGCGGGAGTATGGGGTGAGGGGGTCCCTTCTCAGGGCCATCCAATCTCTGTATGACCAAAGCGAGAGCTGTGTCCGGGTTCTTGGCAGTAAATTGGACTCGTTCCAGGTGAGGGTTGGCCTCCGCCAGGGCTGCGCTTTGTCACCAATCCTGTTTGTAATATTTATGGACAGGATATCGAGGCGTAGTCGGGGCGGGGAGGGGTTGCAGTTTGGTGGGCTCGGGATCTCATCGCTGCTTTTTGCAAATGATGTGGTCCTGATGGCGTCATCGGTCTGTGACCTTCGGCACTCACTGGATCGGTTCGCAGCCGAGTGTGAAGCGGCTGGGATGAGGATCAGCACCTCTAAATCTGAGGCCATGGTTCTCAGCAGGAAACCGATGGAGTGCTTTCTTCAGGTAGGGAGTGAGTCCTTACCCCAAGTAAATGTAAATGTAAATGTGCTGTATTTATATAGCGCTTTTCTAGTCTGAACGACTCCTCAAAGCGCTTTTACATAGTACAGGAAACATTCACCATTCACACACATTCATACACTGTGGCCGAGGCTGCCGTACAAGGTGCCATCTGCTCACCAGATAAACATGCACACACATTCACACTCCGATGACACAGCATCGGGGGCAACTCGGGGTTCAGTGTCTTGCCCAAGGACCACCAACCTTCCAATTGGCAGGCAACCGCTCTACCACTGAGCCACAGCCGCCAAGTGAAGGAGTTTAAGTACCTTGGGGTCTTGTTGGCGAGTGATGGGACCATGGAGCGTGAGATTGGTTAGAGAATCGGAGCAGCCGGTGCGGTATTACATTCCGTTTATCGCACCGTTGTGACAAAAAGAGAGCTGAGCCAGAAGGCAAAGCTTTCGATCTACCGGGCAATTTTCGTTCCTACCCTCACCTATGGTCATGAAGGCTGGGTCATGACCGAAAGAACGAGATCCAGGGTACAGGCGGCCAAAATGGGTTTCCTCAGGAGGGTGGCTGGCGTCTTCATTAGAGATAGGGTGAGAAGCTCAGTCATCCGAGAGGAGCTCGGAGTAGAGCCGCTTCCAGGCACGTCCAAGGGGAGGAGGCCTCGGGGAAGACCCAGGACTAGGGGAAGAGATTATATCTCCAACCTGGCCTGGGAACGCCTCGGGATCCCCCTGTCGGAGCTGGTTGATGTGGCTCGGGAAAGGGAAGTTTGGGGTCCCCTACTGGAGCTGCTGCCCCCGCGACCCGATACCGGATAAGCGGATGAAGATGGACATTAGGCTTGTTACAATATACACATTAGGCAAATTATGTTTTCACGCACAGACAGAGCTGGACAGAAAAATATAATTCTATGGACATTCTACAGGCTGCACACACACACACACACACACACACACACACACACACACACAGAATGACTGTGTATGGAGGGCCCACTGGCGCAAAGCATGAATCAAACTGGACATATTACAGTTGAGGGGTAATGGTCTTCACTGTCACAAAAATTGGTACCTGACGTTACGAAAGAGTGAAATTATAATGGCTGAAAGGATTTTCAGCTGGGTCACAGCGGCAACACACAACTAAAAGGCACACACAGAGGGGCTATAATGCGCTGCTTGCACTTGACTGCATTTCTTTTAGTATTTAGTCCTTTCTGTCAGAGAGATCTGTCTCAGTAAACCGTACCAAAGCCAAGGAGAGATTTATTTTCAAAATGTGTATATCAACAGAGGGAGACAATTTGTTGCTTGAATGCTCTGAGTAAGCAGAGTTAATTCTTTTTTTACCTGAGTCCCATGTTATAAAATTTGCAAGCTAAGTTCTAAAAGGCAGTTTAGGAACTTCAGAACAATATTTGGTTGTAATTGACTTGAATTTAGCTACATAAAAGTAACATGACACTGTCATGAATGTGTCATAAACATAAACAAGTCATAAACATTTATGACATAATGTTTCTTTTAGTAAGTGCCATTTGGTTTTGTCATGACAACTTATGGTTTGGGTTCATGTGTCATGGCTGTGTCATGTGTTCATGACAGTTAAGCATAAACATAATAAAAAATTATACATACATGCATAATTGCAATGTGAAACAGTAGTCCTGTTTCCATCTAATTGTCAAGCGAATTTTAAAATGTTGCAAAGAAACAAAATGAGAAACAGAAGCGTTCCCATCAATTGGTTTAGGGCAAATAAACTAGACTACGCAAAGCGTAGTTTTGTCATAAGTTGACATTAAGCATGGTTGTAGATAGCAAACCGGCTTGCTAAATCAAAGAGTTTAGAAGCAAAATTTAGCTAAATGGAGAGACGTAGCATTGTATAAGTAGGCCACCTGTGCAGAATACAGGGTTGTGGCTGAGACAATTGGTGTCAGTAAGACAACGGTTCACCGCTGTGTATACTCGGTGTGCAGGGCTGTATGATTCAAGCTGTTGAACCAATTTGTTCATTTCCACGATGTGGATGACGCACAGGCTACATCACACCACAACTCCACTACGCACCTTGTGCCACATGTGTACAGCACACTGGATGGGACCCATATCCTGATCCTTTTCCCATCCGATGGATACTGGGACTATTGTCATGTGAGTTACATGTGCGCTACGTCACAACTTATTCGGCAAAGCGGTTTCCATCTCCCATTTTACGCATTCATTCTTTTTCAAAAAAGGCACAGAACACCTTGAGCGAACGTGAAAATCTTTTTTGCAAATCTTTCGAATTTTCTAATACGATTCTTCAAAATGGACATACTCTAAAATACATTGATGGAAGCATGAACACTGAGGTCATCATTTTGTTGCCCAATTTGGATAGTATTACTATGTACATCTATGTCTGAATAGTATTCCGTATGTTTATTTTGCGCATGTCACATGACCTCTGACCATGTGATGTGATCACCAACATTGTGTGCCTTATTTTGCACTATTAAAGTATTTTTTTGGAGCATTAAGCTGTTGTGCAGACTTAACCTTCTTTGAACAGCTATAGCATGGCACATGTCCAGAAAACAGCAGGCGGACAAATTTAGCAACGAGCTTGGGACAATAGCAGAGCATTTAGAAGCTAACAAGCAGCTAACAAGCAATATATTTTCTTTGGAGGTTGGTTGAGACCTAATATGAGAGTGAAGAATAACATGTGGACATATACTCCAAATGAATGCTAATGTTGCTCTGTGTCCTCTGTTCCCTAAGCATGAAAAACAATCAATAAATATGGTTTTATGAATGGTGAAGCAAGACTATGCCAATGGTTTATTGGTTCAGAAAAGCCCTAGGCTCCATAGGAAGCCAAATCAGGGAGGCGAAGACCGGAGTTATGCAGCGTGGATGAGATGTTACAGATGGCAAACACAGATGGTCACGAGTAGGGTAGCTCATGTTAGCCATGCCCTTTCACCCACTTGGCAACAAACACACTCAAAGCCACTGACTGCGGTTTGAAAATGAACAATAAGAGGTTCTCCTTCAAAGTGGTAAAAACCCTCTGGCCTTCACGCATCATGGAGCCACTGCAAGACAGCTCCCACTGGGAGAGTTAAAGTCAACATCCTGTGTGTGTAATCTGACATATTCTCACCTCCATCGCCAGTCAATTCTCTGGTCTTTCCATGCAGTTGTTTCTACATGTTTGGTATATGTGTATGTCTTTGTAATCACAAATCATTTTCAGGCATTTTTCTTCTACAGTGTTTTTTCCTAGGAGGATGATATTGTGTTTAGCTGGAAGAAAACCCAAAACATAACAGAAACACAAAACAAAAGGCTTCGGATTGGTCGAGTGGTTTACTTTCAGTCCTTGGAGAAGAAAGAGCTTGTAGGCGTTCGAAGTGTGAAAGAAAAAGGAATTGGCTGAGATACGATAGTGATCTCATGCAACAAACTATTTTCTGTTAAAATGAAATAGAGTTTCATTGCTGCTTTTGAGAGCTGGTAAAAGAGTCTGTGCAGGTGGGAAACCTTAGTCTTATGTCTGTGCCATACTTTTTTTTTTTTCAAAAAAGGTTGCAGAGCTGAGAAAGTGAACTCCTGCTGAACATCTAAATGAAACACTGAGACTTTGCTTCCGTTGATGCACTGCAGTAGAAGAAAGACCAGATCAATTAGGGCATTATAGTAACCTAGTGATTGTCTATTGATCCTCTATTGATAGGCTTAGGCTAACACACTCTCCCTGTCTAATGTAAAAATGTGATGCCTCAGGCCAAAGTAGATAGTGGCAGAGAAGTCATGAGTCCTAAAGTACACTTATCGGACACCGTTATCTTGTAACGTTGAAAGGATTTCCCCCAGCAAACAAAACCATTCAGCCAGTTCAGTTAAAAATTATTTGTTTTATAGCATTATCTATACAACCTAACGACTTTTAACTTGTCAGTAGTACCATTGGGTTTCATAAAACTACCTGAAAAACTGCCATATTCAAATATCCCATTGTCCACTTTGTGTACGTTCCCCAAGATAATTTAACACAAAGTGGACCATGGGATATTTGAATGTACCTTGAGGCAGTTTTTCAATCCAGTGTTGGTGGCTCAGAACGCTCGAGATAGAAGTATTAAGCTGCTTGCTTGCTGCTTTTGTGACAGACAGAAGTTTCTAAATTTGGATTTAGAATTTAAATTATTGAGCCACAGCTAGGATTAGAGAATATTAAAAAGCTGGCTGTGGTTTTATGGAGATAAATTCCCACTGTGCTGATCTCTCATCAATCTGTTATCACAATAGTGTATTTTTTCCAGGAATATACCAACATAATGCATTTAATTCAAAACATGTCCTATGTTACAGTGGATAAAGAATATAAACAAATGCATTTGATGGTTTCACATTAAGTAAGTTATTTTCTTGATTCTGCTTTGTTTTACTTGACAGATCAGCAGCACAGTTCAGTTTCCAGTCTTCCCTGAACTATTGTGTGCAACTGCTCAGCAACACAGAGAAGCAAGGACTCAAAAGCATGATTTATGAATAGTAAGGGAAAGGAAAAAACAAAACAAGGTTAAGGTCACACAGCCAGAACAGACAAATCCAAAAGGGCATAAACAAGTAGACAGAAACCCCTAATGACAGGCAAGGGTGGAAAAAAAACAACAAGGAAAGCAGGAGAACAAGAGGAGTGAACTACAGCGGGGATGGCACATCTGAGCTAAACATGCAAGGTGTATATATATATATATATATATATATATATATATATATATATATATATATATATATATATATATATATATAGTAGCCAGCTGCTCGTAGCCAGCAGTGAACGAACTTCGTTATGTAGGTCCATTTTTATTGTATTGACATTATAGAAGTCTACAGAAAAGTGTCTGGATCAAACCATCAAATTACGTATAAATGCACCACTAGAGAATCTCATCTAAACTTGTCATCGTTTCACCAGTAATAGTCGTACCACAGCTCAACACACATCCAGATGTTCCCAATAAATAGTAGATCACCAGGTATGTTTTATTAATGTAGGTTGAATAATACATATAGGAGAAACAAAAGTGAGTGACAGCTGATTGAAAGTTGAGTGGACCTTGAATGAATGATTGAATCTCTGCCCCTTATGGTAACATTTGTTTGCCTCTGTAGTCATTTACTGTAATATGTCAACAAAATTCTACAAGACATTTTCACCTGGCTATATCCAATGTTAAGATATGTTGTGGTATTTATGCAAATTATGGCTTAAAATGACTACCATGTGGTAAGTAACCGAAACCACAATCTTGTAGTTGTACAAGTCTTTTTTTATCCCTACACGTAAGAAAACTATGACTCAACGTGTTTAACACTGTGACAATACACTGTGACTATTACAATTTTTGTTGTTTTGAAAAAATGCTCCTGTGGGTCGTATTTTCCTGCCACCGCTAGTTTATAAAACACTCCTATGGGTGGTATTAGAGGTTAGGAATGAGTTTAGCATTCTATGGTTTGGAGGACTTGTTGGGTGAATGATGTGACAACGTTGCTTACAACTTTTGGTTCAACAACATTAGACGTGCAAGAATTATCATAGTATGGTTTAAAGTGAATCAGACGGTGTGTTCACTATCAGTGCTAAAGAGTTACATTTGTAAAAGTCTTAATAGTCACACCTTCCTCCACAGCACTGGGGAGGAGGAACGTTGTGGATATAGTCTACATTTGTAACAACACTAGTCTCTGCTTACATTGGATGATATGCATGGTAACTTGAAAGGGATCAGATTAGATGACCGAGTCAGATTGATGGAGGCTTAATGATTGTAATACCGACCATATGATTGGACATTATAGCCGTCCTCATCCTTTGGCAGACCATTGAGTGGGATAATCACACTGAATGTCCCTCATTGACTGACTGACTCCCCACTGTTAAAATGGTCGTGCATGAGATGGAGGTGTGCAGCAGACTGCAGGCTCCATTGCCCTTACTGTTTGATGTGGGGGAGGGGGGTGAAAGAAGGGTTTTGTACACCACTCTCCCTTTATTGTTTGCTGTAGTGCTTTGTAGCATTTCTAAGAAGAGTGTGACAATATGATTGCTTGCAGAAGGAAGGAGAGTGTGGAGTGATTCTGTGGTGTGTGCATGAATACAGTCTTTGGAGATTGTTGTCACAGTTGATGTTGTATCAGACAATGCCAAAAATACCTTGAGACAAGCAGCCAGAGAGATGAAAAAGAGAGAAAAAGCAATGTGTAGTCAGACACATTCAACTTATATAATACCAGTAGAAATGTAGCTGACCTCACTGTTTCACAGTGGATGTTGATGCCTAAAGTCATCAAAGTTAAATCTCTCTGTTGCTGTCTTCAATGTTCATCCATTAATATTATGTATGCGTAATTAAGTTTAATATGTTTTTTTCATGTGCATCAAACAAGAAAAGGTCATATCATATGCAATGGATTGCACAGTTTACGGCACATGTAGTTAAAAAGAGCACTTTAATCCATGGTGATTGAATTCCACTAAGCACACACTTCCATTAATCCATCATCCAATCACACCCCCGAAGAAATCAGATCGTTAACAAGAAATATTTCCGTTAGTTAGAGAAGTGACCAAGCATAGTAAGCTCTGTGAGGAAGGAGCAACCAGACACCATCTTTGCCAGGATATTAACTGATTTTATAGTCAATATCCACGACGTTCCACTTTTAGGATTGATCTGGTGCCGCTGATGTCCTTCTTTTTGGCCTGATGTCCGTTTCCTTTCGCTTTCTTTGTGTTGGCATTCTAAACTCTGGTGGATTTATGAGGACTATGGTTAACTGCTCCTCAGATCTCTGCAGGGTAAATCCAGACAGCTAACTATAATATCTCTCCAATCTGAGTGTTCCGTTGCACGACTTCAACAACCTTTGAACGTACACAGGTTCCACCAAAATAACTTCCTTCCTGAGGCTATTTTGCAACGGCACCGTGGCTCCTAGCACTTAGCACCGCCCAAGAAGATTGTGATTGGTTTAAAGAAATTCCAATAAACTAGAACACGTTTTTCTCCCATCCCAGAATGCTGAGTGGACTATCCAGACCCTTCTTCATAGTGCTGTGGAGGAAGGTCTGGCAATGCGAGACTAGAAAGTAGGTGATGTTGTGATTTTATGCTATGGACACACTGATGTCCGAGTCAAATTTCCCACTGGGAAAGTAACATCTGTCTTATATTATGTAGTTTAAATCAATTTCCCATTAGATTGTATATCTTGCTGCAAGGAAGTGATGTTTGCCACACTGACACATTCCAATAAAGGAAATTGAAGAGGAAAAACATCTGATAATGTCTACGAAATCCCTCTAAATAATGTGAAATGAGGCCATGGGAGCTTTACAAAGTGAAAAGATGTACGTACCTTGAAAGAAATGTAGTCATTTTTTGCAACCTTTAATCACAACTGTCTAACACACACACACACACAAATTGCAAATGAAAGCAATTTCAGCGCAAAACTCTTGGGCTTTTTGGCGTGTTACTTTTCCCCAGCTGCCATGTAATCTGACAAATTAGTCTCAGCTGTTCCTTCTTCTTCTCTGGGGAAATATTTTCTTCTCTGTGGCTCCTGAGATCCCAAGCACCTGCCGGCACAAACTCAAACACATACACACAAATACAATACTAGCACACGTCAGATGTCTCTCCACTGCCTGGAGCACGTAAGGCAGCAATATCTTGTCTAAACCCAGTTTAACAGACCTCTCTTTTCCCCCCAGACCTTATAAAAAATATCATAAATTTAAATATGATAACCCAACGGACACACACAGCGCTCATAGAGTGGTTAAGAAAAACTAAAGTTTAATAACCGTCATGCTCAATAGACATACTTAAATAAGTCATGCTACTGTACATGTTCCTGCTTATCATAGCAGAAGTTGTCCTGATTCCAGAAAACATCTGCCCACTGCTGCACAACAATCTTTAATGCTCAGCCAAGAAAAACCGTCCTCACCTCAATTCTCCCAAAATTGGTTTGCTGCAATGGTCTAAAGCACATTAACAGAAAAACTGAGGTTTCTGATAATTAAATCCCATTACACATTCTCAACCATATGCCACCCATTTAGTCCCTCCTGGACAACTCAGTTGTAATGAGAGGCAAAACCCGGGACTCATTATTTTCAGACATTGTGTATAGCGCTGCCACTGTGTGCCTGGGTGCAGGTGGTCTGTGTCCTCTTACTGTGATTTTCCGATTTTGATTAGAGAGTCTGGAACCATGCTAGCGGCAGTACTTTGGCACTGTGGTGATTTGAGCTAAAAGG
This sequence comes from Etheostoma perlongum, assembly GCA_026937815.1. Lineage (NCBI taxonomy): Eukaryota > Metazoa > Chordata > Actinopteri > Perciformes > Percidae > Etheostoma > Etheostoma perlongum. Next base: position 20,830,496 of record CM049386.1, on the reverse strand, counting down.
AAGTTAACAAAAAAACTTAATGTTTACAGCAGAATTTAAGATCCTTCTGTTGGGATAGGTTTAAAAACATTTTCATCTGTGTTTTTTGTATTGCCAGGTTTAAAACATGTTGATGACGGTAGTTCTCCAGCTGTGACCAAACAGCTTTTTTGTACTCTTTCTTTTCAAAGCATGTTATATTGCATAATAGTACATATTAATGTACATTTGATTGCATGTTTCTGAGTGAAATCAGACTTTAGCAACATCCCCAGAGTGACAGCGACTTTCTCATGTATCAGGTACATCATTAAATGTGTGATGCACCTCCTTAGTAATAATAATCATCACTAGTTTGCATATTTAAAACCTGCATATTTAAAACCTGGAGCTTTAAGATCTGGACACTTTAGTAGCACTAACAGCTGTGAGGCATATGTTGCTGTAGCTGCGGCAGATACTCCCGACGCATCCACTGGATGCCTTTCGATGGTAGACACTTCCAATTGCATATGAACGGATGTGGAATCAGGGCTTTTGTTGTTATTTTATTCCAGTGGGACATTTGGGACACAGTGCATTGCTCACTGAAAACTAAGCTGTGCAACACATAATTACCAGCTGTAAATTATAATTTACTCTTACTGTTTTGTCTTGCATATGGGAGAGCCCCTGATTGGAAACCGTCCAATGTAAAAAATGAAACAGCTCTACACTCATTTTATCGTTTTCCATTCACATTTTCACATTAATTTGGGTGCGCGGCAAATGCTTTTCTCATTTTGGATTCTTTCAGCACCTCACTCATTTATACTCCTGTGGATTTCTGTCTCTCACTGATTACAGATTTCCACTGTTGCCATGTGCTAGGGTTGTGTGTGTCTGTTACTTTGCTTTAACTTTGATCTCGATTATAAAAGGCTTTGCTATCTGATGAAATATGCATTGAACATCACTAAACCATCACCTGTTTTCACATTTATAAGATACTGTATTTTCTTTTGCCCAGCAATGTCTGTGTGGAAAAGATCAAACCAGTTAGTGTTGCCATAGTGCCACCTTATCTTGTATGCACTTCCTCAATCCTTTCATCTGCAACAAAACAGAATGCTTGCTTAGAGTGTGGTCTAGACCTACTCGATCTTTAATGTGTCTCGAGATAACTCTAGTTATGAATTGATACTATGAATACAATTAAAATTGACGTTGCCCTTTTTCAATGAAATGCCATTTAGTTTTGCATGCTTCCATTTGGGCCAAGTGCAATTGATGGTAGCTTGGCTACTTAAAATGTATGGTTCTGTGCAGGATGTCCCATGTGACAATTCGCACTGACCAATCAGTAGTCTGCAATTTAACCCTACTTTCTAGTATTGGCTCAGCTCGATTGGAACTTTGGCCAAGGTAGTACTAAATAAAAGTACCATGTACTATCCACAACTATTGCAAATGGAAACCAAAAAAAGAGATTGGAGTAGAGCTTTACCATGCAGCTAAAACATGCAGTCTCTTTTATCTTCTTATTCTGAGTACAGGGCATTGAGAAAATGAAAGATACAAAGGAATATGACTATTTTTTGTCTGTTAGAGGACGCATAACTGACTAATACATAGCAATATTATAAGAGGTGAAAAGAGAAGAGCACATGACAAAGTAGTCATTGGGGCATTGAGGAAAAGAACACATTAGGCTAATGGATGAAGCCAATGGAGTGCTCTTCAGCTGAGCCTTCAAACACCATCTAGAATCACTGTGCACTAATGTATCATCCCTCCAAGGCGTGCTGGACAATTGCTATCCTCCCTAAGCAACTAGATGGGCTGCTTTTTATGGATGCATCTTGGAAGAGAATATTTTTCTGAAGACACTCTAGTCTGAGGTCTGAGAAAGGCAGCTGGGGCCTGAAGATTTTGTTGAAAAACCGTAAACATCCGTTATAAATGTCAGTATAGCCTAAGTAAAATTAAAGCGTCAGTACGCATCAAAACATCCATAGAAACCTCTAAAATCTAGCCTGACATCACCAGAAAAAATTGTAAATGTGAATTAGTCAGGAACATCTCAGTTCATTTTTGATTGGTGTCATCAACAGCGTTGTCCATTATGCCTGTGGATGTGATTGGATAGACCTACAACCAATCATAGCAATGGAACCTGTGATGTAACGCTAAGAGACTTACAAATGTAAATGACTACAATGTGTAGAGGTAAGCTGTGGTGGTATTACATTAATACATCTGTAAATGAGTTGATTTTTGCCACCAGAATTTGAAAATAATACTTCACAGAAAGTTCCACATCAGCTGCAGCCATCTCATTTGTTTTCAAAAATGCCTCAAAGGAGCTCCTCTTTACTAAGATAGGTTATGCCTACGTAGTGCCCCAGGCGAAATTAAGTCATCACGTTTTGCATAAAGTACAAAGACTCCGCAAGTTGTCAGTCATCGTCTTAAACGTGTAAAAAAACGGTTGTGATGGGCCCTGCCTAAAAATCTGTCTGGACGGGAGAGGCAAGAAAATATGGGTTTAAAACCATTTGTGGAGCATCTTGTCTTGTGATTATTTTGCCCTAGTTTGCCTCTTATTACCATTACATTGGAGTCACAGAGCTAAGTTGCACCATTTTGTTATACTAATGCATGTGTCTTTCTCATAATTCATATTTTAAATCAAAATAAAATGTCAATATTTTGATTAAGAAGAACTTCACCAGTTAATTGTAGTTAAACTACATTCTGAGTTTACCATAGATGGACTGGAATGTATTTTTCAGAAAATTGAATGCTTAGCTCTGTGACTTAAATGTAATGGTAAAATGTGAGGCACACCTTGGGGCTATTGTTGTTGTTGTTGTATGTTGTATGTTAAATTATGTTTTTTCTTGGCTAATAAATTGCTAAATAAGACTAGAAAAGCTATGCGAAGACCATAGAACTCTGTTGTGGACAAACAAGAGTGTCTGGAGAAGGATCAACAGCAGAAAATTGCCATTGGAATCCATTGCAAGCAGGCTATAGCTTTCCTCTGTAAAGAAGCACTCAACCAACTTTTCCGAGCCATCTTTATTTTGGACAGCTGAGGCCTTATGGGATTCTGTGAACCAAGCAGAATTATTGATATGCGGTTAGTTTTAGTGACATAGCCTTAGGGAAGGTAGATTCACCTTCATTCAAAGTGGGCTGACAGTAGGCTGTGCAACAAATATTAATAATGGTTGATTTAATCATTAATGGGAATTGTGGGATCCAGGAAGGCAAACAACTTTTACAGCAAGACTTTGATGTTAGTTTTGTGTTTCTTTTGTGACAGCTTCTTACTTTCTAAAACATCCAACAGATGTTGGCTAACCCGTTTGGGCAGTGGATACACAAAGGATAACATCCACACTGGCATACTGAAACAGGATTCAGAATCGATGAGAATGCTCGTCAGTGTTTACTGATGATAGGAAGGGTGCATACATGTCCCACGGTTTGATGTGAATAATTAAATAAAAAGGATCCCACCGCGCTTTTGTTGCCCAGTGTGATTAAGGGCTGGCGGCATTTTGTCAACCTTCCAAGAGCACTTTCCTAATCCAGCTGGCATGTTGTTAGCAGCCAGGCTTTTCGGCTTTAAGAGTGATGCTCACCTTTAAGAACCTCTCATTGCCTTACACTTAAGAGTCAAAGGTTGTTGGGGCAGTGGACTGCAGGGAAGTCTTTAGGCTATCTTACTGCTGGTTAGTAAATTACAGGTCTAGATTGGGTAAAAAATGGGTAGCCAACATACTCAGTCACTTATTTCCCCCTACCTCCTTGAAGTGCTCCTGAGAAGTTGTCACGCAGGAATATTGACGGCAAAACATTCAAGAGAGCAGAAAACAAATTAAGGCACTACTCACTATGCTATGTTCAGGCAAGGCAAGTCAACCATAGAGTGCAAATGCATGAATGTAACAGCTAATTTGATTTGATTGAACAGCAATAGGAATAATGTAACTGTATTTGCTCGTAATAATCAAAGCCAGCACTCACTTTTAGCAGTCGGAATCCTCTGAGCACAAACTCAAACAAAGAGCAGAGCTTCATCTGTTAAATTTCCACCAGGAAGTAAAGGGTCATCCTCATACTTCTGCTTTCACAATAAAAGCTGTGATATAAATGTTTTACAACCACCAAATGAAGACAAATAGCAGTATGTGACTTATGTATTTTCTTAAAAATCAGATTGTTTGACACTAGGCAAATTATCTTGGAAGTTTTTAGGGTAGATTCATTTAAAATGAATGTAGCTAGCTATAACATGAAAAGCTATGTATCAAAATGGCTTTTTAGCTTCATATTAACTTGCATTTTGAGTGTGCCTTTCTGAACCAGATGTTGGGGTTTCTTATTTCTTCTTTTTCAGTTTTTATGAATGTATTTAGGGTTCTGTGACTACATTCAGAATGGCGATATGAATAAACATGGCAGCAGAAAGGGGAACAGTTTTTTACTCAACTTCAAGACCCACAAACACACAATAATTAAAATTGTAGGCTTAATGATAAGACATATTAACAAAAATGCTTGACAAGGAAACTCTTGTTTAGATGCTGCCAAAACAGCTAGAGAAAATTGAAAAAGCAGACTCAGTAACAAGAGTGTGCATCATTGAGACTGCACTCCCAAATCTCATTCTGCTCTAACGGATCTGTGCTTGTGTGCTCTCAAATGTTAATTCGCAGACAGAGTTGCGCTCACAATTTTTTTTCAGTACTCTCAAATCTTTTGTGTTGTGGCAATATACTTCCATTTAGGCTGACCAGATCTTAGTCTCAGATTCCCTCGGGGGGGGGGGACTATAATCATAATAAAGTCCATTGGGGAATGACATGGCCAAAAACGGTCTATCACATTGCTACAGCTGTAACCCGCCAACACACAACAAAGATTAATGTGAGAGCAAAACAACACGGTGGAGACTATCTCACCTCAGCACTTATTTCCAGATGGAAGAAAGATCAATACAGTTAGTGAGATTTACTACAGTGCGCAGAAGAAAGATAATTTACACTGAGAGCAGTAGAGTGTTTTTTCTTTTTTCATTCAGTCTCATTTCTACTCTGAAAATACCTGTAATCCTTCTGAGTCATGGAAAGCTTTTAACTCCTTTGTTTGTCTTGTGATGACACTTACTTCTGCTGCTGTATTTTTAGTATTGATATTTTTAGCAGTTACTTTTTTATAACAGAACTTTAAACCTGTGTAATGTCATGGCACTCAACAACAGAGAACTTAGTTCAATCAGGAGAGTCTAACTGGAAGAATGGAAAGGGGCTAGATAGATAGTTGAGAATGAAATTATTTAAATTATTTAAAATGTAATCTTATATAATTTTTATTTTATATAGGTTGTGTTAAGTTCTGCTTCCAATGCAGTCAACCAAAGGTACATGCTAAAACCAGGTAAAGAGTGCACCATAACACTCATTGGGGTTTGAGACAGAAATACCTTTGATGCACTCAGCATAAGGCACTGAGAAAATGACACGGTAAGTTGCTCCACTAAGAAAAACAAGCTTTTTAAATTTCTATCAAGTCATTTAGAGACTGGAGACTCTGAACTTGGATATGGTAACTAAAGTCAGAGAATCAGGTCTATTAAAGCTTTGGTGTGTAACATTATGATATTAATGAACGTTTGTTCACTATATTATAACCATTGCCTAATGAGTTGCTACAACACTAACTGAGACTATCAGCTCCACACTCTCTGCATTCTCAGTGATTCTATGTTCAAAAGATTGTGTCTTCCGCGACTTTCGTGTGCAGACTCGAGTGAAGGTAACTCTTCTGAAGAGTCCTTCATGTTTTGTTAATCCTCCGTGTCCTCCTACTAGCTACTGAGTGGAGGAGGGGTGGGGGGTGGTACACGATTACCAAAGGCTTGTATCATGTGGACGCGCTGACAGTGTTGTTGTCATTACTTACAATTCCTGATTGTGCAGAAGTATGGCGACAGAAACTACGCACTTTAGCTTTAGCCGTGCAGACACATAACACCAGCATCACCCTGAGCTTATAACTTCTGTAGGCTGTTTCATCTGTTATGTTTTCTAACTAATTCAAACTAATCTTTGTCATCTGATGCTTTTGCAGGAAAACTTCTACTGGTGCACTACACAAAAATTGATGATTCAAAAAATAAGACTACATATCTTAAAGCTGTCCATGCTTGATGCCACCCTCACAAAATGTTGAAGGAGTTGAAACCCTAGAAGAAATGTTATGGGTGTCAAGATATTGGACACAGAGGAGTTTATTCCCAATCCCCACTGATTGATGGCCTAGGGCTTTTGTTTGTGAAAATCCTACCACTGTGAATGGGCAAAAAAAGAAGCTTGACCACAACAAAGATTTCAGCTCATCTGCTTGTTTGGATGCTCTCTTTGGTGCAAACGCAAATAGGGAAAAGTGTACTCGTCCACTGAGGTTGACTCACTTCACTGCCAATCAGAGAGCCAAAGTGCTGAGCATATCCTAATTGGGATAGTGTAGCTAGTTCACTACTGGCACAAAGAGTAAGCTTGTAAAGCGAGTAAGTGAATACCAGCATCCAACTAAATGCAAAGCAACTGATTGTGTCACTTTCCATTTTAGTCGTAAGGCAGTAAATACCTTTCCCCTGCTGGTTATTCCACTTACAGTGTATATTCCTATATAAACATGTATTGAATCAAATCATCACAAACTAATTTACACACATTAAACCAAGGTGGATATTGTATCCCCTGGGTTTCCCCTCTTAGGCTACGCACACATCTTAAAGTTAAAGATGCCCTGCCACACGTATTTTATTACTTTGTGGTAATGTTTGAAGTTCTACCATGAACTCTGTACCATTTTTTATGGAAAAATGCCTTGGTTACCTTGTTTCAAGCCATTCTAGCGAGGTATAGAAAGCCTGCAGGAAGACTCGATTTGTAAGCTGCTTGACTCTGATTGGCTAACAGCCAGCCTGAGAGCCTGGCAATCAGCATCTTTTACCCAGCGCAACTGGGCGAGCTCATGAATAGTAATGAGCTCAGGCAACATGACATCAGACTGACCAGCTTTGTAATTGGCCTGATTTCTCCGCTTATTTCTTTTTAGTGGCTAGAACTGACAGAGGCGGTAGCAGTTCATTTTCACATTCACAACATAACACAAACACATACAGTGGGGTTCAAAAGTTTGGGTACCCCAGGTAAAAAATTCTATTCATGTGCATAAAGAAGCCAAGAAAAGATGGAAAAATCTCCAAAAGGCATCAAATGACAGATTAGACATTCGTATTATGTGTCACAAAAAGTTAGATTTTATTTCCATAATTTACACTTTATTTCGTTACTTTTATTTACACAAAATAACAGAAAAAAAAATGTCTGTAAAAGTTTGGGCACCCTGCAGAGTTAATACCTTGTGCTGCTCCCTTTGGCAATTATCACAGCTTGGAAAAACTTCTTGTAGCCAGCCAAGAAACTAATTCTTGTTTGAGGTATCTTCGCCCATTCTTTCTTACAAAAGTCTTCCATTTCTCAAAGAAACTGAAAGACTGTCACGCACTGCTCTTTGGTCTATCTATAGATTTTCAATTATGTTGAGTTCAGGAGATTGTGAAGGCCATGGCAAAACCTTCAGTTTACGCCTCTTGATGTAATCCACTGTGGATTTTAAGGTGTGTTCCATTTGTAGAAGCCATCCTCTCTTTAACTTCAGCTTTTCCACAGATAGCGTACAAAATTTGCTGAAATTGTATTAAATCCATTTTTCTTGTGAAATTTTCCCTGTGCCACTGGCTGCAACACAACCCCAAAGCATGATTGATCCACCTCCATGCTTAACAGTTGGACAGAGGTTCTTTTCATTAAATTCTGTGCCCTTTCTTCTCCAAACATACCTTTGCTCATTCCGGCCAAAAAGTTCTATTTTAACCTCATTGGTCCACAGAACTTGTTCCCACAATGCATCAGGCTTGTCTATATGTTCATTAGCAAACTTCAAATGCTGATTTTTGTGGTGAGGGTGTAGAAGAGATTTTCTTCTGATGACTCTTCCATGATGACCATAGCTGTACAAGTATCTCTTTATAGTGGAATGGTGTACCACAACTCCAGTGTCTGCCAGGTCTTTCTGGATGGATCGTGCAGTCAAACGTGGGTTTGGACTTGCTTTTCTTACAATCCCGCGAGCTGTTCTCTCTGATATTTTTCTTGGTCTTCCAAATATTGCTTTAACTTCCACTGTTCCTGATGACTGTCATTACTTAATTACATTCCGAACACAGGGTATTGGCATCTGAAAACCTTTTGCTATCTTCTTGAGTGAATGTTAACTATTTTCAGTTTCAGTTTTCTTGACAACTGCTTAGAAGAACCTTTGGGGCTGATTGTTGGGGCAAGGTCAGATGAGTCTGGGCATTAAAACCTTAAGATTGACACCATCATCATTTACCATTCACCATACATAGAGATAGGCATGAGGAACTTTTCATAAAATCATCTCTAAATGCAAATCAAACCAGCTATTAAGCAAAATAAAACCATGCCAATCTCTAGGTATTCACAAAGAAAATTGGTGTCCTTAAAGGTTGGATTTTGCTGAATCTTTTTAATTAAGGTATTTAGATCAATTTCCAAAAACATGTTTTTTATTCCTCTTTTTAATCAACTTTAGCATGGGTGTGTAAAGTTATGCCAGTCACTGTATTAAAAAATAATAATAAAATTAATGTATAAAATAATATAGTATATGTACAATCTAAAACAAAATTCCTTATATGTGTCCTCATACCTGGCAAATAAAGCTGATTCTGATTCTTAATAATTGTGTTCTCCCCACCTTTGAAACCTACTCCCTTGCTGCCCTTTGTATTCTGCAGTGTGCACTCTATCTGATGAGTACTTAAAGTGGACAAGATTATTGACTAGATGGTGAACATTATGGAGCATTTAGCAGTTGATGACTTGTTTAAGAGCAAAATCTGAGATAAAAAGTCAATATTGGACTTACATTTGTCAGGTGGCCAGAAACGCCACATTTTCTTTGCCCTATCAGACTACTTAGCAGGCAAATCGGATCTTGCTGCTAGAAGTGGAGTAAAGTACTAGAAGACTGTTGTTGCATAACGCAGAGTGCATCTATTTTGCAACAGTCTGAAAGTCATCACAGAAGGAGTGAGCAGTTAATCACTATAAAAACAGCATTGCTGTCAACAGACATCAAAAGATGATTGCTATTCAGTTGGAGCCCCAACCTTCAACACAACTCTTGAGACGAGCTGTCACGTTTTCTAGGGAATGGATGACATTTGAAACTAAATTTTCCATTAGTACTCTTTCCAACGAATGACACAAAAACAAGCAACAGGAACTTTTTTTTTTTCATTGCTCTGCAGCCATGTACCATTTGAGGAAGAACATAAAAACGGAAAGATGAGAAAAACTGTAGCTGTCTAACTTGTTGATGCTATTGAGTTTTATTCAAGAAGCTGTCAGTCTAACTTGCCTTCCCAATCCATAGTGCAGTGTTGTGTGGAGCTGGTGGGCACAAAAGATGACAGATTACACGGAGTAGCAATAAAGCAGCTTCAATAATGCATCAAATTAAACTTTCGGGATGAACCAGAGAAAGATGAACCGCCGTACGCTTACCTCAGATGACCAATATAACACAAAATCAAAATGCCGTAGGTGGAAATATAGACCTATCTGTGCTCTGCCTTCTGGCAATTTAAAACTGTAGACAATTTGATGCACCATAGACACACATTTGTCTATAAACACGCTTAACAGAAAAATACTTCGCACATCTAGAATGTGAGACAGGTGCATCGGAGAGGGATGAGTAGGTCAAAAGTTGCAAAGGAACTCCTGTACACAAAATAAATTTAATAGCTGGCAACTGTACCAACTAGACCATTATCAGGCAACATTTTGATGATGGCCTTGTATCATAACTATTAAACTTATTTTTTGGAAGTTAGACAGTGTAGTATAAAAAAGCTTAAAGTACACAAACTCTGACAACTCTACCTTTATGAACAGTTGGGAGTAACGCGTTACAAAAGTAACGCAATTACAGTAGTGTTAAGGCTGCACCCTCATGTGTATATATGTATGTAATTGATTGTGCTTGAATTGAGATGAAAAAGAAGGCTGTGACACCTAGTGATTGGATGGCTGGGGAGGTCCCACCCAGTTCCTGGAGGAGGATGCTGATTGGTGCGGCATGCCCACTGACTGACCAATTGAGGAGAGCCATTGACGTCTGCCATCAGTTTAAAAAGCCTGATTGATTGCGTTTGAGTGCAGCTGCCAGACCAGAATCATTTATTGTATCAGAGTGTGAGGAAGTGGGCCAGGAGAAGAATGATATCTTTTTGCATTCACTGGTTAGAATTTTTGGTGATATTAGGTGCAGGGGTGCAGTGAGTATGTGTTTTGTATTTTAAACCAGTAATTAAGGTGGAGATGATTTTTGTTTATTCCTTTTGTTCTCAGTCATGTAGCAATAGTCTTCCTTTTGAGGAGCTCTTTTTGTTATATTAGGTTTTTCTTTTCCACAGCACCCATCGGCCCATTTTTCCGTTAATACACTCTGTTGTTCTGCTTACTAGCTTTCTTTAAATAAATAGTCTTTCACCTTACCAAATCCATCTGGTTTTATGTTTATGTCCCATTCCTAGCTACGGGACGTTGTCACTCCCCGATGTAGGTCGAGTGCAGATTTGAGTCGCGCATGCTTACATTTAAACGGTTTACAGCATAACGTGTCATACTGAAATTTGTGAAATCCATGAAATAATCAACTTTTGTCATTACAAATAATAACAGAAGATGGGAATCATTTTAATTTTTTTTTTAGCCATCTATGATTGTTTGATTGCTAACGTTAGCTCAAAACGCCATTCCAGTGACAGCCTTTGTTGTGTTTGATGCTAACTTGTAGCCAGGTTTGAATAAACTTGGTTAAGTAGGTCCATTTTTACTGTATTAACATTACAGAAGTCTCTCGTTAGCATCTTGTATGCTACTTGTCGCAAATTGACGCATGCGCAAGTCAAATCTTCATCACTGATATTTGGAGTTGCGGTGTTAGCCCAATGTATCTCATCTGATTAATGGGTATCAACATGAAAAAAGCGATATTTCCATTTGCTCTGTCTGCATGCGGTTTCTACACAGCGCTGTTTTAACAATCACAGCCCTACTCCGTATATAACGATTTAGTTTTTCACAAACAGGTTGAAACGAAAGCTCTCGGTGTGCAGTCTAACTGTTTTAACTGGTATAGTTTGCCATAAGTATTCAAATTGGACATAATCTTGTGAATTTAGCTGCTGGCATAAACATACCATTCTCCCCGCTGGATCGGTAAATCCACATGGGTACTTAATATGCATCAGACTTTGCATTCTTCATCCTTTCTAAACTTTACGCAGTTTTGATATCAGAAATTATGATTTATTTTATTGACACTAGCCCGGGGAAACGTCCAGGCCCAGACACTGAGCTTTGAATAGAAAACAGGCATGGTACTTTGAAAATACTGCTTTGTTCTAATTGACTACAATATAAGAGATGCCAAAATGATCTGTGTCTTAAAACACCCTCGGACCCCAGAGTCACAAAGTGCTTCACATGATAAACATTTGTTAAAATACAGTAGGATCCAAACGGAAAATAAGCAAGTGAAAATAAAAACACCAATGCAGGTAAAAGACTAAAAACACAGAATTACAAAAGCGAGTAACATGGTGGGTGCCTTGGCCAGAGAGCACTCTTCTTAATTAAATAAGTGCTCAAATGTTCTCTATATGACTTGATATGCAGTCCTATTTATAAATCCTCCCTCTTAACCTTTTGACCATCATGGATCCATTTTGGCAACAGCCAGAGCGGCTTCGCTTCAGAAACAAGACATCCATAATAGTGCATCTGCGATAAGTGGCAGTCCATTTCCTTTCACATTAAGGCCCGGCCAAAGGGAAATGTTTGTTTTTTCTTTTTCTTTTTCCGACTCTCATTGTGCACAGACAGCAGATCCGTCTTTCATCTAACCCAGTGATTTGAACTTGATCAATTATGCATGCAAGGGAAGCACACCATTCTTACTCATTCTTAGTACATGAGAGCATCACGACCGACATTGTGAGGCGCCAAAGAGTGTTTGTGTATCATAACAGGGTGTCGTTGCAATGCTTTATTTCTCTCCTGCTTGTGATCCAACCTTCAACCTTTACTTTACAAGGGTCAAGATAACTTGACTTTTATTCAGTCAAGTTTGTTCAGTCATTTCGTACCAGAGATGTAGTTATATCAATGTGTCCTAAAATTGACATGCGCAATCCGGCATTCCTAAAAGCAATGTGCATTTAAAGTCTGAAAAAAGACAGCCACAATGTGATTCATTCATCAAGTCACACTTGACCTCCAAGTCATACGACCACATGGATCTTTTGTTCCTACCCTCTATTACAACCGACATGTGCTTGTCTTAAAACATGCCCCTACCAGTGCCAGAAGATCAACTACAAGTCCTCATACATATCCTTAAGGGTCGCAGTTAGGAACACGTGGTGAAACTAGTGCAGTTTGGTTGGTTAAGGCAACACAACTTGGTTGGGTTTAGGAAAAGATCATGGTTTGGGCTAAAATAAGTATGTTTGCTACATAGCTTCAGTTATGTATGTAAGTATATGACGTACAGTAGTAATATAGCGGAACTATTGTGAAGTAGTATGTATAACTTAAATTACATACAAGTTAAGTAATATGTAACATATGTAACTTTAAATACGTCAACGATGACTTTTGCTTTCACATGGGACAGGGACATCGGGCTTCTGGGTAATGCTGACTTCCTCACTCTTTACACTAGAGGTCGCTGACACTATAAAAAGGTAAATACGGGTCTTTATAAGCTGCTTAAATCAATCTATGTGGCCGTTTTTTGGGGGGAGGACAGTCTCAAGCTAGAGTAAATCCTGACATTAATGATGATGTTAAGCCCTGAAAACCTACTTTCTCAATCAGTTTTTGAGTATCAGTGATGGGGTTCTTTATGTACATTTTCTGGCAAACAATTTTGCTAATTTTACATCAGATATACTGTATGTGTTTTTGTCTGACCAAGCAGATAAGCAAGAGGAGTCACAAGGGAAGTTCAAAAGTAAGGGTTTTTATTTCCCAAAAATCAATACCCTAAAATGAAGATAAAGCTTTGGGCCCGTAAAAGAAATCAAATAAATAGACAGTAACTAAAGCTCTGAACATAAGAAACTCAAAAAAAAAAAAATACTACTGACCTCCTACCAAAGAAACAAAAAGGGGACTTATGTATTGACCAATTTTTACACACAGGGGGAAACTAACAAGAAACTACAAATAACAAGAAAAAGAAATGTACTTCTACTTCATCTTAACTCAACAAAATAATAAAAATATAAGTGAATGAGGTTACGGCTCTTAAACTGGTTGTGTGGCCATGGCTGTGGCCATCACACACACCCACACAGTCCAGCTGATGCAGATTATTAGTTTTTGAGTGCTACACTTTAACGTTAAAACATTAAACTTTGATGAATATTCATCATGGATTTTTATTGTTGCAGTAAAGGGGCTTTAAGTTCCCCACACTTGAAAAGAATACATTTAAGTGCTCTTCTCTCCCCCTTTTGCTTGTGCTTTTCTGTCTTATTTTTTTGTTTTTGTATTTTATACATTTTCTAGCTGGATAACAGTAATTCATAATATCTGAAAATGAAATACCTGACTTACTGTAATAAACACCTCAGGACATACGGACTTCCAATTAGCCAGCCAGCTCAGCCTGGGAGTTCTCTGTTTTTTTCTGTGTAATAGAGTTGTAGCTTGAGACATTTTACCTATTAACATACCCAGTGATTTGGGGAGGCAGCTGTACTGTAATTGTGGAGGATGGGCGGAAGAATGTAATTAGATCATTGCAATGCTGTGTTTTGCCTCCAGCTGTCTGTTTTTCATCACTTTTTCCAAATGAGTTTGTCAGATCCCTCCTTCATCTTTACAGAAATCCAATCACATTTTTATTTGTGTATTATAATTCACTGAGTGTTCAATAATGGTTGGTTAAAATGCATTGGATGTGGCAATGGAATAAAAATCCAAACGGATCGGTTTTGAGGGACTGCTTTTGAGTTTTTTAATTACTGGAATTGTTAATAATTGTAAATTGTAATTGTAATTGTAAACGCTCTATAATTGTAAATTATAGAGCGTGGTCTAGACTTGCTCTGTCTGTAAAGTGTCTCGAGCTAACTGTTGATGTGGCTGTGATACTATAAATAAAATGAATTAAACTTTTGACAACTGAGTTGCTGATGAATTCAAGAGATGGTGAATATGCCTTTTGTGCTTTAAAACAACAAACCATAAAATGTCACTTATTGGACTGTATTAAAAAAAGGTGGACGTAGCCTGTGGCTCTTAAAAGTGAAGCTAATGTAGAAAGGGCATTAAACCTGCGTTATTTCTAATGACCAGCAGGGGGCAACTCCACTGGAGGCAGAAAGAAGTCTGAAGTCTCAATCACTGGTTTCAAGTCTTTTTCAATACAGTATGATGTTCTTTTAGTAAATTATGTTCCCATTTAGAGGAAAAGTGGACGATAAAGTTGGGTATTTTTTAGGAAGTATCTCCCTTGTGATTGACTAGGTGCTGCTACCACGGCGAGGTCACCATCAATGCACATCTACAGTATGTCACTGTGTAGGCTACAATTAAATAGGCGTGAACTTGTGTTTAATTCTTGTCTGTGTTTTTGTCTTAGAACTTTGGCCCTACAGTGTCTTTCAGTTCATGAAAAGTTATTTGCAGTGTTTTGGTAGTCTAAAAATGTTTTGTTTATGGTTGACCTCTCAGTGGTTACATCCACTTCGTTAACCCTAGCCCACAAGCAGAGTAGTTAGTTAAGTTAGGTTGTGTGTGTGTATATATTATATTATATTATATTATATTATATTATTATTATTATTATTATTATTATTATTTTTTTGGGATATCTGGACTGCTGACCACATTGTGCTTATTGTGAACTCTGGTGCATCTGAAACATGGGGTGCTTCCATTACAGGAAGGGGTCCTTTTGAATAGTAAATTGTGATAAAATGCACTGTTGGGCTGCTGCCATGGAAATATGTACCGTCAATTGTAAACATGATCTCCTTTTAATTTCTGCTCACTAAAGAGGCAGGGAGGGAGATCGTATATGGTCAGCTAATGGCTTTTCCCTTCATTACTTCCTCGGAGTGCACAGAAAGGAACCTACATATATTAAAAAGATGAAGATGTCATGGGTGGAAACTATTCAGATAGTTTCTCTAAATAAACAAGAGAAAGCATCCTCTCCAAAAACTTCACAAAGTTTTTAATTAAAAGTGTGTCTCTGGTGGGCTCACATGTTTCTGTTTCTGTCACTTCATGTCTAATTAATTAACCCTGCCAGGTCCTTTCAGAGCCCTCAGCAGCAGAAGCACGTTACCTTGGTAGCCACAGATAACACTACATACTATGTCTGCGTGTGTGAGCAGAAAGTACTCCAATGTGATTGGTGGAGTAGATTTTAAAGTAATTTTCTTCTTTTTCTTTTTCAAATCTCTAAATAAAGTTGTTTTACGATTGCTATTTGGAACTGACAGGCAATACTGCCACATGTTTTATATCACCCGTAGTACCTCTCTAACATTTTATTTCACATTTCACACACTTTATCTTGTCAAAGCTACACCTCCAATTGCTCACATTTTGAAAATATGTAGCTCTCTGTTCACAGCGGGAGATAAATGAGGTGGATTTTCCTGCTCCGCTTGCAGGAGTTACAGCCTGTCCCTATTACTGCATCTGGGCCATAAATAGGTAGAAACCTGTGACACATTTAATTAAATTCAAAAGCCCAAGCTGTCTGACATAGTGTTTGGCCCCCTCTTTCCTCTTGGTTCTAATGGATGCTTGTGGTCCATAATGCCTCAGTGCCAGATCCACTCTGTCAGCTCCAGGGAACGATGCTGAATAATGGGGCTTTGTCAGATCTGCTATTAAATCTACATCGTCAGACAAAGAAGTCAAATTGTCTGAGGAAAAAGTGCACATCCCAATTAACCCATTAATCAACTCAGAGGACTAAGGAAATTACATTGCACGTGCACAATTTGAATTTAATTTACAAAATATTCACGTGACGGGCAATTTGCTAAACAAAAGAAGTAAACAGTGCTTTCAGAGCTAATCCTCTGATCCGGTTTGACAAGGAGGAGAAAGGACAGTGGCCTTGATTTATCGGGAAGTCTTGGGCAGTATAAATTGGCCGGTAGCATCTGGATAAAATCACACCCTCTGTGCTTAGTCATGAGGTAAACCACATGTTGCTGAATGAGCACCATGATGTGATAAGAGCGTCTGCGCTCCAGAAGTAACAGTTCAAGAAAGTGTCCTCCTCTTCTGCTTTGTCATACTGTTCTGCAGTGATTGACAGGTAGATAAGAGATTAGTATTTGGCAGCAGTCTATCCGATTTCAGCGCAAAGATGGAAATCCAATGACCACTTCATTCTATCATATCATGCAAGGGTGTGTGAGTGTGGGAATACACTATTCCACAGGAGACACATTAGGAGTAATAAAGTACATACAAAGTAATATTATGGAGCATCTTTAGCTCCCTTAATACATAGGGAAATGCATATGTAGTAAGAGTGGGCCACACTTTTTCTTTAGCATCTTTAGCTTTATTTCTGAGTTTATCAAATGTGTGGGCAAGCATGAAGCCTTTGGGCAACCACAGCAATTTAGAGGTGGATGTCACCCTCTACCCTTAACACATCCCATCCTATAATATTGTTGCTATGTCGGACAACTTTTGGAGAACAATGCAGCTACGTCGGTATCTTTTTAGCCACCTCCTTAGAGCTTGTTTAAGGTTTTGGAGATGGACTTCTCTGTCTGTCTAGTCCACACAGCATTCTGGGAGGGGAGAAAAATGTGATCTGGTTTATTGGCATTTCTTTAAACCAGTCACAATCGTCTGGTTTGGCACTAAGCATTGGACGGAGCAATGGTGCCTCTGCAAAATAGCTTCAGGAAGGAACTTGTTTTGGTGGAACATGTGTACGTTCAAAGGTTGTTTAAGTCTGGATTTACCCTGCGGAGATCTGCGGAACAGGTAACCATAGTCTTCATGAATCCACCAGATTTTAACAAAAAGGAAGCAGAATTCAACAGAAATCTGGCGTCACAATCCCAGAAATGACACTTTGTCAAGTTGTTAAAGCTCTGCTGTGTTTTGGGGGTAATGCTTAGGTTTGTAACTCCAAAGAATCACATATGATTGGATATGTTGTTTATCTACATGATTGCAGCATGACTCATCAGAAATATTTTACTAAATAAAAAATAAAATATAGAAACATTTATAACAAGTACTTACTTTTGCCTCATCCGTAAGTTACACATACAGAATATAGAAAGAATGGCTAAACAAGTAATAGGGAGACACAATGATACAAATTTTGTTTTTATTTCATTATGTCTTGCATTAGCTGATTGGCCTATTTACCTGTCCAGCAGATCAACACTATCATGCATTTGCAGTTGTGTTTCTGGTCACTTGACAAATGTAAGTCCAGTATTCACTCGCCTTTTAGCTCTGTTTTGTTCTCCTCCAACTCCTGAAAGAAATACCTGACTCATTAGCAGCTAAATGCTTCACTAGGTTTGCCAGCTGGTTCCTAACTGTGTCTGTCATCTGTTGGTAGGGAGTGTAAAATACAATCGGTTTGCCAGCGTTTTTTTTTTTAAGAGTGCAAGCATCTAAACAGTAAAGTTGCTGGCTGTAAAACCAAATTGATTAGCTGGAAGATAATACCGTACAATGTAGGGTAAGGTGACCAGATTTCTCTGACAAAATCCGGGAACATTTTCAGCTCAGAAGCGTATGTACCTCCAAAACACGTCATGTTTTTAATTTTTGTAAAACTTAAAACGGGGACACTAGACCTTGAGCTGAGTATCAGATACAATATAAACTATTGAGGAAATATTTTCCTTTGACATTGATGCAGTATGAAACGAGATCGCTGCAGTCGGCAGCCGAGAAACAAGCAACAATGGAAGTTAATAGGATAATTGTCCAGCTTGTATTTACGTTCATAAAGTTGCTACTGACAGACTCAGATTAATATTCTAAGTGTCTGAAAACATTATGGAAAGGATTTCTAAGGAGGCTGACCTTTCTGTTAAAGATTAAGATCCTTTTTTAAAACATAAAAGTCTGCGAAATTGTGTTTGCTAAACCCACCAGACTCCATGTAAATAATCAGTAATTTTAGCATGATAAAATACGGCTTTCTAAAACATCTCTGAGCTCTGAGCAGCGCTGCTCGATCGGCTCCGTTTGGTCAGAGTTTTCTTTCTTTCATTTCAATTTTGGGTCTGTCAGTCACAGTGAAAACCGGGGACAGATCCAGCCAGGGACAAGTCACCAAAACCGGGGACTGTCCCCGGAAACCGGGGACGTCTGGTCACCCTAATGTAGGGCTCACAGGTTCATTACTAACACTGCCCCCTTTTAAGTACATACAAGTAATCATGAGCCATTGCAAGTAGTACAAAACAAATGGGTCAGAGCACAAATTCCAGTTGCTAAATCTAGTTCAACATCATTATAGGTTCTATTTATTACAAACGTTCTGGTTTTGCTATGTTCTTCAACCCATCTGTTACCACAATAAATACAGGTTCCTCAGATTTACAGTTAGATGCCATACTTAGTACATAATGTGGTGTCTTGACCAGACCTAGCATGACTTAAGTCCCAGCTGGAAGGCTTGGATAACATTCCGCAAAAACATGAATGCCCCAAAGAAATGGATATTTGTGCAGCTGTCACCCTTCTTCTTGCCACAGATGATATTAATGTCACCAATTGATGGTAATGCTCTCTAGCTGGTTAGCAGAATTCACAAACGGCACGTGCCACACTGCATTTAAATTTGATGTTGCAACTGTTATTCTATTTCCAGCTTTTCACATATCTATAACAGGTATATTATCATCTAATATCGTCACAATAATACAACTAAGCAAGTTACTAAAACTAAGCCTACTATGGGTGATATCATAATAACCTGTATTATTAAGCTGTATAAGATGATTTGGTGTCTGAGGGACTGAACATTTATCTCACACTTTAAACATTGGAAACAGAAAAGAGAACATTGGCTGAAATGGAGTGAATCTAAATCAGATACAAAGCTGATCGGTTGCCTAGCAACAGTGTTGGTATTGGGATCTACAGGTCTTTCCAGCCTACAGTGTTTAAAGACATGATTAGGGAGGCTATGTATACAGCAGAGATTTCTGATAGGAAAATAAATATACCTTAGTATCCTGATGTCATTACACACTTTATAAGTAAGAATGTAGTAAACACATTCTACATACACACAGCAACATAAAAAATAAAAAAGCGCTTTTTTTGTTACATGTTTTTAAATTTTGAAACATTCGTCAATCTTTCTTTTCTACTCCACATTGCGAGATGCAAGGCTGAGTGATCTTCCAGTTAATCTGATCATGCTGAAACATCAAACAGCTCCAAGAAGAGCCTTCACTCAGGTGGATTTTAAACCCCTCCAGTCAAGTTCGTTCTGTAAAATGATAAATACATGTAAAGATAAAGTGACATTAAAGATTCATTGCCATTCTCCAAAGCAAAGCAATCACCTAAAGCTGTTTATGCCTTTGGCCAATGAGCGTGTATCTTTGACTTTCTGTGTTTGTTGCTATTTGTTTAGTTATGCCGACTGAATAAAAAAAGGTTGTTTTCACCAATATAAAGATGCATGAACAAAAGAGATAAGGACTTCTTGAAATGAGGCAGAGACCTGTATAAACATCACGTTACGGTCTGACAATGAATGATGATTAAAACAAAGAGGAGAGGAGAAAAAGACCCCTAGTTATAGCTGAGCTTGTCAAGCGTTATCCATTCTCATATGGAACAATAGCCAACATCTCCTCCAAACCATATGAGCTTATAGTGTAGGTCTTTTATTCCTATCCTCTTATACGACAAATAGGATAATTTCATAAATTAGCGGCCCTAGCAGTGGCAAGAAATACGAGCCACAGAGAATGTATCGGTCACGGTTTTCAACACGTTACCGCTACTAAACGGTCGCAGTTGAGTTCAAGTTTATGGGCCAGAACTACTTAATTTGGTTATGAACAGGGTTAGACCTTGTTTTGTCATCGTGTCACAGGGACTAGTTTAGTTTATTAAACGCGTTCGAGGGCAGGATGGTTCTCGGGACCCCGGAGGACAAGGCCCCTGTAGCCGAAAAATACAATTGAATACAGTCCGTGTCTCTTGGACCCGAAGGATGAGATAATGATAGTAGGAAACGCCTTCAAGTGCAGGATGGGTCTCAGGACCTGGGAGGACAAGATAATGGTAGTTGAACACCTTCGAGTGCAGGAGGGGGTCTCTAGGACTCCGAAGGGTGAGGCCCCTTCCAGTTCACGTGAAATGACATCACATAGTAGCCTATGCAATGGTCACCGGGGACCCAAGACTCAATGCCAGGCTGATACAAAGAGTCAAAGAAACTGAACGGGTCCCGGTGACCCGAAGGACAATACAAGGGTTAGGGGGGTTAAATCTTAGTGTAGTCCTATATGGACTTAGACCTGAATTTTACAATTACAAAGTTGTAATTGTAAAGGACTTATGTCTCAGCAGGATTAGGAAGAAGACTTGTCCAATGTATTATTGTCAGTAGATTTGACAGGTCTCCCTAAAGAATTAGACAGCTACAGCTGATTCAGAACACTGCTGCTTGAGTCCACACTAAGACAACAGAAGTGGAGCACATCTCTCCAGTTCTCAAGTCTTTACACTGGCTTCCTGACAAATAATTGATTTTAGAATAATCAAGTTGGTTTATAAAGCACTGAATGGTTAAGGGTCAAAATACATTTCTGATCTCCTGCTAGGATACATTATGAGCTGTTCGGAGCACTCAAGACGACTGGCACAGGTCTGCTTTCTGTCTACAGAGCCTGAAGACGTTTCGGTTTGCCTTTTATTAGATCAAAAAAATATTAATTTCTCAGTGTTTTGTACTAGTCCTACTCTACTTAGCTTGTTTTTATTTTCTATTCTCTTGACTTTTTAATGGTTGTTTTAAGTGGATTAAAATATCCTTTTTTCTAGTGTTTCCTTTGCACTTAGTGTTTTATGTAAAGCACTTTGAATTGCCTTGTAGATCAAATGTGCTAAGTAAATAAATATGCCTTGCTTTCAAGTGGGTTACTTTAGTCTATATCCTTGACTTATCATTTTTTCGGGATTGCTCCAGTGCCGTAAGAAATTGCGCCGGATGCATGTGTTTTTGCCGATTTCTGTTTCCTTCCGTTTTCTTTGTGTGGATATATGAGGACTATGGTTAACTGCTCCTCAGATCTCTGCATAGTAAATTAAGACTGCTAGCTAGACTATCTGTCAAATCTGAGTTTTCTCTCGCATGACTATTTTACAGCAGCTCCGTGCGGAGTTTAGCACCGCCCCACGATGGTTGTTATTGGTTTAAAGAAATGCCAATAAACTAGTGCATGTTTTCCTCCCATCCCCGAATGCCGTGTGGACTAGTCAGACCCTCCATAGATGAATGGGTATGTGAGTTCATCTGACAGGGCTGTGGGGGTACACATACTCTATATCCACTTCTGGGATTGCTACAGTGTTGCTTTGTGTAATTTCTTTGGAATTTTAAACTCCGGTCAACTATGGTTAACTGCTCCTCAGATTTTTGTAGGGTAAATCCAGACAGCTAGCCAGACTATCTGTCCAATCTGAGTTTTCTGTTACAAATAAAACTATTTTTGAACGAGCACATGTTCCACGAAAACAAGTTCCTTCCTGAGGCTATTTTGCAGCGGCACCATGGCTCCATCCAGGTTTTAGCACTTGCGGAGGAAGGTCTGGCAAAGCGAGACTAGTGTACATTAGACCAAAAAGGTTGGGAACCACAAAGGCGGTGGTCTGTATGTAGCAAGAGACTGATAGTGGCGCCAAGAGGTACAACCACATACAGGAACTATACTGCATGTAGCTAAGACATAACACAAATATCACAGTTATATTGGACAAACCAGATGTATTGCTATTTGCTAATCTTCAACACTTGTCCAACCGAATAACAGACTAACAAACCAACAAAAACAGTAATACTAAAAGTAGTAATAACAATGAGACATACAAACCCATAGTTATTTGTGAGGAAACAAAATGAAACTGTGTTTGGAATTAAATAAAATATTGCATACAGATGTACGTATATTGGATGAAAACTGTGAATAGTGAGTGAAAAATAGCCGATGTTCAATGAAAGGTTTTGTGACTTTGCATCACCTGTGTTTGACATATCTTTATATTCATGTTTTCATTAAGATTTGCAAGTCAGTGCTCATTTATCCCATTATGAGATTTTTTAAATCCTGAAATAAGCCAAATTGGACAGGCACAGCTCTGTGCCCGGGGGCTTGTCCACTCCTCTGCTTACTCTGCAGCGGAATTAAGGATTTTAAATGAATTAATAAATCCTGTGCAATCAAAAAATTGTTTCTGAAGAGATGCACATTTAATTCTGGCCTTGTTTGCTCTGTAATGAGTTCAGTAGGTTGCTGGTTTTTACAGTTTCACTTTGTTGAGTGCTAAACTAGGCCTACATGATTACTGTTGATGAAGTTCAACTAATAGTTTGACATTTTAGGAAAAACTAATTTGCTTTCTTGCAAAAATTTAGATAAGAAGAAGATTCATATCTCTGGTGGATACAAACTCAAACTTTTATACAGAAACTATCAGAATGTGAGAATGCTGAACTATTAAAGGAATAGTCCTACCAGCACCTCTAACTCCCATTCTCCTTTGGGCATGTCTGTGCTGCGTTCCGGTTTTGCTCCGTCCTCCGCCGATGCCATACCACACCGGGACCGTCTCAGAAGTGGAGCGTCTTACTACATGACTCACAGATTATATTATCTCTACTTCAATCACGTGTTCATTAAGATAGTATCTACATTTCACTCCAGGCCCTTCTGCAGTTAAACTCCATTCCTTCTCTTTTCTAGCGTTGTCTTTACAAAAAAAATCAATGTGATGTCAGAGACAATATTTGGGGGTGTCGTTTGGTAAATTGACTGGATGCTCTCTCTGGATGCTGTTTCACTTCCTGTCCGGCTATTTGAATGGCCTGCGGCTCGCGTGAAAACAGACATGGCGCGTATCTTTAGCGGAGTGGAGAGTCACTTCACGCGCGCTTCTCCGACACACAGTTGCGCGGCTGGTGGAATATCAAGCACACAGCGCATCCGGAACGCAGCCCAGACTAGTGGAAAATTGGGGTATAGCTCAATATTTAACACATCAATCTTGTTTATTTATGCCTTACAAAAAGAGTATGAAAGTATGAAAACAACATGTGGTTATATAGGTAATGTGGCGACCCAACTCATAACATCTACATCTTATAACTTATTCCCTGTTACGTAATGTTGTTAATATTATTCGATCAGTCAGTTTATAGGTTATTAGGTTTACATTTTATAGTCATGGTCAATATTTTATCATGATCTACTGCACTGTTCAATCCCTGCACTGTTCACCTTTTCACTTGTTCACTTTTGCTCATCATTACACACAGTCTACAATAGTATCTCACCTTATCATGGTCATTGAATTTCTGTGAGTGATTTTTAATTTTATCTTTATTCTTAGGTCTGTCTGTCTGTCTGTCTGTCTGTCTCTCTCTCTCTCTCTCTCTCTCTCTCTCTCTCTCTCTCGCAGTGACTTCCTGGACTGCCCACTGGAAGAGATATAAGGTTTTAGTTAGTGAGCTTTAGAGGTGTTGTGAGCTTTTTACAAGAAACATATACAGTATGTTGTTTGAAATGACAATAGTGTTGTCAGTCACCAACATGTGGAGCTCCTTCAGCACAGGAACAAGTGACAGATCAGGCTTTGAAGAGAAAGGGGAAATTACGGCTCACTTGAACGGACCAATCAGGTGCCATGTCAGGCCCCTTGTTCTCTCTTCACAGGTATAGGTAATTCAGGGCTGAAAAGGCAGTGATTGCAGTGGTCCAAAATCCAGCTCCAAATCTATGGGAATGCTGTTACAACGAGAATGCAACAGGGCTGTGGATGGACTGCTAATTGTGACAAACAGCCCCACTGAGACCATTAGAACTGCTCTGAATGAGTAACTGAGGCCATTGCTATTTGCTTTCCCAGCCTCATTCTTCTTTTAAAAACATTCCAAGCTAGGCTTTGCCTTCGCCCCTTCTCTTCATTAAGAGCCCATTTCTGTGAAAAAAAGAAAAGTTTTAATCATGAACTGTAACACATTTTCTCTTACTTAACGACTTTGACTCTTTTATGTTCAGATTATAAACCATGAGTTTAGTTAGTTTCATGCATTTTTTTTTAAGGTTACATATTACTCTCATCTAACCAATAAATCATAGTAGCCTAACACAGTCTATCCAGCATGGAAAGAACAGCTATATTCTATCTTCTTTGTAAAGTGCAGAAGAAAAGTGTCACTGGTTGGTAGGCAAGGGGTCAGGTTTTCAAGGTGACATACTGTACCATAGCTGGTCATTTCTTTCTCTTCCTTTAAAGACCAGTGGGTCAGTGTGCATTTACGTCTTCATCAATTATGCATGGCCTTCCATTTGATCCATCAGGCCATGGAACAACACAATGGGACATACCAGTTGTTCATACATTAACCATACACCCCTGCTGTAGACAGGCACTGGAGAACCCATTGTGATGATACTGACTCAGCCTTTTACCTTTGTGAGCTGTCACACCACATACGCATAACTTATCTATGTATGGATTTTTCTATTATGTTGCAAGGAGTAAGACATTTTTGATGCAATGTCCTGTATGTGAATGGATTCCATGAATAAAAATGGTGACATATACAGTAGATGGATTTCAAGTTGTATTATTCTCCTTGTGGATGATAACGTGTTATGTTTGCACAAACATGTCACTATATGTAAATCAATTTCATGTGGGACTCCCTGAAGAAACTATGCATGTTGCAAAGCATACAGTTGTAAGCGGAGGTTATTATAGTACAACTTTGAGATTATTTTCCCCCACTTACTTTTTATGCTAATATTCAGATTCAGTGTTACAGCAATTCTTTAACTGTAAATGACATCACAAAGGATGTCTAGTTACTCAAACATCATGAGTGAAACAAATTATGTTAATACAGTAGAGATAATGGATATTATTTGGTTGGGAATTTTTCACTCAAGCACAATTGTCAACATTTTTGCATTATATTGTAGCAGTTACCTTTATTTAGACAAACAAACATACAGAAATAATGAGTTGTTTGATTGCGCAGTAGATTGAAAGAAAATCTTTCACCAGCAGTTTGAGTAATTGTCAATTGTCAATCGTTTAAGGCATTTATCAAATGCAAAGCAAATGCATTGACTGGTTCTATCTTCTCAAATGGTAGGATATGATTTTTTTTTGTATATTTATTGTATGTTTGGGTTTTGACAAAGCAACTAATCTAAAGAAAATGGACAAATGAATTAAAAAATGGACATAATCATTACTTGCAGACCTACATATATGAGATATGCTTATATTTTGCCCATTGTCAAGTGGCCATGTTTCTTAATGTCAAACATATGAAACGAGACAGTGTATAGGTATTGCATGAATTGTAGAAATGATATTCTTTTAAAAGACAAATTCTGATATATGTCCATGCAATGTCCATTAGATAGAATGGGGTACTCCAATAAAAGTGACAATGGGGATTGTCAAATCAACGATAATTCATTGGTTTACTGCATCCATCTGTCTGGGATGTACTCATTGTTACTGGAATTTTTTTAAATCCTATAATATGAGAATAATCAATTTATTGCATATTTCCGGGTGCTAAAGGGTAGATTGGTGCAATTCCCAAATACTAGTGAACGCACTTTACTAATTATGTAGCCTGAAAAACAATTTCAGAACACAAGTTTCAACATTAAAGTTAGAAATCTGAATTTTAACATTCGATAGCAGCTTTTCATCTTTTTCCTGTTCTCCTCTCAGCAGCTTAATCTGTGCAGATGCAGCTCTGCATGCATAATGTGCCTCCATGTCACACATATGCTAAATTCTGACGTTAGGCTTCCTTTGCTGAGAAAAAAAAGCGACTCAAATGGGATTCAAACTTTGAAGCAGCACACCTACTCTCTAAACGATCCCCTATTAAGTATAAAATGTCGGTCTGACATAATTGGCTGCTGGGGAATAATAACGTCATTATTTTGGGACCTGCAGGAACCTGTTGTTCCGGGGCCAATCAGAACTCTCCAGGATCGAGCTAGAGGAGCCCACAAGTTGTTAACCTAAATGATTACGACTAGTACTCGCAGGGCGAGAGGGGGGGGGGGTGCAACTATGATGGTTATAAATCGGCGATTGAACTTCAGTGGGCGCCTGTGAGTCTGCAGTCAGGACTCCTCCTGCCTCCATCAGCCAGCAAGCTGCGTGTCTCTCCTCATCAGATGCTGAGGGAGTAGCTCAGAAAGGAGGGAGGAGGAAGAAAAAAACAAAACAAAAAACAAAAAAAATTCCAAGGGAAAGACATTTCAGCACCGGAGCTGTCCGCGGTTCTTGGAGAAGTGCTGCCAAGGGGAGAGAGAGGCTGCTTCCGACTGTAAATTGTCCTTTGTGGGACTGTGAGGAAGGAGGGAATAATAAACTGCTGTCATTCATCTCTCTGCGGGGCTTCTACAGGCGAGTGACGGCGCATATAGGCTACTTCATTCGAGCAAAGTCTTGCCATGCTGGACTGCCGGGCTTGAAACAGAAAGGATAAAGTCTCCACACAAGTCGAGGTGAAAAAAGCCAGCCTTTACTCTTTACGGTGAGTCCACATAGCCTATGCCATGCTTGGCTTTCTCTTTAAAGAGGTTACATAACAAACTAAAACTGACTGGCATGCGGGACGCTCTGCTGGTCTACATCCAGTTTTATTATGTTGATGTTGCGATATGGGCTGTGACGGGACTCGTACAGCTGGGTGTGCTGCAGATGCTTGTATGGGATACATATTTAGGTCAGGGCGTCGCGGTTGTTATCAATCTGGAATTCACGCTGCTGTCTCCCGTTGGCCTGGCTGCTTTTGGGTCCCTTCATGTTTATTTAGGAAAAAGAAAACCTGCAGAAATTCGAGTGAAAAGACAAAATTCAGGGAGTTCTTGGGAGTACTGGTGCATGTACGTCATTGGGTGAATAAGTATTAAAGCGCCAGGCTTCTGCTTTCTTCCCCCTCCTATGACCTTATACAGCAACTTATAGCATGGATGGATCATTATGATTTCCTGCAGCTGACATACTTTGCTCGGTCCCCAGCTCTGTCCACTTTTCCCAGCCCTACTTACGTAGTATGCATGCATATCCAACAGTATGTCCCACAGGGAAGTTCCGCTGTCCATTATGCTCCCCCTCAGTCTTTGTTTACAACCCTATTGTTGTTATATCCCGGCCCACACAGGTCCACAAACAAGCCATTTTCGGTGTTAACCTTGGAATGAGCCCTGCTCCTCACTCTGTGGCAGATCCCTGCAGCCTATGCTCTCCAAGAGCGTTTTGGTTGGCACAGGCTCTCTGGCTGGCAGCGCCTGAATGCCAACGTGATGTCTCCAGTCCAACGGTGCATTGAGATTTAAATTCCTCTTCCATTCAGACACCTTTTTTTGGTCAATTCACTAACTGAATTTCAAACCCTTCCTCAATTTGTAGAGCCTTGAGCATGTTTTGGAGAGAATGCTGTTGTTGTTCTGTATCTCACATGTATGTTCTGTATCCTTGGGAGATGAGGCTATGACATGCCAGAGGGAGAGATGTGGGTTCATGCACAAAGCGGTAGTTTGCTCCTAGAAAAAGAATCACACTTTACCTCTTGCATTTGGATATATTATGTGTGCCCAAGTGTACGTACATTTGGATGTTTGGAATGGATGTTAATGATTCCACTCCGTTGCTACTACA
The DNA here is from genome assembly GCA_026937815.1 of Etheostoma perlongum. Taxonomy (NCBI): domain Eukaryota; kingdom Metazoa; phylum Chordata; class Actinopteri; order Perciformes; family Percidae; genus Etheostoma; species Etheostoma perlongum. The sequence continues at coordinate 20,802,384 of CM049386.1, read as the reverse complement.
GAGATGAGGGTGTACTCGTTAGTGTAATTAGTTCCAGGTCTTAGCTTTCCCTGGTCCATGGGCGTGAACTTCGGCTAAAGGGGGATTCATTCCCATGAAAAGGCATGCTTTGTGATGCTTCCATTCAAAAAATCTCCCCCTCCTCCCCTGAAACAGGGAATGAAAAGGAGGACTGGTTGGGATTCTAATCAGCACGTAACAGCCAACAGCTTTGGAAAGGGAATCGTACAGTGAGAGGAACACTGACTCACATAACATGGGAGTAAAGCCGGATACAGATTACCGTCACACTTTCATGTAAAATGTATGTTAACATAACAGTGTGTTAGAAATGGGGGCTTGTAAACAAGGTCTTGTGGTCTTGTAGAAGAACCAAAAACTGCAGATTGAAAGGATTTTGCTGTATTGTTTGTCATATAAAGCAGTGGTTAAGGTGTTACAAGATGATTAAAGGGTTCATGAATAAAAAAAAAAAGAAGATTCTGTTACACATTTTTTATTGACTTGTCTTGAAGCATGTTACGGAGAAAACACTAGATTATGTGTTGTTATTCTTCTGACACACACTCAATTACATTTTCTTTAGAAAACATGCAGTATAAGGTTCACCTTTAAAGGTGAAGTTATTTGAGCTAAATTGTTGAATACAGCAGTCTGTCACGTTATCACAGTGACCTTGCGCAACATCTTTAAGCTATATCTTCTCTGGCACCTGGCCAACCAAATGTACCTATAATGACAAAAGACCTGTTTATATGAACACTTCTAACCGAAATAATAATCCATATCAGCAATATAATTGCCTATAGAGGGACAGAGTGACACTAACCATTGTAAGTAGTTATGGACTATGGCTGTTATATGAGCCCCTGTAGACCTCAATAACATCCCAATGGTGGCACTCGGGCAGCAGAGGACTGAATACTAATACAGACCTTAAGTTGTCCCTGTTGGCTTCTAATAAACGGCTGCCTATAAGAGAAAATTGGTTCCAATTCAAACTAAAGATTCAATCCCTGTTTAGGCATAATATCCTTGCTCTAGCCACCAATGTGAACAAAAATAGATCCACCAAGTTGATTTGTTTTTTTCTTTCTCAGATGCATTCAATTCATAAAATTGATGATGGAACGCCAGTCCAGTGTGCTGAATGCTATCCTTGTTATGAACTGATATAATTGGAAGAAGTGTGTTTGGCCTGACATGGTCTGATGGTGTTACATGAATGAGTGAAGTGTGGATGGGCTATAAAAGAATTACTCAGAGGAGCAAAGGAATCTAAAAATCATGAGGATTTAAAAGCCCTTTGGTGCCACCTCCCTCTGAAATCATCAATATTTAATTCAACCAAGATGCTCCTATGAGCTATATCATCTGAGTGCTCGCCACATTGAATTGCTGACATAAATCAGGAGCCTGAGTGTATGAATATTAAACCTTATTATGTTTCTCCGACTTGGGAAACAAAATGAAGGATACACTTCTCCTAACTGTATTTGAAATATGGATGACTCTAGGAGAATCGGAAATTACGTCACACGAGACAAAAAAAAAAAAAGAGTCAGTTGCTGTTATATCTCACCATCTCCAGAATGTTCTGTTGCAGTGCAGTTTGACAGAGTAACATTTCCTCTGCCATATATATCAGATTCTGCCCCAAGGAGTGGCCCTGTTTTCCTTCCCTTTCGTCCAGATCTTTTTTTATCCAGGGGCATTTAAATCATTCAGAGGGGTCCGGAAAGGAGAGCACAGCAGCAGAGGCAGCTGCTCCTGCAAGAATCTACTGAACGTCAAGCCTGGGGGAGTTTTATACCATCCTCCTCAAATTGTATTTCTCTCAAATGTAATATAAGGGGCTGGATTTGGGTGACTGCTGAGGCTTAGTGGTGTCACTTTTTAAATATATTTGGCACTGGAAGGAACATTTGCAATTTTTGTTTTTACAATTTGTGTCAGTTGTTGGTAGTTAAGGGCGTCATTTCTATCAGGCATGACAACTCTGTACTCACCAAACCAATTGCTGACATCTGGGATATCTGTCAAAATCATTTTAACAGTGTGATGGAGAAAGAAACACAAGCAGTCAGATGATCAAACATGATGCAAACAAGAAGGCACAGAAGGCAGGCTACATTTTCTAGTTATTTACTAGCAGCTTTCTAATGATAGCCCTAAAGTTGGATAAGCAGCACTCAAAGTCCGAAGAAAACCACATGCTTGCTAATGTTAGCAAGCTAGCTAGCAGCACAGAACAAATATAGAAGACAACTTTGAGGTTAGCAAGAGAAGTTAGCGCCCCGCTCCAAGCTAACATATGTACTGGATACCTCAATTGTTTTCATAGAATGGCAAAAGTCATGACCCGCCCTACTCTGCCTTTGATTGGCTAGTACTTGTTGCCTTCATTGGTTGGGTTAGTTTTAGGCATGAGAAGGGAGATTGGTTAGGGTAAGAACATCGGAGGACGGGTCATGTCTTTACCATACCAGTCTGACTGCAAACCAAACTGATATCAACCACTCAACAAACTCCAGAAAAAAACGGAGAACAAGTCGAGCCCAACATTGTTGGAGAATAGAGCATTACTTGGATTAGTAACTGTAATTATTAATTTACTTTCAAATAATAATTCCTTACACTACTTACTCTTCACTAAAGAAATACTGCTGTAACACATTACCAAGTAAGGCTGTAAATCCATAAATTGGGATGGATGTTTAAAACAGACTGTTTGGATAATACTTTAACAGTTGGCCTGTGATTGAGTCTTTGAATGATTTTGGCTAACTCGGTGCTGTGTTTAACAGCTGTATGATCGTCTTACTGCTCGTTTCTTGTCCCCTAATTTTTAGCTTTGTCAGATTTCAGCCATTAACTTGGTGAGTACAATGTTATAATTACAGATAGGTACACAGATAAGATTGCAATAAACAGTTTGATTTACATGTATTTGCTGTAGATACTCACTAGAGTGCTGTCATGCAGGGAAAACAAAAACATCACCTATCTCTTGTTATTATAAAGTGCACGCAAGTGTTGAGCTGCACGAATGCTGCTGTCAGTCAGGCAGGAAATCGAGATGATGGGTTTGACAGGCTTGTGGTCAAAGGCTTTAGGATCTTAGACATGTGAGGCAGCCAAGTGGCAGTTTATTCAGCACTATCTATTTACCTAATGTATCAAAGTCAACCACTGACCCATTTGTGTCAGAATAGCTTTGTACGGAGGGAAAACATAAAGCTCTTATTTAAAATTCACAAGTCAACCTGAAAATGGCAAGGTCTTCTGTTTGCTCAGATATTTTCTCATCAACAGTGGCTTCACACTTCCAGCTTTGTTTGAAGAATACATGCATGATTTTCCAACATGTCTTCATCTTCCCTCTGGCATCATACAATTCCCCTGTACATATTTGAGTGTACATTTCCATTAAATCTGCTATTGAATTGAAGTGACAAATGAGTTGTGGCATGGTATTTATTAATAATGCAGGAAGATAGACACTATTGTTCCCCTTTTTCCTTTTTACATTTGTTTAAATGTTTTGTTCTATCATGGATAAATACGATTTTGACTTACACTTATGCGTGCTTCACTTTCAAAGAATAATTCAATTATATTTGTGCCACTGACTAGTTATTGATTTGATGGAGTGTGTGAAGACCTTGGGGCTTGTAATAGCACTTAGTTTATTGTTATTATTTCTCATTTCCCTCTCATTGTTAATGAATCCTATTCTCTTTGCTGGCCATTAAAGAACAATTTGTTTTTTGTTGATTATCTCATTTTAAAGGGTCCATTATCTGCACTGCAGAGCAATTGAGGATCCAGCTGTGGTGGAAGCATCTAATCAATATATCAACCATACCATTATTGCAAGGCAATGCATGGAGGCAAGCTCCATGCATGCCAACGCTTTAAAACTCCTTATTTTACCTTGGTTCTGTGTGAAAGAGGCGGCAGTTTACAAGTTGACATTTCTGGCATTTAAAGGTTGTCGCTGATATCTGTGCCGGTGTTGCTCCGAGTAAGTGCAGGGAGGTCACTTCAGTAGATAATTAAGTCCCATCAATAATCAGTCAGACATCCTGTATTGCAATCACCGCATAGCCTGTATTTACAGTGCATGTATGAGCTGTTTGGGCATTTCCGCTTGGGGATTTTTATATATACAGTATATAGTGGTTCAAATAGTATCCAATTTAGGGCTTTCTTGACTTGTTGTCCATGTTAGTGGCTTGGCTCTTGGGAAGGCAACGCCAGTCTGATGCTCAGTCAGTCAGTCAGTTAGTCCACCCCTTTTCCAGACTGATGAAGTACTTGATGGATTGCCATGAAATGTTGTACAGACATCCATGATTCCTGGAGGCTGAATCCTACTGACTTGGTGATATGCTGACTTTACCTCTTGCACCACCATGAGGTTGACATTTGTGTTTTTTGAGTGAAATGTTTCAACAGCTGTTGGATGGATTGCCATTAAATGTGTGGATGCCCCCTCTTTACTCAATCATTTAACATCATAGGTCCCAGCCTTTTGTTGGATTTTCTTGTGATGCTTCATACTCTGTGTTTTTGTGTGAACCTTCGTCACAGACTGCATATTCCTTGTTACCAGTGAAAGATTTAAGATAAAGTCAGAATAAATGCAAATATTTTGTTTACCAGACGTTCCAGCATGTTAATTATCTCCTTGGTCTCGACTCTAAGGTCAGGGTCTCCATGTATTTCCTGTCTCTATCAATAAAGCCAGTTGGTTTTAGAAGTCCCAAGGTCCAGGTATAAACGGTAGGTGTGATCAGGCTTTTGCAGTTGCTGCCCCGAGACTCTGGAACAAGTTACCCCCTGATGTACGTCATGTTACAGATGTAACTCTTTTTAGGTCCAAACTCAAAACATATCCGTTCAGTCCACCTCACAGGTGTGGCATATCAATATTGTGATTAGACAGTATGATTATTGCAGAGGTGTGCCTTAGGCTGGCCACAATAAAAGGCCACTCTAAAATGTGCAGTTTATGAAAATGGGGCCAAAAACAAAAAGTGTTGCATTTATAATTTTGTTCAGTGTATTTGGCTGTTCAATACAAAAGTTTGCTCCTTTTTTATTTCATGTAGACCATCTAGCATCAGAAAATCCATTGGCATGAGTTTCAGTGATAATTTCAGCCTTGTGTTGGCATTTTGGAGTATGCTATTTGGAGTCATTGTGACCCAGCCCAGTCTCATGGCAGTTCGTGAAATTGTCACATTATTTAATCCATTATTTATTGATTCGTGTACAGATCACGTTAATGTCGTTATTTTCGTGTGTTGATTAAGAATTTTAAAGTAATGTATTTCAACGGCAAGCCTATTTCGTAATCATTGAACAATTACGGTAGTACTGAAAAGCCGAAAATCTGCGCAGGGAGGTTGGTCGGGGATGTGGACGGGTCAAACAACACAGGCCTTTCACCCCTGAAACCTGGGTTCGTGTCCCGCGTGCTGCAGTTCATTCCACGTTATTCTCTTTCCAACCACAACCGTCCCGTTGTTGTCAGCGTGTCCCGCGTGTGACGGTTCCTTTCCCCGTTTTTTTTTTTCCCTAACCACAACATCTCATTGTTGCTTCCCCGAGAGCAGCCCAGTGTCATGGCAGTTCATGAAATGGTCACCTTCAAAAATCGTGACATGTACACAAAATACACGAACTGCCATGAGACCGGGTTGTTTTACCAGTGCGGACATGGTTAAAAACAAAGTTTAATGAGTCTAATGAGACACATTTAATTAATTTAATTTTAATTTGTTTATTAATTACAATTTACACTCTGTGTACACACTTTGTTAGTAATCACACATAGGCCTGAAATACACACACGCTTAGGACCTATACATGCACTAATGGAGAGATGTCAGAGTGAGTGGGCTGCCAGCTGAACCAGCAGTTGGGGGGGTACGCTGCCTTGCTCAAGAGCATCTAGCAGTGCCCAGGAGGTAAAGTGGCATCTCTCCAGCCACCAACCCACAATTTGTACTTTTTGGTCCATTTGGGGACTTGAAGTGAAGCGGTTCCCAACCCAACTCCCTACAGACTGAGCTACTGCCACCTAAATTAATGAATCCCTACTAGCAGCAGGAATCTATGCTTTAGCTGACTTGACCTTTGACCTTATTTTAGAGACACACACCAGCCAAAATAGATATTCATGCAGTTATAAATAACATATTACTTTGCCTCTGTTATGTCTGCATGAAAGCCAACCAAAGTAGAACAAAGAAATCAAAACGCTTTTGATGTGTTTTATCTGTGAAGACATGATATTTCACTGTTTGTTTCCCTAGATGTGTTTTGGATCGTTGAAATCCATGAAACCGGAGACAGTGCAGCCTGTGCTAAAGTCTGTGTGATACAAATGAGTGCTGTAGCTTCTACAGTGTATGATGCACCTGGAGTCCAGCAGCCTGAGCACATAAGGCCTGCAAGGCTATTAAAGCCTTAGCCTGGGAGGAAGAGAGAGGGAATGACTCGCTTTTCACTTCGGATAAATGCGATTGAATTTCACACAAGCACTTATGTGAAGCGTGGATGGATGGGATTGCATTTGAGAGCAAAGACACATGTCCCATAAGTACCATGTAATCAACTTGAATCCACGAGGCACCCTTTTTCAATAATGGAATTCACTGCTGTGTCTCACTTAAGTGGAAATCAGAACTAAGTCAGTCTATGCCGTACCTTACAGTGTATGATAAGCATTACCTTCTATGTTCAGGAATTATGCAATCACTGGAAACCTTTTGGGACAGAGTTCCTTAGAAATGCAGGAGTTGGCAGATTCCAGTACAATTATTAAATGAAAATGATTTATTCCATGATTCATGTTTTATTATAAGGAACTCATCACAGGTACATGATGGTTAAAATGAAACAATAACCTTTGTCTGCATTTAGGCAAATGATGTTGCTTTAAAACCCAGCAAAACCTGCAGCGAGAAAAAAAAATTACATTTTCTCTTATCTTACAGTATATTAACGCATGGAACCAATAAAAACAAGCACACATTTTATATGAACACACACCAAATGTCAACTCTCTATTCTCTGAGATGTCTGTAAAATCTGGCCTCCTGACATAATTCTGGAATTCAGAAACCAGGTGCGTTACTCGCTGGCCCAAAGGTCGGAGAGGATGACCTTTGGTTGGAAAGTGGTCAACCATTTTGAGAAAGTCTTCACAGATAGGTCTTCCAAGAAGGACAGTACCTTGGACATTGCTCTTGGACAGACACAGTTAGACAAGGCAGAATATAAATTGATTACTGGCCATTTGCTACATGTTACTTACAGGCTTTGTGTGTGTGCTGTAATTTGAAACCTTTTCTAATCCATTTTTTACAGTTCACAAACTGCTCCTAACAGCGCTATTGTAGTCCAGCCTTTACTTCCGTGACGTACTTGCGTCACTTTGTAACACACATTATAATGCTCGCCTAGCTGCTAATGTGGCACGCCCTCATACTCTGCTTCTGACTGGCTGGTAATCATTGCCTAGGTAATGCGCATGAACCAACAAAGATGGAAAAGAAGTAAGATGTCTCACTCTGTAGCTAAAACAGAACCCAACACACAGGGTGAAAAGAGGTGCTACAGTAATGCGCAGTACAAAAAGAAATGGTGTTTTTTGAAAATGAAACCATGGAATTGTTTCAGGTACAGCCTCTAAATTCAATTATGAACCTGAAAATGACCATAATATGAGCACTTTAATGATTTGTGTTAGGCAATCTTTCTGATTTCTCAGAACTCTGACAAGCACTACTCACAAAGATGTGAAGAGGAGCCTTTGTGTGTAATTGCATCACAGACACATAAGCTTTTGTTTTTTCAAATGCTATAGGATTTGGAATTGCACATTGGTGTTTAGAAATATATGCAATGTAGTGTTTTTTCAGTGTGCTGTGAGTTGCAGGATTTACTTTCTTAGTTTACACCTTTATATTTGTCACTCAAATCAATTAAGCAAAAACCTAATATCAGTTGTCGTTGTGAATAACGGTACATTGTATCCTAGAGTACAACACTGTTTTCCTATTTGTGTGAAGAGACCTTGAGACAATCCCTCCTCCCAATCTGACTCTCTTATCTTACTAGACCTCAACTTAATGAATGAAGCGACTGTTAGAATATGCATATCCTTGTGTGTCTCATTAAACCTTCAGAACAATGTGACGTGAACCCTGCTTCCTGGCGCTTTGTTCGCCGAGATCTCGCCACTGCTTTCAGAATCTACTTACAGGGGTCAAGCCAGAAGATAGAATTCAAGCAACAAAAGACCCCGATCGGATTGTTTTACAGCAGTCAGTATCCACATCGTCATGCCAACTGAACAGTATACTATAGCAAATACTATAGCAGTGAGAGTGAGTCACAGAAATGTGGAGCAGATGGGGAGATTTTATTAGTAATAAGGAGGAAGGGAGTTCAGGGAGTTCAGGGAAATCGTTGCATATGAAAAGAGATTTAAGAGATTTAAAAGGATATACAGTAGCTCTTCAGTGCTAGAAAGCCACTCAGTGATTCTGAGATGCAATGTACAATGAGACTAAATATTTTTTAATAGGTTCATAATCTCATCTCTGTTTAACGGCAGCAAGTTCTCATCTTATCCTTGTATTCTTCTCCAAGACAAAAATGTGATTGCGTCAGAGAGTTCATCGGTTAGTTTTCCATCCGTGTGTGCTGTATGATTTTACCTCTGTCAGATCTTTTAAGAGATTTAATCATTCTTTTCATGAATGGTCTGGTCCAGTAAATATTATTTTGATTGGAGGCACCACTAGAGGACATTCAGATGTGTTTGCATGCACTGTACATGACAGTATATTAGTGTAGGGTACCGATACCTGGTGCTAATATGGCACCGATGCCTAAACGATGTAATCTACCTAAAAGGTAATTTTACCCTACCGTTAGCTTGTAGCTGGATTAAACACGGTTAAAATGCTTATAGCTAACGGTAAACGGTGTAAATAGTGACTGTATTTCACTGTAGAGGATTCGAACATTGGGACTTAACAGTCTGCAGCTGCCATTGTCGGAAAAAAAGTATTAAAAGTATTGGTTCAACGATATTGGAAAATACCCAAACAACACCCAACCCTACAGTATATGGTAGATGTTTCAGTGTGTAGAGCATGTATTGGTCAAGGTAAAGGATAGTCAAAGGCCCTGAGAATGTGTTTTGTTTTTTAAGCTTACTATGGGGGACATTTTGTTTTTCGCTTTTCTTACTGATTCCATGTGGGCGCACCTCATTTGGCAAAAACTGATATTACGTTCTTCCATGCTGTTGGTTATTTGTCTGCTTATGCTGCTGATCAAACCACACCCGCACAGTCCGGATGATGTTGACTGGCGTTCATATGGAGATTTTATCTTATAATGAATGATATTTAGGTAGATTTTATTTACTGTAACCTGTCCTTATTTAGTCTTGAAAAGTTCATTTATATTGTTGAAAATAATGAAAATTTGAAACAAAGTTTTAAGAGGCCTTTAATCATGCATCAGAACTGTTAATAAAATTCTCAATGGAGGGCACTTGTGTAAATGTTCTGTCTCTTTCTCTGTCCATCTGCAGCCATGGGAGTGCTCATGTCAAAGAAGCAGCAGGTGGAGAAGGTGCAGAAATGCAACGCTGTTGTCTCTGCCTTCCAGGCGGGCATTAAGGACCGCCCTGCCCCAGCAAAACAGCCAGATGGAGAAGTGGAGGACGGCGAGGGCCCTGCTAAACCTTCAGCCAATCCTGACAAGAACACCCAGGAGGCGGAGCAAGAGGAAACGGAAAACAGCGCAGGTTCTTCGACCTTCCACCAGGCCTCTCGGCCGGTGAAGGACGAGTGTAAGGTCAACCAGGAGTCTTGGTCGAGACTACGGGACGGAAAAGGAGTAGAGCCTGAAGATCTTGACAAGAGCCATCAGCTCACGCCGCCTGCTTTTGTGCGGCCCAAAAGGGAAGCCGATGATGACCAGCCTGTAGAGGTGGAGCTGGAAAAGAAAGAGCAGGTATTAATTGATGGCCTAGAGCGGTGGCTAGTGATCTTAATTAATATTTAAATCAAGAATATATTTAAAAAAACACTTTACTTGAAGGTATCTACATAAGAGCATGAACTCTAACCCTAACCATAACTTGTCATGACACTTACTAAAAGAAGCGTTATGTCATAAACGTTTATGACTGTTAATAATGTTTGACATGTTCATGACAGTGTCATGTCACGGTCATGTAGATACCTTCAAGTTTAACCAAAATACCTTTTATGTTAACAAATCCTGAGATTCACCATGGCAACAGCAGGGTATTATCTCTGTTCCTCCCCCAAGTAAGGCACTATGATAAAGCAGCTCCGCCAGGCTGTTAATGGACTCTTCACTTTATCTCAACACCATTGTTGAAGGTGAGAAAGTATTATTACAATGTTTTTTTCCCCTTTTATTTCCACACTAGCTGTGAGATGTGTTGCTTTTGGTTTTGAGTGAGGACTCTTCATAGCCAAACATCTTGTGGGCGGGCTGCTTTGGATGTGGCCCAGAGAGGTGACCATATCCAGGGCGACGCTGACTAACAGGGGATGGAGTTCACAAGAGCACTAACACCATCAGCTTTTCTATTTTGCAAAGAGTAAACATTGCCTGGCAACTTGCTGTACAGCCAATGCTGCACTTTAACAAGAGGCACAGAAATAAAAGCATATCCCTAGCAATAATAATAGATATGTACTTGGTAAATTTTGAAAGGTTGTAATTGAACTCAAATGGTATCTAGACCACAGTGAGTAAAGCCATATTGGGTTGGTTTTGCCAGGCCAATACTCGAGATGGGTGGGCTTATTGGGTTAATTGAAAGTCATCTCAGCAGCTGTCTCTTTATTTTCTTATGTAAAGTATGTTGTTAATTCTGGGACTGTGCCTCATTCCCTATAGCATAAATAGACATGGTGTCACTTCTCAGTGTTATGCTGGCAACACTCAGTTGTACGTCAGTGTGTTGATGTTAACATTGTCAAAATCCTGTGTTGAGTTGTCTATTAATTTTGGAGTGGGTTTGAATTATTTTTATTCTTCTGTAGCCTATATTAATATCTTCCTTCTTTTCACCAGTGAATCCAGTGCCTTTTTTATATTGTTGTTTGCTTTCACTTACGGTAATGCACTTTTCCTATTGTATGCAAAAAATACCCAAATCTAAGCCAGCTATGCAATTTCTGAACACAGTTATGCTTCCAAGAGGTGGAATTTTTTCTCCAGTTTTGACACTCAATTAGCTCTATTCTTGGGCCAAAATGTCAACTGTGTATAAATGTCAACTGTACAATCCTACACCCAATGGGGGAGATCCCTCTGGATTTTAATGACCCCATTACCTTTTCTTTAGTACAATCTTTTAGGACAATAATTAAGTCTCTTGTTGCCCTGCTAAGTTTAAGAGCAGCTAAAGTATGCTGTTTATCACAACCAAAACACAGGTAAGACTGTGTGGCATAATGAAAAACAAATTGTTAGTCTTGGTTTTTTATATAAATGTATTGCATAGAAGTTGAGGAATTACTTACTTTACCACGTATATTCCCTTTTTAGAAGTCTAGATCTCATTTTGACTGGGACTAGCTATGATGCAGGAAGCTTGTTGATGTAAATGGAGTCATCAGATCACACTAGTGTGTCATTACTGTAGGATAAGCTGTGACTGAGAAAATTTGACAAGGTCTCATCTGTGATGTGTCTACCGCCCTGAAGTTGGGGACGTAGCACTGAAAATAGATAACAAAGAAACATGGAAATTGACAATGTTTCTTGGATTGTTCCAATGTAAACAGGTCTGGACAATGCTCTGTCCAGTTTTTTTTAGAAAATGTTCAAACAATGGACATAAAAAGGCCAGTGGGGTTTGACAACATCTAACTTAAATCTGTTTTGAAAGGCATGACTGAGGTTTCCTGCATAGTTAACCAATTAAGCATTTTCCCTGGCTTGACAGCTGTGTATCCTGGGTATAAATAGACTCTATTGAGAATGTGGAGAAAAATTGACTATGAACACATATTTACACATGTCAGATGAGGACCCAGATATCATTTTTCTTTCACGTAGACCCTGAGCAAATAACACAACAAAAATTACAAATACATTATACAATACCCATCCCCCCCATCAAACCGCACTCCTACCACTGATGGACTGATTCCTAATCTTTCCACCTGACCTGGTATTCAGAGCTTTCATGCTTTCACAACAGAAGCAGCAATGCTTGTTTTTGTGCGTTTGTAATCACCATGTCTGCCTAATGAATATGATTGATCTCTAAAATCTTTAAGAGCTCATGTAATGCTTTTTGGCTTTTTCACTTTCCTTTATAGTGTCCCAAAGGGACTTACCATCTCCAACAGAAAACACGTTTCACAAACTGCCCCAAACAGCTCTGTTGTAGTCCAGCCTTTACTTCTGTGATTAACTTGTGTCATTTTGTGACACACGTTATAATGCTCGCCTAGCTGCTAGCGTGTGCGTTGTTGTGACTCCCAACAAATGTGTGCGTCCCAACAAAGATTGTACAGAAGTGAGATGTCTCACTCTGTAGCTAAACAGAGAGCTCATCACACAGGGTGAAAAGAGGAGCTGTAGCAATGTGCAGAAAACATTTTTTTGTTTATTTTTTAAACCATGTAAACCTATTGTGGTACAACATCTAAATACAATTATGAACCTGAAAAGGATATGAGCACTTTAATGTACAAGACACAATCTGACTCTGTTTTTACCTCAGCCACCGAGCGATGAGATGTGTGAAGTGTGTGAGGTGTGGACGGCCGACGACCTGTACCCATGCAGGATCTGCACTCGGATGTTCCATGACGGCTGCCTGAGGGAGCTGGGCTACCTGCGTGCCGAGGCCCTGCAGGAGATGAGAGACACGGCCCACACTGTTACCGGCTGGAGCTGCTACTATTGTGTACGTCTGCACAGCTCACTGCCACTGTCACCTGCTGGAAAACTAACATGCAGTTTTCATAAATGCAAGTGGTGCATATAACCACCAGCTTATCTTCTATTTCTACAGACTTAAAATCAGATTAGATAAAATGCAACTTTGCATGTTCTTGAAATCCTCCCAGGGTTCTTATCTAAAACCATCCATCTTTTAGATGAAAGTTAACTTCTATGTAAATTAACTGAGATTGATTATGACATTTAAAGTGGCAATTATTTTTGTTGATAAAGGCTTGTTGGCCAGTTATGAGAATACGGACAAAGTGCTGTTAAATCACGCCTGACAAGGTCTTGACATCTGATTGATGACACCTAATGATGCTCCATAGGGTAGATGCTAGAGCTAATGTTAGCTTCATAGAGTGACTGTGCTGAGCCAGTGCTGATTCAGAGCTTTTAAGGGGTTGTTAGAACTATGATGCAAGTGATCCCGACATACAGAGAGCATACTAACAACATAACACATGTCTCCCTCCCCCCCCATGTATCATTTTGACGAGTCACAGCAGGAAAAGCACAGGTGGAACTAATAGCTTTAATGATGACTCTAATTCCTTTAAGCGTCAGTGAGTTGGCAACATTAATTAGCCACAGCTGACTACATTTACCGGGTATCATAGCAGCAAGTGAAATCAACTGTTACTGCCTTAAACGTACACTTGCTACAGCTCGTAAAGACACAACATTGTACCCTTTCCAAAAAATAAATTCTCCAATGTATCAGAATGTTGGAATATGGATGTTGTGACAGACGACATCCTGGAGTACATTACACACATGTTCCAAAGATTGTGGAAAGTCATGTGTCAAGCCAGAAGCATCAACATCATATAGCCTAACTATGTGGGGACTTTAGGACAGGCATTTATGCAGGCAGGTTATTGTTCCATGTGGGGCAGCAGCTGTTTTTACTGCGAAAATAATTCAACAAGGTCAAATAAAGCGAGGCAATGTTCTGGAGAGTTTTTTAAAACAATAAATCACCCAGCTTCTAATCAGGAATTCAAGGCCAATGCTAAAGCTGATGATGCTCTGGTGATCATCGAGAGCCATAATGCAATCTGTTTTAATTCAAGCATAAACAGCTGGTGAGTGCTTTTGCTGGAGGACCTTTCAATGTGGAGTGTCTTTCGGGAGCCCTGAGAAGCGAAATCACTTGCCAGATTTCGTGCTTAGAGGGGGATGTTTTCACACAATCAGAGAAAGGACACTAAAAAAGGTCCTCTTTCTTAGGCTGGATCCTTCGGTGTGTGAGGGGGGCGGAAGAAGACAATTCAGCTACAGGAGAGAGAGAGAGAACTTTTATTCAAATTTTGAATGTACTATTCTCATGGCTAAAGAAAGCAGCTTTTTGGTTAGCACCACAGTCAGCTGTTACAAATTCCCTTCTTCCGTCATTGCATCTGACATTTAATTTCACACATGACCTGGAGACGCTCCTGGCAGATTGACTGACTTTCCTTGACAGTGGATTTCCAGTCAGCCTTTAAAGCAGACTGCTGCATGTATGGCTCATTGGTAGCCAGTCAGACAACAAAAGGGTTCATTAACACGAGGGGCCCTTCTTTATAGTTCGGATGTTATGGTTGGGGTCCAGCTGGCCCAACCTGACTACACACACCTGGGTCTCATCCACAATCACCTGCTCCCGCCGCTCACATCTGCCTGCCATCTTCAATCAACCACAGTATATCTACCCTGGCTTTTCATCCACTCGTCGCTTCATCGTTGCTCCAGTAACCCTGTCTTTGCCTCCACTCCTGTTTTCCCGTCTCTGGTCAGCTGGCTTCTCCTCTCGGCCCCCCTCCCACGGCACCCTGCTTCAACCTATCCCCATCTCCACTCCCAGCAGTCGGCCCATTCTCCTCTGACCTCTAGCATCAACAAGGCATTTTCGCCCACAGGACTGCCGCATACTGGATGTTTTTCCCTTTTCACACCATTCTTTGTAAACCCTAGAAATGGTTGTGCTTGAGAATCCCAGTAACTGAGCAGATTGTGAAATACTCAGACCGGCCGTCTGGCACCAACAACCATGCCACGCTCAAAACTGCTTAAATCACCTTTCTTTCCCATTTTGACATTCAGTTTGGAGTTCAGGAGATTGTCTTGACCAGGACCACACCCCTAAATGCATTGAAGCAACTGCCATGTGATTGGTTGATTAGATAATTGCATTAATGAGAAGTTGAACAGGTGTTCCTAATAATCCTTTAGGTGAGTGTACATTATACATTTGAGTCCTGTTCATGTCCACTATGATGAATTAGCTGCAAGCTGTTTCTGGGAAGCTAGTATGCAGCTCCATCAATATTTTTCATTTACAAAATGCAGCTTGAAATGAGATTGAGAGGGTTATGTGATAATTCACTTGTGTCATGATCTAGTGGTAATGTCACTACCAATGACATCTTT
Organism: Etheostoma perlongum; assembly: GCA_026937815.1. Taxonomy (NCBI): domain Eukaryota; kingdom Metazoa; phylum Chordata; class Actinopteri; order Perciformes; family Percidae; genus Etheostoma; species Etheostoma perlongum. Next base: position 20,786,934 of record CM049386.1, on the reverse strand, counting down.
CACATCACATAAAAATAAAGCAGCTTTGCCAGAATAAAAGTTATTTTAAATTAGAATGTGGTCAAGAGCTATTTTTTATTAATGTTATTAACCCCCCCAGAATAAGATTAGAATGGGGTGTTATTAACCCCCCCCCCAGGGGTCTTTTGTGTCTATTTTCCAGATGTCAGTGCTGCATTAAAACACTTAATTCATAATTAATAAGTTTCAAATGTTTGAATCTGACATTCACATAAGCCTACATTTAGATGCAAATGTTACCAGATAGACAGCAATTTAATTATAGCACCCATAGCAGATGGCCGATTTTATTGTTTTTTTGGACCGTTGATGAACATTAGAGATGCACAGAAACAATGACTGGCTTAGTACAAACTAAGGAAACTGTTACCTGATGAAGGCATGGCCAATTTGTTTGGCTCTTTATTGATTTATCTTTATTGAATTAATGACAGACAGATAAATGCTTTATTCATTTTTGGGGGAATTTCAGTTGAATCAGAAGTTCACGAGGATTATAACATTTTAATAATGACACAAAACAAAAAACAGGGTAGGCTACATAAGAGAGGCCACGCAGAGAGATATGAAACATTACTTTGAATTTTGTTGCACTTTTGAACCCCTCCCACATGGCTAAAGGACATTTTAAATCATTACTCAGAAGACACACATGACATTTGGTTTCATATGGCCACTGGAGGCTGAACTGGAACTGTAAGGCACTAGAACAACCAGTGGCTGAAAGTGATCTCCAGCAGCGTGATATCTAATGTAACATACTGTTCATGAGACATGGAAAACACATACTGTTTCAATACTGTAACTATTAAGATCCATTTCCCACATCAATGACAGCAAGATACCTACTCAATAGATTTGAAGACATTATCATGTATGGTGCTACAGCTCACTACAGTTTCACATGCTATTCTCTTCTTGAAATATATCCACGTTGGGCTTTTTAATGGCTTTGGTGATTGTGCAAAGCTGCAGAGAGCAGCCACTAAAGAATGAGTGCAAAACAACGTAGTAAGGACATTTAACAACATAAAAATTCTTATTGCTCAAACTCTACTTTTGACCTCTATTTTGTAGTTACTGTACTGCTTTTATGTTGTCTGCAAAAAGTGAGAAGTTACACCAAGGCAAAGGCAGTAACTTCCACATTATCAATATTTGGTTGCTGATCACCATTTCCAAAATCATAATAGTAACACCTGTATAAATCTAGTGTAAACCGGCTACTCTGTAATTTAACGAGGCAAACTTTAATGGACAGTACAACAAAGACAGAGTACCGTAACAACAGCTTGAGTGTCAAAGAGCAATAACTGGTGTTAAACAGGGTTCTGCCTTGGTTTCTCCTGGTCTTTTGAATGGTACTGTTAAGACAACCCATTATTTTCGTTTTCCTTTATTTTCAACCAAATACGAAGTTACAGCCTTTTGCCTTTGTAGGGCAGCATAGCTCTCATTCAGCCCAGGCACTTTATACTAATAGTCCCACGCTGTTGACATTTTGGCAAGGACGCCGGGTTCCAGACTGCATCACTACACTCTTTTAGAGACAGACAGTACGTGAGTCTATTAGTCTGGTGCAGGGTTTCCTTTTTTTAGATTTCCTTGACTTTGAAACACTCAGAGTTGGGTATATGTAGGTTAATTGTGCAGAATAGAGTGAGTTTCTTCATATGAATGAAATTCCCGTATACATTAACATTAAATTAAGCAGCACCACCCACTCGCAGCACCCACCTTTAACAGGAAGGACAGGGTAGTATTCAAGGCAGTGCATATTAGTAATAAATAATGAGCTACACATGTAGTACACACTCTTGATCTGTAAACACTGCTGACAGCGGGGTAAGGAAGGTGTTGGCAGTTACTGTGATCTTAATGAGGCAGGTGTATTAACAGCTCACAGAACTCATCTTTCAGGGGTCGGTGTTACTTTATTATTTTAAATACTTTTTGGTTGACCTTTTTTTGGCTTTGCTGTTATTTGAGGGTGTTTTTCATTAGTTTTTTTAAGGGTGGGCGGTTACACATTTTCATTTATGTAGATTTTATGAAGCCCTGACAGAACAAGGCCTATAAACCAACTGTAATTAACGTACCTCAGTTATCCTAAAGGGGAAATTTCTTCATGCCACTTATCTAATAAATATGGTACAAATAATATACAAATATAAATATTCAAATCAACATCACTTGCAATTTGCTGATGGCTGGGAATTTAGTTGTGTTCATTTCCCAAAACTCTGATAAAATCTATATTTGTTTGTTATCCAAATACATTTTTGATTTACTTGCATATTTCATTGAAATTGGCTTTTTTGTGTATTTTAAGTAGACCAATGCTCTCATTTACGGTAATTGAACCACTGGCCCTTTGCCATTAAAGTAGGATGAGTTTACACTAATTCTGGATAAAATTGTATGAGGGGAAACATACTACAGTACATGCTAGCATGACATGGCATATCTCTTGCAACCCCAAATTATTTTTCATTGTATGAAGATTTTGTGAAATATCTAGCCTTATGCAACTTTGCACTTACTGTAACTGTTCAACTGATCAACTGGAAAGCTTTCTTTCTTTTTCAGCTTTCTTTCACTCTCTTCATTATTCTTCATTATTGTGTAATTAGTAAGAAATAGAGCCACACATGTGAATCACCTGGGAAACACTAGTAGCTTGAATGGATTCACAATCCAACTCTTTGTATGCTTGTGATTATAATTGCAGTGTGGCCCACCTGGGACTAAGTCCATGTAATTAGAGCACACTCAATTGTTACACATCAAGGAATGTACCACTCATCTATAAAAGAAATTGTGAGAGCATAGGTTTTTTTTATCAACTCTCTGCCCTCATCTTACCATTCTCTGCAGGATAATCTGAATCTACTCCTAACAGAGGAAGAGATGTACAGCCTTCTGGAGACCTTTAAGCAGTGCAAGATCATCCCAGGTGAGTCACCAGTTCAAGGTTAGAAAAGACGTTTTGATAAAACTGTCCAGTTCATTAAACATTTGGCAGTTAGGGGATGTCAAATATAGGGTCTAATTAGCTGAATTTTGCATATCTATTTTTTCTTCAAAAAAGATTCCAAACTTCTGAAAGGAAATTATAAGAAGTAGTAGTAGTACTTTGTCAGTTTTGTTTGTTTTTAATCTAGACCATACTGAATGTATTTTGAAAACGGTTTAATGAAAATAAAAACATGGTGTATTGCATACATTGTTTAATTTCTTCCTTTTTATGGTATTGATCATTTTTAGTGGTATTACATTATTTGCCCTCCCCATCTCCCCATTGTCTACTTCCAAATGTGTGGTATTATTCTGCAGCTTGTATGTAGGGTGGGAAGTGGTCCTGCCTGTTGTAGAGAATGAGTCACAATAAGTTAATTACATTGGCAAGCCTGCTCGGTCACTAATTAGGTCTGATGTCATGAATTGTTCCTTGCTGCAGAGACATGCCTGGTGTCAGATGAGCTGCTGCAGTACCGCCACTTTGCATCCAAGCAGCAGTTTGATAAGGACCTGACTGATGAGCAAGAGGAGGAGGTCCTGGCCCAGTTTGCAGCGCTAGATCCTGAGAAGAAGGGTCACATTGAATGGTCTGACTTCCTTTACTTTGAGTCTATGGCAGTCTTGAGGAAGTTTCGCTCGGAGGTAAAGTATTAGAATGAGGAGACAAGTCGAATATAGTCAATTGTAAAACAGCTTGTAAAGTCACAGAATTTTGTAGGTTATCCAATTGCGCCCTCAAAAACATCCTTAGATATCCTCCACACATCACAAACGTAGAACAAACTTGGTGGGCATTATCCTGCTTACACTCTTTGCTAACAAAATACCAGGTGTAATGAAATAGAAAACCTTTCTTACAACTAATTTTAATCACTTTTTTCGTTTTAAACACCATGAAATACAGTTCTTGAATCGTTAATATCTTGCATTCTGTGTTGCTAGGCAACATCAAGCTAAACAGGAAGAAGTTCACAAAACTGAGCCAGAACTGTGTCCGATACTATACACTACATACTCAATAGGTGTACTATCGTTCAACATACATTAGTGTGAATAAACTGTAGTATGTATCTTTTCACACTGAGCTGTGACTACCAAGTCACTTCCTGAGAGCATCTTTGTCGGTTGGAGATGCTTTACCATGGTAACCACTGCTAACCTCTAATGACATCACTGGATAAGGTTCAAATTACTGGAAAGGGTAAGCAACTAGTCAGGTGACAAAATCAAAATGTATTAAAGCTGCAGTAGGTAGTTTTGAGGAAACGTGGACTTAGCCTAAAAATTTGAACAAGCACACCTTACAGGCTCCTCCCCCTTGCTCTCTGCTGCGCTGCAGCCCCCCCTCCACAGCTCCTCGAGCCTGCCGTGAACGCGCAGGCTAGTAAGCAGGACCACCGATGTTTTCCACACAATACAGGGGATTTATTCTGAGGAGGGTTTAGCTGTTGTGTGCTGTGCTTTTAAAACTTTATGTAAAAAAATTGCTTATTTAAAATATTTCTATTGAAAGTCTTAAAATATTTTTCAATAAAAAAAAGGGATTAAAATGTTTATGTAATCGCTCATTTGTGAGAACAAAAGCAGCACTTTACACAGTACATTACTGAATTACCTTTTGGATCAATTTAAAACACTAAACTTTCAGTAGGAATGATGAATCACTGAGGAAGCTCACTAAGCCAAGGAATAACAACATCTTAGAAATATGGCTTAGGTTTTATTTTGCATATGGGTAAAATAAATCAGCTTTTTTTGCAAAGTACACACAAGGAAATACTGAACATCTTGATTTGGACTGAAAGATGATTCCTTCACGTGCCTCTGTGTCTGGGACAATGTCTGACCTGTTGGAGGAGCATAAAGAATGTGTGTCAGACATTTGATTTACAATCCTGAGGGGGAAGAAACAGGGGCAGGGACAGCGCACAATTAAAGTAGTTTCACCATAACTGCATTTAATTGTGATCGACAAAAACACATTTAGGCTTACTAAATGTAGGTATCGAAACAATATGGCTTATACTGAGGGTGAACGAGTTAGCTACAACATTCCTGCCGTGCTACAAGCTAACAAGCTAACTGTTAGACTTAGCTAGCAACAAGCTACAGAGTAAAATGAGATTTGCGCTATCACCAGCGATACTGTATCCATCGCTAGCTGAGTTGTGTAGCTAGTTATTAATAAATGAAACAAATCCAGCAGGGATACTTACATGTCAAGCAGAAATGTGGCTAGCTCTGAATCCGTGTTGAATCCTTTCAGGAGGCGTAGCTCCCTCCACCTCTGAAAAGCCGCTCCTTTGTCGACCCTCGTTTTATTTCGGCTCGGTTTAATTCTTTCTTTTTAGCTCGCTTTTCGTCATCGGTCTTCTTCTGTTTGCCCGTCTTTGTTTTCTGAGCAGGTGTCACTCGAGAAATTGGCAGTTTTCCTGAAAAGTAGTTTCTCCGTGATTAGCACAGCTGCAGCACACTGGCAATCTTGAGCTTGAACACGGTACGCGCTGGGAGGGGGGGGGGGGGAGGGGTATGAGCAGCGCGTACACGAGAGTGATTGACACTGCTAAGACAGTCCTCCTGGCTCTGATTGGCTGTTTTGATCGGGAGCGGTGCATTTCTGCCAAATGGCATCAGGGACACAGGGAGGAGCCAGAGGAGTTTAATTTTTTCACAGATTATCTGTCTCATATTCTACTGTCAGGACATAGTGACAGTTTTAACAAATATGTAAAAAATACATTTTTACAAAAGTTACCTACTGAACCTTTAAAGCATTGTTGATGTTACAGAGCTGCCTTGGTCATTGTGCAATTTTCTGTTTTGAATGTTCTTACTACAGCATTGCATTATGGGAAATGTATGCCGGCGTACTGTCTAGTGTTTGCACACTGTAATTATAATATTTCTCCAGGGGAAAGGGAGAACGGCGCTGCATCCCGCTACATAATTTTATTAAAATCATCTTTCCGGCAGAGATGACTTTGCATTTTATCTGTGGTCCTCTCTCCTTCACCCTATAAATCCACACCTTACAACCAAATTCAGTCCAGAATTTTCCATGGCCATGGTATAACTCAAGCTAACTGTCTTTATATTCTTTAATTCACTTTATGATACAGAGAAACTAGAATGATCAGAGGGTTATCCTTGTCTCACTCTTTAAAAAGAGACTTGTCTTGCAGTCAGTCATAGCCAAAGTTTACTGGGGCAAAGATCAGCGATCATAATCTTCAAGCATAGTGTGCGAGCGTCTGGCAAAGGTATACTATCCTCCAGTCAGTCTAACTTCTTATCAGCCTTGAAGAGCATACAGGAACACAGGTCACAGACTGCTTTATGTTGAAGTTAGCTTTGATAGTAAGGATCTGGGGGAAAATGCTGCAAAAATGTTGGCTTAAATACACCTGTCTGAATGACTCATTTTTATTGTCACAGCAGTTTAAATATTGTGGTTTGTTTTTTTAGCTTGTGAGATTAAATTTGCAATTTGTTGACTGTGTACGTCAGATATTGCTAATGTGATTGAGAATGATTAAGGCCAAAATACCATCAGCCATAAAATACCTTTTCCAGGCCCCTAAATTACAACAATCACAGGCATAAAAGAGGAAGGGAATTAGTAGATTCAGGCCAACTAATCTCTTTGGATTTAATTTTTTTTTAGAACTCACTGGTGCGTCTGCTGACTGCCAAGGAGAGAAACAACGCACGGGCAGTGTTCCTGGGTCTGGACCTGGATAAAGACGGCATGATCACAAAAGCAGAATGCCGCCAGGCCCAGCAGTCTTGGTTCCACAAGCTCAACAAAGACTTGCAGTCTTGCAATGTGAGGTGAGCGTACCAGTAGAGGGTCAGTAAAGCATTGTACATAGTAATATTTAAACCTAGAACATTCTTTTGAATACTTTTAGAACACAACAGTATTTTAAGTCTAGACTAAGATCAAAGGCCCATGTCAATGTTTAAGTATAGTGGGAGTTTGCGAAGTAAGGATCTCATCTGTATGCAAACAGCAGCTGGCAGAGGGAACAAATGTTTGGCTGCTTAGAGACAGTCAGTAGGAAGACTAGAAGCAAGATAACAAGCTGTGTTCTTTCCTCAATACATAGTCTTCCATTGATGGACATAGTCTTCACGTAACCTTAATATGTCCATTTTTAATGCTTTGCAGATGACACACATCTTTACTTGCCCAAAATATCAAATGATAAGATCAGTTGAGACAATTTTCTGTTTTCAACATCAATTATGATGATGTTGAACGGAACACTTTAGTGTCAGTTCCACCCAAAACATAACCTAATTGAACTTAGAACTTATAATTAAATACAAAAAAATCACATTGTTTTAACCTCATAACTAGGAATCAAACTAACCAAGATTGCGCCAAAACTGTGTCCTGTGACTCCTGTAACATGTTGACTTATGCTTTTTGCTTGAAACACATTAGCACTCCTTCTGGTCTCAGACTTTTTTTTTACTTGGCTTGGTGTGTGTTTTCAGTCTTACATAATACCACCTAACAAAAACATCTTATAGTAGAGCTACATTTGCATCACATTTTTGCATGCATCTGCATCATTTACATTCATTCCTGGGGTTAATCGCAGTGAGAAAGAGAATTATCACTGCAGCTCCCCTCCGCTTCATAGAGCTTTGTAATAAGTTTGTGCTCTTTGTTTTTTCAATGTTATGTTCACTAATTAGTAATTGCAATTACTGTTTCATTAACATATTACTAAGATGGAATATTAATATCTTCAGAATGCGCGACCACTCTAAATCGACAAATTATCTTTAAGAAGAAAGGCCTTAAATCCCAACCTGAAGTTAATCAACTAAGTGTTTTTCTCCCACTTGATCTGACCACCGATGACGAGGGCAATGTGCGTCTTTCAAGGCATCCAGTAGCTTTTGAAATGTCATGACAATCAAAAAAATCTGCGAGGTTGCAGGGCTCATTTGCTTCAGCCATTGAAGAGGCTGTAAACTTTAACATAGTTATTGATGGTATTCTTGTACCATGGTACCATAAGTGGATTAAATAATTTGCATTTCATCACACTTTTCTTTAGAGATGTTGAAATAACTTAATTTATGAATCTAAACAAAAAATGAATATTCCAAAAGTGTCCTACATTATACTTTCAGTATAAAATATACATGCCATTATACTTTCAGCATAGAGTATACATGACATGAACTTAAAGTTCCACCTTCAGCTTTCACACTGGTGGCATAGATTAGAACACGTCCTCTGGTTAATGTGCCAAAGCAAAACCCACAGCTACAAACAGTCAGGTAGCTGCTTTGACTACAATTTCCCCACGGTAATGCAGCACAAACTGGACTTATTGTTTACCTCTGTCTGCGGTGTCCCTCTGCAGAGGGGCTTTCTGCTGAGACAGTTCACTGAAGAATTGAAGGCATTGCTTTTCTACTGGCACATCTCCAGTGCAGAATGCATTGAATGCTCACACAAGCGCAACACTGAGAGAAATTGCAAATGGACTTGTGATGAGCAAAATCAAAGATATAAATCATGTCTATATGAAAAGTAAAACATTGAAAAGTTATTACAGCCAGTTCCCCTCTCATATAATGTTTCATTCAATAATGTATTCTGTGCTGCCACTCATGTCTTTAGCAGGCACTTAGTTACCCGCCGCTTTGATGTTGAGTATGATTAAATTCCTGCTATTATTAAATTGTTGTGTATTAGAATTATGAAGCTGTTGGCTTTTGCTTGAAACTTACTTGAACTGTGTTCTTTTGAAGAGTCTTGAAGGAGACTCAATGCATATAGCTGTTTGCGCTTTGTTTGGCTCGGATCTGAAATGTCTATAGGGTCTGCACACAATAACTGAAACCTATTTAAATTATAGGGAAAATCCAATACAACAACCCTGCAACAAATACAACCTTTGCAAAGTGTTTTGTTCCTATTAGATCAAAGGAGAGACACAATTTTAGATACCTTTCACAATATAATGCAATCCCATGCTACTTCACTACAAAGCACAGCCGGTAAAATGACCAGAGAGTTGAATTGCCACGCTGACAAAGTCTTGACAAAAATTGAAGATCATTATCTTCAGAAAAGCTGTCTTTATTGGATGATTATTGTACTGGATTGCATTGTACAGCTGTTGTCTATGGTGTCCATGCCTTGTAGTCTGGTTACAGGTTATTGCTGGTTACTATTATTTATGGCAGATGGAATAAAGAAAATAAATAAAATCATTAATATGGGAAATTTAAAAAATATATACAGTATATATCCCTACACCTTTAACAGTTTAGCCTCTGATTGGCTCTGATGAAGATTATGTTTGTACTCACTGTGTGTGTGTGTGTGTATGTCAGTGGTTTAAAATTATTCTGATCCTTCACTTCACAGTACATAAGAAGTATACTGATTAAGCATAATGACTCCTTTGAGAGTGATATGTTACTATTAACACAATTGCACTAATGCATTTGTAAAGTGAATGAGATTTTTACTGGAATAAATGTACTTTTCAATGTATTTGTATGTGTGCATGTGCTTGTTACTGCTTATAAACTTGTTGCTGTCAATTCTTCTATGCTGTACCATTTTATCCCTCTCACCTATACAACATGCGCCATTCCCCACAGACTCATGGGACTCTGCTCTCCTTTGTATTGTGGGTGAGTGTGACTCAGCGCTGCATGGCTTGCCTCACTTTCCTCACAAAACCCTTAAGGACTCTGCAAGTATTCTTAGACAACCCCTTGATTTAGATTTCATTCGTAATTTCCCCCTCTCCCTTAAAAAAAAGAGAGAGAGAGAGCAAGAGAGAGAAGCTTCTTAACTTCAAACTGGAACTCTTTTCAAGCATACAGCAATCAGAGACACATGCATCCTTGAATGTGAGCCCTTCATATGATTAGGTCTTGCATGGAGAAGTTTCAGGCTGGCCTCTAATTATAGGGATCAAATAAAAAAACCTTCAGTTCTCTTTAGGGGAGCTTTACTTTTTAAGCATCATGTTTCAATGTAAGAGGGCATTGTGGACAAAAGGGGTGTGAGTGTGCACATCAGGTCCACACATTACAGTGAAATGCAACCTCATTCGCATGTTCAATGAAAAGCAAATGAAGCCTTTGATCGCCGGATTATAGACCTTCACAATCTACAGTGTGAGAGTGAAAAAGAGTTTTTCCAGTGAGCCATCAGTCATCATCAGGAGATTCTGTCTGACTCTGAAAGATCAAAAACTCATGACTCATGTAAGTGTGGAAGACAGTCATATTGGTTTCTAGTGAACTGTGAAGTAACATGATTTTGCTCTATAATTTATATACAGTATGTATACACATATAGTAGTTCAAGCAAAAAATACTAACTTTAGGTCCACTTCCTAGCTTTCCATTCGTTTAAAAGGAACAGACTATATCTGCTGAGGTAGATTAGCTAGTAGGTTGTCCTTAAAAAGTTTTTTAATAACACACTGATTTTGGACAGTGAAGTCTGTAAAGAATGTTGGTGGACAAAGCAAGTCGTTTGAAGATGTTACGTCATGACCTCTGACAAACTGTAATGGGCTTTTCTCACATTTTATATGCTATGTCGATCAATTATCAACCCGTTCTCACTCCCAACTCATCAAAATACGGCAGCGTGGATCATGGCCCTAAGAGTCTGATACCGACGCACAAGGCACCCTACAGGTCTCCAAGGTGAACGGCCTCTGGTATGTTAGTTCAAGGTAGTTAAGGGAAGCCGGCAAATCAGATCCGTAACTTTGGGAAAAGTGCCCACTGCTTGACCTCACCGCTGTGAGATGACGTAGCACAAAGAGCAACAAAGTCCGCGTAGGGAGGATAGTTATAAAAAATGACAACGTGAGCATAGCGGAGGATGGGGTGAAGTATAGGTTAAAAACAAACAGGACTTTTATGTAGGCTACATAACACTTAACATGTATGGGAGTTACATTACGAACATATTTTAACCCAAAACACAATAATTTTCCTAAAACCTAAAAGTAGTTTGGTTTACCAAAGCTAACCATACCGTGCACGTTGATAAATTACCCCAAAGGGGTACACCAGAGCATTAAAACAAATGGCCAAGGGGTCCTGACCAAGCGGCCCTATGTAGGGAGTGAGAATGTGTTGCAATAATACATGAAAAAAAATCAAAAGATTAATTCATGATGAACCCCCCCCCCCCCCGAAAAAAACAATTGTTAGTTTATTTAAGGTTGACGATAGTGATGTCATCTCATGATACTTTTAGGCCTATGAACGAATCCATTGGCTGATTTATGTTTTGCGCTCTTAAGCTTTGTGGCCATTTCTGCAGTGCCAGAGTAGAGCTGAACAGAACAACAGTTACAACAGAAACTGATCAGAAGAATAATGGAACCTCTTCTGTCACATCTCCACAGTCTGAAAATTAAATATAGAGGTGGGAGAAGCTAATTGCATTTAATTTTGCCAGGAATTATTGTGATTCCTGGCATTGTATTCTGAAGAAGTGCACCATGCACTAGAGATTGGGACTTTCCAAATGTTACCAAGGTGAAGATTACTGTTGGAGCAGCTGATAACAGGACAGTCCAGAAAAGACTAAGACCTTGATCCTTGCAACTTGAATCCTTTACAAGCATTACAATGTTATACACTGGTTCACCACAATCGGTTCACTGGTTCACAAGAATCGGCTTCTGCCTCTTCCAGAGGCCTCTCCTCTACCTCAGATTTGTCTAAATACATTGACAAACTGACGAGCTGTGTGTTACCCAATATTGCAACCAAATGATGTTTTTTTGCATGCAGAAATTACAGCTGTGGATCAGAAAATGTCCTTGTATCCCAGTGATATCATCATGGGTTCTCCTTTGTTTAAAAAGTTAAGATGAATCAATTTAGGGTGCATTTTTCTTTCTTATAAATTCCCTTGTTCCTCTCTTTTTACAGCACGAGGAAATGTGTTATCCTTTCATTGAGCGTTGATGTATTCTTTTAATTAACTCCTACTTTTCTGTCCTTTGGTACAGTATAAGTCATGTTGGTCCCATATGTGAGAGCAGCCCAGCCAGCTCTGGCAGCGAAAGGAGCAAGACTGAAGACAGCAGGTTTGTCCTCTCATATTGTTAGTGAATGTGTGTGAGGCGGGGGACAAACTTGTTAGAAACTCCTTACAGCCTTGCATTATATATCAATCTGTTGAAGTTCTCCTCTCACAGGCTCTAGCTTCTAACAGGCTTTAATGGCCTGCGAACTCCATTAAGCAGTGGCATTAACATAAACTTGTTAACCCTAGCAGAATAAGCCTTTTCCCACTAGACCAGTCTACGTATGGCTGTCCCAGCAGTGGTCCCCGCTGTTCAAAGACAGGTATTATTTTGTGGGCTAATTGTGGGTAGATGTAGCAAGTAGTCGTGAGCCCGAGATAAAGTTGGTAAGAGGGGATATTTATTGTTAACAAGGCTGATGAGTGCAAAAATAGTGTTAGAAAAAATAAATGGATTTAAGGAAAGCTAAAACAAAACACTTTCACAAAATAAAAGTAATTGACGTGAGAGTCATAAAGATCACAATATCAAAAAACATGCACGGTTTCCTAATGACATAAAGGCAAGTCATTTCTGAGGGTATCCTACAGACTTACAGTACGTCCTACTCCCTCAGTTTTCCTCATGCTCTCCTACAGAACAAATTCACCTGCCTACCTGCAGTATATAAACCTGAAGACTGTCCCTAAAATTGGATCATACCAATACCAAACCTCAGGGGTGGCTGAGGTGAATAGGCAGTTCAAAAGGCTACATACAGTCAAAATGCATCTATTATACTAGACATTTACACATTATACATACAATTTACATTAACAATGAGGAATGACTAAGTGAAACAGGTGAGATTAATCTTGTGATCATTAACATAAAGTATGAACTCACTAAATAAACTTATAAACAGGCATCATTCCAGGTCAGTCTTTGGTAGCGTATTGCTACCGTGACGGCAGCCATGCGCTCCGTCACAGGGCAGTAAAGGTAGGATTCATTTTGAGTGAAACAACAGAGAAGACTGCAGCGTGGACTGGTTCAAATAACCTGAAACTCACTTTCTAACTGTCACCAGATAATGGAGACAAATCCTATTTGGCATTGCATGTCTTTTGAGACTTTTCTTCATGCCACATTAGAACATTTTGCAATAATTGCAGCTCATGCACCAGCACTGAGGCAGCGACTACAGGGAGCCACAATTAAAAAGAGAGCTACACAAGAGAGTCATATTCAGTTTAATACTAATTAGCAGAAAATGCAGACAAAAGGTTTGACAAAATAGTTTTGTTTCATAAATACCATTTCCAAAGCAGCATGAGGCAAATGCCAGCAGAGCAGAGGCCAGATACCTATTCAAATGATGTTAACAAATCATTTTTTACTGCATGGTTACTGATTTTTATTACACAGTTTGGCTGAATACTCACTTCTAATTGGTCACTTCCGGCCTTCTGCGGTCTGTTATTTCTGCATAAACGGCCATTGTTATGGACGGAATTTGGATCACGGACTTTGGTGGACCATTTTTGAATCAATATTTGTGCCTATCGATCTCATACTGCTAATCAGAGGATCACAAAGGGAGAGAGTGGACAAAACGGAGATTGCTAACAGCGCTAATGGCAACCGTGAAAGCAGAGCATTAGTTAGCTCCGTTTTTAGCTTACTCACCAGGGCGACCTGGCTTTCGTAGCTCATCGCTGGTAAAGTTAACCGTCTTGACCGGGATAGGTGACCTCTGTATGAGTAGTTGTGTAATAAGCCGTGTCAAAACGGGATAATGTACAGCAAGCCGGTAATTTTTGTGAATTGAGCCCCTTCAGGCTGATTCAAGACAACTTGTTGGGGTTTTAATTTGTAATAATGAGCAGCTACATTATCCCTTATTGTATAGTGGTGTATTTTGTGTGGGGTAACACCTTCACTTGTGAAAAACAACAAAAATAAAGATCAGAATTACATTTTTTATGGCGGTCAAAAAAGAAAAGCTGTGTAATTCGATATTTTTCAGATAATCTGTTAGTCCACCTCTCAGTATTTTCCAACTCACCATGTTGAATGGACCATTTGTTCCTATGAAGACAGAACTAGTACATGTTTAAAAATGGGTCACATTTACTTTAATTTTGAATAATTAATTAATAATTCATTTCTCAAGTCAAACAGTGTGCGGCCAGTGGCCATTTTGAGCGTTTACTGATGAACGAGGAAGATGTTGAAACTCAAGTGTACATTGTGAAAACAACCGGGCACTATGGGTTTCAGCAAATACTCTAACAGGAGTGAACAATGCATCTGTCGGGGACTATTTCTAACCTTTGAAAAATACACATTTGGTGCACTATAGGGAGTACTTTTCGGCACCAGAATGGTGTTTGTAGGACTGACTCAAAATAAACTACGGTGCCAGGTTCATTGTAATGAAGAGACAGATCACATTGCAACAGTGCAACAGTAGCTCATTGATGTGTTTTGAATAGATTTTGGGGCAAAAATGGAGCTTTATGACACACATAAATAAGATACATCAGGATTTGGCTACAGAGGCGTACTTGTTAGTAGATTCAAATCATTGTTGGTTTTTTCTTTTTGTTGACATTAAGAAAAAATATAGAAACTATAGTCAAACAAACAAATGTCTTTTCACTGTTGGTATCTTATTTCTTGTGTTTAGTGGCTCATGATTCATGACCCTAAAGCCATCTACACAAGATCTGTGGTAAAACTGCTCTGCACTGGCCGTTCCATGGTTTTCCTACTGGGGGAGAGCGGTGCCGCCCTACCAGGCACAGCGCCACCCTTGGCTTTTAAAGTTCACATTATCTCAACTTCGACCTCGTTGCTGCTGACCTTTCAAGGCACAATCAATTCCAGAACGTTTCTGCGCTGCGCTTTGCCTCTTTGCTCTCCTACCTCACGGTTTTGCCGCGGATCTTGTGTCGGTGGCTTAAGCTTATCCAGACCACTAATTTTAGTCATTCATTGAAAACAAATTATTACAAACAGTGTTTTTTACTATTAAATACAAAAAGCTCTCTTTATTCAACAGGCCAGTGACCTGGGCAGATTTTTTAAAGGAGAGTGCCATCTACATTTTGGCTGCGCGAGCCAATAGTTCTGCCATGCACATCCGTCTGCCTCTATAGTCCAGGATCCTCAACGGCACCCCAGCAGACAGAGAGGGAGAGAGAGGGTGTACACCATATGGTCAACAGATGAGCGGAGGAAGAAAGATGTGGTGACACGATGACATGCGGAAGGCAACTTAGCAAACTGGATGAAGCACTACTGAGAGACAGCAGATCAAGCTATCGACAGAATCTCTCCTTCTCTGCGTCACCTCAATCCCACAACACTTGACAATACACACACACACACACACACACACACACACACACACACTGATTGACACACCAATGACGCAAGTGACAACAGCTGTCACAGGTCCCGACTCCTAAAAACTTGACAACTTCCAACAAATGTGAAAGATAGCACAAAGGAAGACAACTAACTTAGTAGTATAGCAATCAGACAAGCTCCTAGGATGCTCACACTCTACAAAATGACAAACACCACACACACTCCACCACCCTCCAGCTGCATAACACATCTCTCCATGCGGGTACATTAGTGTGACATGCTGTTACTCTTTTAAGTATTCATTCCGTTGGGCCTCATCATGTCCTAGTAATAATTCCATGCTACTGTAATGGGATTGTGTTATTCACCATCAAATGTGTTAATCACAGTACACAGAGGCACATGAAAATTGAAATTCATTAATGGTACTGTTTGACGATTGGGTAGACTTCTGGGAGGAGATTAACCCTGCAGATGCCATTATCAGAACGTATACCAAACAGAAATGAAAGCTATCTGCGTACATATTATATGAGAAAAAGTGCTATTCTTGCCAGTATAAATTATTATTATGCATTAAAACGCTGTATTTATTCCTGTATCCTCTGATGTATCCTCTGTTTTCCCCAGTCTCATCCAAGAGTCTATGTTCTTCTGAAGTACTAACCGTGAAAAAGGATGTGAACGTTGATGAAAGCTAACCCAGTTAAAGACGTGCATATACTGCCATATAGTACATGTTGTACCTGTTGTGCTCAGAGCTGCACTTTGACAATGTGGAAACATCTGCCCTCCTGTTCTAGTGTCATTATTTCCACTGTGGGAATGAGATGTGGATGGACTACTGTGTGACATCATCACTGTAATTAAATACCGAAAGACAACGGGAGCTCTGGTGCAAAAAATGTGTCCTTTGTCAATATGCAGAAGGACTGTTTAAAATATTGTTATGGAAAATGTGGTGGGAATTGTATAGCGTTACAGGTTATAAAACAATTTAAATTACTGCACATAATACTGCCCATAGATGCACTGGAAACATACTGTAACATGTAAAACTTCATGTAGTGTTTATGCCATGTAATGCCAGATCCTCTTAGCGAATAAGTATGGTTATGACATGAATCTGGACTTGTCTGAGGGATATGTCAAAGTGCTGAAATAAATGCATGGCATTTACTCTCAAGAATCTTGTCTTTTAATCTTTTTTTAAGCGTGAATGCTAACAAACAATTTCTATAGGGCTTTCACAATATTCATAAGAATAATTTCTCGATGAATTATAAAAAAATGCGTGTAAACTTGCATATATAATCATCACATTGACTTCACATTTAATGGCTAATTACAATGTGTATGGATCGTTAACTTGGATACATGAAATAATTGTCCAGTATTTTCCTACATTTATAAGATACTAAAGAAAAAAATTGTGTATTTAGACTATTATCTTTCAGGTTTTGTCACCTGTCCCCCCTGATAAACATGTTTTCTTCTTTATTTGTTAGCTTTTATGTGAAAGTGGAACTTGCTATGTCCCCTACTGCTACATGGGGCTGCTTAGCATTGTAGTCAAATGGAAACCAAAGTCTGTTTCTGTTTAATATAATTACATGACAATGTTTTCTTTAATGATGAAAATGCTACTTGTAGCATCACTGGTAGTAGTTCTACATGAATGAGGGAATTTAATGTGGCTGCCTGGCACTGGAGGTGAGTATAAAAAAAAACATGTTGAATTAAAGACCAAAAATATCACATCCACACAGAGAACAAAAAACAAACAGTGCAAATAAACTGCAAACACTGAATTAACTTAGTCTCACAGAACGCTGCTCCCAAACAACAACTCTCCCACAGTCAATGCCTAATGGCTCTGTATACCCCTCCTGGCTCCACCTTTATTGGACTAAACCACTGCATGGGGGTTACCTAATTGGGCTTAATCACTGCGGGAATTAGACAAACCAGAAGACATTTCCACTTAAACGTGATCCTAACATAACAAAGCAAACATTTGAATGCCAATGATATTTCAAGGGTGAGCAACTATTAATACACTATTCCCTCATGATGAATATTATGCCCCAACCCTTAACCAACAGTGTCTGGTCACACAGAAAGATGAAGAGTCTACTAGGCCCTCACCTTATTTTTCCGCCCGTTTTGCCAACTGACCACAATGACACTATTAGAAAAAGAAAGAAAGAATCAGAAAGAAACATCACCAAGGTTATTATTTGCACAGGCAAGCATATGAACAACAGAAAACCTGTTTCATTTCAAATCTCTTTGATTAAATTAGAAATACACCGATTGATGGCTCCACCCTGTGCCTTAACGCTGATAAAACCCGGGTTACTTTTAGTTGACTGTAACCTCTGTCACCATGAGGAATGAGAAGCCTGCTTTGTTTACCTCTGGGTTTTTCTGGGAATCAGCAAGAGGACCTGTCACAGCCATCACAAATATTTACTCTGGTAAAAAAAAATCTCAGCAATGGCTTAACTTCTTAAGCAAACTTAAGAAGGCAAAATCCATGTGCCAAGTTAGTTTTCTGGAAGAGCAATATGAAGCATTTTGACTGGAAACTTTACAAACTAGCATGGGATGTGTATGGCTCAAGATTGGATGGCTTCACAGAGCGTGATAAAAACAGACCAGGACATCCTTGGCACCCATATACCGAGCATCAGTGAGATTGTTTAGATGAGCCCAAAGCCATGATACTAAAAGCCAATGTCTACCATCCACAGCCTGTTCACCCTGCTGCTAAAATGTAATTTGCTCCTACCAGTGTATCACCATGTGTATTTTGTCTCTAGCAAATCCCTGCCAATCGGCCCCTAATGGTCCCAGTTAAATAGTAAATGGCGTAAAAATATTTGTTGTAAGTCTTACAATCATTTTGTGAAAGAACCAAGCAGGCCTGCCTGGTTGCACGATCCAAATTTTCTTCAAAACTTGCCATTTTCAGCGTGTAGCTTACTAGCTCTACATTTTTCGAGTATTGCAAGGCGAGGGACATCCGGCCAGTAAGTGAACTGTCGATCCAGAATAGAGTGCCTCTGGTTTCCAAAGTAATTTTCCCCATTTAGTTTCCCCATTAACATTTCCGAAAATGCTGTCATTTAGGGAGTTGTAAGCCTGGAACAAAGCCAACCAGATACAAGATATAGCGTGACCATTAAACATTTTGAAAAAGGCTAAAAAGGCAAAGATACAACATTGTGTACAAAAACCATATACATAAATACATACATACATACATACATACATACATACATACATAGGCCGCAGCCATTTTAATTGAAGCGATTAATTCGATTTAATTTAAGGATGAACAAGCTACTCCTCCATGCATGTATACATACAAGAATTAGGAGTATCCACAATTCAAATTATAATTTCTGGCTTAATTTTCAATCGATTTTTAAGCAGTTTGTTTTGCTACAAATTACAGACATTTATGCTACAGGATACTTGGTTAAAATAAAAAAATACCTTATTTTGTGTAGATGGTAACAGTGTGTGGCTATAAGCCTTAATTTCATTTGAACATGTGAGTTTAAGAACAAATTCACCCCGTTCAGAAACATGTTACTTAACATAGGGGTCTATGTGAGTTGATCGTAGACTGTAAAAAATAATGGACGAAGCTTCCGGTTCTGAAAAGTGAAGCCAACATGGAATACCTTAAACCTGCATTCTATCTAATTTCCGGCAGGGTCACATCTACTGGTTGCACAAATAACACTTTCCATAGTATAGTGTATGGGGAAATGACACGTATTCTCACTTGATTTATTACCTCAATTAACATTTTCATAATATTTGTATGGCCTCAGTCACTACTTAAACACAGCATCATGTCCATGCTGTAAATTATTGTCCTATTTATTTTAAAATGGATGATAAAGCAGGGGATGCTTTAGGGGCGTGGCTACACACTGACCTGTCAATCAAGACAGCGGCTTAGCAATGCTGACCCTGGCATTGTGTACATTAAAATAGCCATGGACTTGTTTTGGGAATCTTGTCTTTGTTTTCATCTGAAACGTTGACCCTCTCACTGTGTATTTTTAGTGGAATAATTTTGCCGCGTAAAACGGTCTTGTTTAGCATTATACCAATCAAGCTGTCTAGCTATCAGCAGCATTATCTGGTAAAGTTTGCAGATTTTTGGTCGTACGTGGAGATGAAATACGCTAGTCCTTGGAGGTCTGTGTCTTCCAGCCGGACTAAAATCAGCAACTTTCCCCATTTAGCATTTAGGTTAGCGCCATTCCAACCATTAACATTACTGGCTTGGTCATCCTCCCCAGCTCCACCCTCTCATCAAAAATCATCACATGCGATTGCAAAAAAACATCTTATTGATGTATTACGATAATAAACGATCATAGACTTTAGTGGTAGCAGGTCGCTGTAGCCGTTCCTTTCCATGGTAACAGCGAGCTCCACCAATCACAGAGGTCACTGTTACGCTTAGGATTGTGGGTAGTCTAGTGCTCCGTGACATCGGGAATAAAACCTGTTTTTTTTAAAGCAAGATTGATATCATGCATACTTGTGGCTTCTACAGATGCATTAAGCTTTGTTTCACAATCCCATAGCTTGTGATAAGTCTACCTTGCATGGTTTAGACATTATGGCTATTAATCAAAATCCTCATGGAGAAAATGATTGAGATTTTCACTTCCAGAACCACACTTTTGAGCTCTATAATAATAAAATGTAGCAAACATAACTCTGGGGGCAGGGATTAGCAGACAGTCAATTAAAGTGGCAGTAAAGTAGCACTGCATTTAAACTTTTTTAACATTCAGCCAGTTATCAGCTCCCTCAATATGACTGCCTTCTGCTTACTATTCCAAATGGCTGGAGAAGAAAACAGGCATGCTAAATGCTGCTTCATTGAGTGTGATTGCACAGATTATACATTTCACAGAGAGGGAAGGGCTTTCTCGGAAAACCCAGCATAGTCGTAGGCACAGGGACAGTCAGAAGTAATAAATGTAGAGCAGGCAGGAGCTGTCTATTCAAGCTTACATTAAGAGGACAGCATGCCTTTCATGGTCACTGGGCCTTTCACCTGCCTACAATTAAAATGAAAAAGCAACTCATATCACCAAGAGGTAATTTTCTCACTAAGGGGTTTGCCAGACAGAGAGGTGGACACTGTGGTTTGAAAAGCTTTGCAGCTTTCAAAGGCTTTTTAAGCTTTAAAAAGTAGACTTAGTAGTAGTCAGGCAGCGTAGCTATAAATGCCCTGAAGCTTGTCGTACTTTTTATCTGTCAATAAAACAAAAAATAGAACGTCCAGCAGTAGCATCTCTCCAAATGTTCAACTGAAGGTCAAACAGTAAGAATGGGAGAGAAAAAACACAGAAAATAAAGATAAAAGGACACAAAGGAACTGTGTGTGTGTGTGTGTGTGTGTGTGTGTGTGAGTGAGAGCGTGTGAAATAGTTTAGATGAGGATGTTATGTAATTGTTTCTTAACAAATTCGATGATGGCGTTCTTGACCGGGCTAATTGCTACATTTGGTGCTCGGTCAAATGCGAAACTTGAGCTTTAAATTAGTCCAAGGTTGTCCCACCCAAATAGCCTCACAAAGTATTGGGCTAATGAGAAAGATTGTTTCTTCAAACAACGGCCTAGTACACTTACAATGTTGGAGCAAAATATGGAAAAAGGTTCTAAATAAAGCAGACTTGCCGGTTTGATTATAGGCGATGAAAACAGAAGCATGTAAAACAGTGATTAGCATAAAAATGTGCTTTTATTTCGTTTGTTCTTTTGTAACAGCTTAATCAAACACACTGTGGCTGTACAAATAGCAAGAACACAGCAAAATTGTCTGTCTTACAAAGTAATTTCAATTTCTTTCTTTTTTTTGTCACATGAAAACGCACAATTCCCTGAAATTTGTGAATCATTTAACCATAAAGTGGAATGTGGCTGTCAAATCAGCACACAGAAACACATTCAATCAGTTAAATGGCACCAGCACTTATGCAGCGCGTTTGCTGAATGCTGCACATGTGTTGTCAAATTAATGAAGTTTTTTTCTTAATTTGCTCGTGTTTTGTCTATTTGCATGTGTTTTCTGCAGTTGCAGGGCGTTTGCCCTTGTCGGCCACCGTAAATACCACATCTGAAGTCTCTTTCCCAAAATTCAGCCTTGGTGCAGAATTACAGCCACTAGAGCTAGTCCCACAATGAGCTTTCCTTAGTATGTGTCATTTCTGAGTCTGTAGCTTTTGAGGGGAAGGGGGGAAGGGCCTTATGACCTCATAAGGAGCATGATTCCAGATCGGCCCATCTGAGCTTTCATTTTCTCAAAGGCAGAGCAGGATACCCAGGGCTCGGTTCAGACCTATCACTATTTCTAGCCACTGGGGGACCATAGGCAGGCTGGGGGAACTCATTAATGTTAAAAAACCTCATGGGAAATTTTCATGCCATGGGACCTTTAATGTGAAATGCTGTTTGAATTCCCAAGATAAACCACACATTGACATTTGTAATATTTTTACAGTGCAAATTTAAACCAGTTGCTCTATTTTTTATGTTTTGCACTTATTGTGTCAAGGCTTAATGATAACTCTTTGCCTCTAACGATGACACCTCACTCTAGCTTCAACCTGTATTGCCTGAGGATATTGACTGTTCTATTGCAGCTGTGTGAGTTTTACAGCTGCAGTGGTCCATTTGACACAGTTTTATGGAGGTGTCTGTGAAACCATCCATTTAACAAAATTGTTCCACTTCTAGTAGACAATAGCCTATCTTGACAAGATGTAAGGACATTTCACTAATCAAGCTTTTAAGCAAGAAGTGTGAAACTCAGGCAAAATAAACTGATACATTTTGAAATCCCTGCTGTAGAGTATTCAGTATGTAACTAAAGGTTATGTTTTTAAAGGATAAACCTGGCAATATTCTATTGTTTTCTTGTAGTCAACAAATCCCATCAAAACTTAAAATCACCAATTAATTAATCCTACTAACAAGTATTGTCTGTGTTAGTTTGATATAGCCTTTTTCTTTGTTCAATCCACAGTATACACATCAATGAGCCATAATGCTACACTGGCTGACATCTTCCATCATTGCCATGAACATGCGCAATGTAATGTTTAAATCACTCCCACATACACCATTTTGTTGCTGTAAATACTAAGAGCACTGAACGAGTATTAATCCGCTCTAAAAATAGTCCTTAAGAAATGCCCAATTTACTCCTGTTTAAGTAAAGTCTGGATCAAACTACACTGACCACAACTCTATAAATTTACTTAGCCCTTAAAAAATTAAACTATGTACAGTATGTGTGACCTGCTATCAAAGGTTTATGTCTTCAGGAACCAATTAGCCCAGAGGGAAGGCAGGGAAGTCAGAACACATGGAGAGATGGACTATTGTAACATTGTTTTTTTTTTTGGCTTAACAGTTATTTTTGGACGGTAAGAAAGATAAGAAAAACACAGAATAACACCAACTTTTTTTCCTTTAAGCCTCAGAAAGATGATCCTATTCCATAAAATTCAAATTTCAGCACTTCAATAAAGCAAGTTTTCATTCAATGCTTCACAAAAGGAAAAGAGTGCCAAGGAAACTAGTGTGACTTTGTGAGTCATGCCATGCCCAGAGGAGCTCAGTATAAAGGTTATCTGGCTTGTCCTACAGAGAATGTATCAGGATCAGCTGCTCTGAGGTGTTGTGGTGCGGCTGGCTGCTGCTGTACGATGGATAGTATGGTCATGGCTCTGAGGAAGCAGTGCCGGAATGGAGCCAGAGTAAAATGTCAGCACATCAGTCACATCGCAGAGTTCATCAGCAGGTCAGGCTTTGAGAGCTCTCTGTTTGGGCTTTAACTTTAGTCTGTTTGGCTGTAGATTCTATCAAAGCGGACATTCAAGTCATTGTTATTAAGATAGAAATTCTTCTAAACTATCTATATAAGAAATGATTTTAGAAGGTTGATATAGGGAGATAGAAAGTAGACCGACAGAAAGTAGGCGCTCTAATTACATTGGATGAGATAAAGTCATAAGAAGATCCGGAATCAGGGCTTACCCACTCCCACCACAGTCCTTCCAGTTTCACCATTGCCAACCGATAATCATCACATCAAAACTAACAACACGCCATACCATGGCTCTGTTCCATTTATAGATCCACCTCTGCATGCAAGCAAAAACATCACATCCCACATCCACCAGCCAGCCCAACTTCTTCCTTGGATTCCAATGCAGTCACCTTAGCTGTCATGAGCCAATTACAGCTGTCTGGTTCCAGGATGCATGGCTTTTGGATTTTTAGAAACAAATTTGATAAAATACTAAAGTGCTCTCTTGAACATGTTGTGTGGCATGTATCTCTCCTCTACTCTATGTCTCCCTGTTAACAAGCCATCTGAGAAGAAACCAACATTATTCTGTGGTTATTACAAAGCATGAAGGCTGTGAAGGGAAAGATGTAATCTCTGTAATTGAACCCCCGGTGTTAACTGACATCTGTGTACTGCATTCAACTGTGACCATGCCCATAATGTGGGGCTGTGTCTGCTGTGACATTGTAGATAACATGGCTTTGTGAAATGTAGATTCTTCCATTTTTTAAATGGTCCAATGAAATCCAACCTCCTTTCAATTTGCACATCTCTGCGGGTCACTTTTTTTTTCTTCTTTTAATTATTTAGCTCCTCATTATGTGACAAAAGCCTCCAGCATTCACAGCCCCCCCTGTGTCTGGATGATATTGTAAGTGCTGTTTGGGGGAGAACATCATTAGTTCTGTTAAATTTGTGTCAAAGTTTAAGAAAAGATAATTGGTGGCGATATAGTTAATGTTGGTGTGTGGACAAAAAAAAATGGGTGTTGGCTTCTGCTGCAGCTAAACATGACTCTGCATACAGAAAATACTGTAACAGAATGTACTGAACTGTATCCCCAAAAAGTTGTAAAGAAAAATGCTGATGGCAAAAAAAACAGCTACTGTTCCATTTTCAGCTTTCATTGTGCAGTTTTAAAGACATCCAAAAAAAAAACTTGAAAATGACACAAAATGAGAACATTAAAAAACATATTCTAAAGTGGTCCAGCACAGGTGTAACTAATAAAAATAAGTCACCCGTGCATGCTGGATCACTTGGTTGACTCACTGACGCACCTGCATTGGAACATCGTTAATGTTATTAATTACATCTGCGCGATTTCTGCTACCACAATTCAAAATATCTGCTTCATCTATTGACAGGAATACTGGCTCAACAGCTGCTCTGGGCAATTGTGACCTCAACAGCTGTGTGAGGGTTGGCACTGTCCTAGGATCAGATTGAGTTGCTCTTCTCTATAGAGAGTGATATTTTAGGCATCACACAACTTACAGGAAACAAAGTGTGGCCTTGGAATTTTGAAGGTAACCTTATAAGACTTTGATGGGTTGACTTCCATAGTTCAAAAGCCACTTAAATACCTTTTTTTTCTTTCGGGAATGGCAAGTTGCACTCACCTACTACACATGGTGTACTGCTGAACAAACTCCCGGTAAAATGTCAAGGATGGTACAAAGCTGTTGTGTTTTCCTTTTCTATCAGTAGCCTACATTTAGCTTAAGGCACTTTTTTCCCAGCTGTAATAAATCATCAATGAGTAACATGACATTAAAAACTTCAGATCTTAATATATTTATTTAATTATGACCCATTTTCCTGACAGCCTTTTTGGTCTGTCTTTGTAGTTCATATATTTTGGGAAGTGTTAGGGGTCACATTAAAATGGATACTTAAGTAACAGTTGCATTTCATACACATCCCTTAAATTGCATCACTTTTACATCAATCAAAAAACATTTTGAGGACATTGCAACATTAAGGCTCACACTTAAATGTGTTTTCATACTGTACATTGTCACTGTACTTGACCCACGCTTCCATCTAGTGTTGAGTATATCAAATTACATTACATTACATAGCCTTTAAACTATAATCATGATTATAAAATTCTACAAGACTGCCAGTGATTTAAATAGATTATACAATAATAAGTGCATGTTGGGAAATATTATTGTGTGTAATTATTCAAAAGTTTTCAATAAAGTGTACCCACAGATTAACTAGGTTTTTACAATTGGACTACTGCGCGTGCGCAAACCAGGGGGCGTGTTTGTTTTATATGACAAAATGTTTTGTTTTCCAACCCGATGAAATGGGTCAGCTGAGATGAGTTAACACGGAGTAACGACGGTAAACTCTTCTTAGGTAAAAGACTAAACAACTGTCTGCATATATACTGATGCATGCATTGTTTGAATTAGTATCACTTATGTGTCGCAGCCATTAGTTGACAGGCGGTCCAACCGGTTAACGTTACACAACACACATAGCCTAGCTAGCTGCTAACTGACGTTAGCTTTAGGTTAGGAGAAAACGGTACCTCTTATTGCCACTCGGGTTGCTGTAACCAAATGACCTGCCGTCAGTCCAGTCGTTACAGGCAATTTAAACTATATTCCTACAAGAGTTAGTAATGTAATGGAATTTATTTTGTCAGACATAATGTTTTAAGATTTAGCTAACATAATGCTAGCCGTGGTTTTGGGTCTCTAGCTACCTTTGGTGGCTAACGTTAATGCAAATATGCCTGTACAATTAATGACAACCATAACGTTATTATTAAAGTATTGTAATAACGTTATTAAACTTGACAAGAAGTCGTCCGAAGCACTGCAGTGCCCTTGTGTTATTAAAGATTAATATCTTTCTAGTATATCCTGTATACTTTTTACATTAACGTTATCATCTCACTAACTAGCTAGCTAGCTAGCAAGCCAATATTGTCAGACCACCATGACAAGCTAACCTAGTGGTGTAAATAGCAGTGTTGCT
Source organism: Etheostoma perlongum (assembly GCA_026937815.1). Taxonomy (NCBI): domain Eukaryota; kingdom Metazoa; phylum Chordata; class Actinopteri; order Perciformes; family Percidae; genus Etheostoma; species Etheostoma perlongum. Next base: position 20,760,590 of record CM049386.1, on the reverse strand, counting down.
ATCATCATACAGTGGAAAAGTAGCTAGGTTACTTCATCTCCACCATCAATGTATGCAGAAAAGCAAAGCCCTGAAATACCGACTTATAGGCTAATTATGTACAAAATATTATTATAAATACGATTTTTTTCATCATCATCAGACCCTGACATGGACTTATCATATTTATGTGGTTGTATTACACCAGAAAAGCCTACAGTATTTGAGCAATTGAACACTAGCACACAGATTAACCCTGACTCAGACACTGAATACTTACTCCTTTTCGGTCCCCCTTTTGTATCACTTTAAACTGAGTTTATTTCTTAACGAGACATCTTATAATAATGATTATAATAATATTAACAACATTTGAATCAACAACAGATTTGTCAATAACATGTAGGGAAACAAGTAGATTTGGTCCGATATCATTTTTTGCTTCCCGATACTGATTCTGATACTTGAACTTGTGTATCGGCCGATACGAGTGTGTCATACATTGTATTATGTTTTAACAACTCTAAACTACTATCCCTGCGTGGATGTGATTTCTTGTCAGTCTGGCTCAGGGTTAAACTATTTGTGAAACATAAACAAACACAGACAATGAACACTGAAGAACTTTCCAGTTTGACAGTAGTTCTTAATGGAAAAACAACATAAATGAACTACTTTAACGTAGATTTTCTTTAGGGCTTTATTATGCGATATCAGATCGTTGCACAAACTCCAGTACTTCCCGATACTGATACCAGCGTTTTAGGCAGTATCAGAGGCGACAGTATCGGAACATCTCTAGAAACAAATATACTGCCTTTAAAAAGTACATTCTCCGGCTTTAAACAACTCTGGCTGGAGTTTTCTATGTCACCTCTGGTAGTTTGTTTCATTTCATTAAACAAAGGTATGCAACTGCATTTGCATTGGCTTGGAACATCCTGGAAATAGGTAATCTATTGCTGTAAAAGCCGTTAGTTTGTCACCATTGCTGACTTGAAATGAAAAAAGAAAGCCAATCTCAAGAAGGTTTCTAGTTTTTACATAGTTTTATGCTGGAGTGAAATTAAGGCAGGATAAACTGTCAAATACTTAAAGTGTAATACACTTTGAAAGTGTAGTAACAGTCAGGGTATCCATACAAACATGCCAGTTCCTTAAAGAGAGATGGTATCATGCTGAAAGAAATGTTATGTGTGGGTAATTTGGAGTAATGTAGCAAGACTCTTAAATTATAACTGCAGGCCCCCAGGTAGTCCACTACTATTCAGTTCCCAGTTCCAGGGTTTTGTTTCATGATCATGCAGTTTTTTAGTGCATAAAGCCTTATTGTGCAAACAACTGGTAAATTGAGATGTCAGATGATAAGGTGTAGTGAAAAGTGTTGTGTCTTTCTCTAAAGTAGAGTAAATTATAAGCCTGTCAAGTGCCTCTACATGGCTCGGACCCACTGCTGCTTGTAAATTGCTCTCTGCCCATTTGAGTTAAGTCATTCATTGTAAATCATTCTAGCTAGGATCGTTAGTGCCCAAGGTATAGCATAGCTTTTCATTTGAGTGATGAGGTCGTAAAAACCCAACTTTTGTTTCCTGTACTTTTATCTATTAATGATCAGTAAGCCTACCTTTTATGAAGAAAAAAAACAAAGTCAAGTCTTGTACAGTCTTCTCTGTGTTGCTTTTTTACTTATAGTGAGCTTGTACCAGCCTATAACAAGACAACACCATGGGGAATACCAACAGTGAGAGGGCTGCCATGGGACAGGGGGAGAAGGCTCAGAGGAGGGACAGCCGAGGTACCAAGGATGGAGGAGGGCCAAAAATCCTGATGGACAGCCCTGAGGATGCAGATATTTTTCACGGTGATGACATGAAAGTAAGTTGTGTGGTTGGCTCAGAGCTTATCTGTTGCCAGCATGGTCATGCCAATATTACGTTAGGTTTATTAATGCTGGTTGTTTGATGGGTATGTTTATTTTTAGGCACCTTTAGGGAAAGAAGAGTTTCTTAAATGGCAGCAAGACTTAGAAGCAGATGACAAAGGGCCAACTCTAGACCGCCCCACAGTCTTTCGCTGGACTGGAGATGGAAAAGAGGTCTACCTCTCTGGATCCTTCAACAACTGGGCCAACAAGATTCCCCTTATTAGAAGGTGAGGGATCGTCCTAAACTCTATGTAATAGTGTGTGTTTTCAGTGTATGAAATGTTGTAATTCTTTCCTCATTTCTAGTTAACTCATGCGAAAAGATTTCTCATTTAAACTAATACACCTCAAATGCAGCTGTTGTGAGTGATTTTCACAAAACAGCAGGATGTTTTTTGAAAGAAACCAGTGAATTGACCGAATTTCTACATCTCTGAGTGCCTGGGAGTAAGAATGATTTTCTAGACCCAGTTTAATGAGTTGTTCATTGTGTGCCCTCACTAAATAGAGGGCCTCCGCATTATTAATGAGGTGGAAGTGCAATGTTAACTTACTGATGTGCCAAATATTCCCTTTTGTCTTTTGTGTCAAAGTCAGAACACCTTTGTGGCCATTGTTGATCTACCTGAAGGGGAGCATCAGTACAAATTTTATGTGGATGGCCAGTGGACCCACGACCCAGCTGAGGTCAGCATTACATAATGAATCATTATGAATGGCGCTAGGTTGTAGTAACCAGTAGTATATAACCGAGTGTAGATTGTGAATTCTGGATGCAAGCGGTAATCTGAGGGAGACTATATCTATTATACTGTGTGAATAAAACAAGCATTATCCTGTTTATCTTAAATACAGAAACATGTGAATTTAATGTGTCCTGTACACTTGGCAAATTGTGCAGTGAGAGACATTTTTGAGAGACAGCTGAAGGTCAGGATTGCATAGCTATTGTTCGCTAGTAATTTGCCTTTAAAATGCTTTTCAATGTAAACAGGGATTTTACATTTATTCTAGAAATTATATTGGGTCTAGCTGGATTATACTTCCGTGTTTCAGTTATAAATTTGATTGCCTCATGTCCTGTTGCCCCCCTCACCACCCCTCGCAGCCAGTTGTTACCAGTCAGCTCGGGACAGTCAACAATATCATCCAGGTGAAGAAAACGGACTTCGAGGTGTTTGATGCTCTAATGGTGGACTCGCAGAAATGCTCCGACATGTCAGGTGAGTGCTGACAGCCCTCATCAATGTCTGTCCTGTTAGATTCTGTGACGGCCTGGTACAGAAAAAAGTGTGCAAAAAAAAGAAATTACATGTGAATTTGTCAATGTCTAGCCCCTATTAGTCAACATTATGTTGAATTATTTCCCATGATCTTCAAGTCATTTCAGTTAATTTAGAGAGAGAAAAATTAGTAGTTAAATTTAAAAATGAAGATGTAGCCATGATTTCTAAACAGAACTGTGGTAAATGTTTGAATGTTAGGTTCTGTCTCAGTCATGCTATTCCACACTTGCTCTCCTCTGTCCCTTCATTAGACCTCTCCAGCTCTCCTCCAGGGCCCTATCACCAGGATGCCTATGTTCCTAAACAGGAAGAAAAGTTTAAGTCTCCGCCCATTCTCCCACCCCACCTGCTACAGGTCATCCTTAACAAAGACACTGGGATTTCTGTAAGTAGCTATGATTCAGTTAAATGAAGCGTATTCCACGCAGTTATTTCCACTGTGGATTTTCCTGGAAGAATGAGTTTATTTCCCAAAATCTGTCACATTCTATACAATATGTTAACTATGTTAACATCACCGTTAACATCTTTGTCAAGATGTATAATAAAAAATAGTCAAATTACAAACCATTACACCATCAGAAGATCCACAGAATGCATTAGAAACATGGAAATGGAAAACGTGAATATTGCACATGGAAAATTGAAGAAAATGTGGTTCAACATGTTTTGTTTTATTCCTAAATCTTTTCATATCCAGTGTGACCCCGCATTACTCCCAGAACCCAACCATGTCATGCTCAACCACCTCTACGCTCTTTCCATTAAGGTAAGGTCTCAAGTTGACTGATTCACATCAATAAAGTATTGAGTGTTTGCTGAGTTCCAGCAACACGTGGTTGCTGAACTGTGGCAAAACTTTCTCTGGTGAGACTTGAGAAATGACCAGCTTTATCAGCATTTATAATAGAAACTGTGAGCTGCTCCAGCTGTTAGCAAACTTCTGCATAGCTTGCACAGCAGTTTCTACCGGTGAAATGATAACACGCTGCTAATAAGGGAGCTGAAGGACAGATAATAGGCTTTTTTTCCCACATTGTGACAGGAAAAAAAATATAAAGCTATAAATACTAACAGCAATGTCAGACTAAAATGGGGCAAATATTTATAAATAGAAGACAAGCAGAGCTCACACTTGCACTTGCTAGTGGATTCCCATCTAAACCACTAGTGGTATTTTCCATATGAGTTAGCTGCTGGCCAGATAGTCAGTTATTAACATTTGTTTTACCGTGTTGCCTTCATCTGGATGTATACATCTGTAATGGTTAACTTTTCATTTTAGTATTATAGTTTTTCTCTCAAAAGGGACTCCGGTGTTAAGAGCTTTGCAGCTGTGATCACTCAATTTTGCAAAAGGCAGATAAATGCTGTAATATACAGTGCCTTGCGAAAGTATTCGGCCCCCTTGAACTTTTCAACCTTTTGACACATTTCAGGCTTCAAACATAAAGATATAAAATTTGATTTTTTGTGAAGAATCACCAACAAGTGGGACACAATTATGAAGTGGAACAAAATCTATTGGATTTTTGAAACTTTTTAACTAATAAAAAAATGAAAAGTGGGGCGTGCAAAATTATTGGGCCCCCTTGCGTTAATACTTTGTAGAGCCACCTTTTGCTGCGATTACAGCTGCAAGTCGCTTGGGGTATGTCTCTATCAGTTTTGCACATCGAGAGACTGAAATTCTTGCCCATTCTTCCTTGCAAAACAGCTCAAGCTCAGTGAGGTTGGATGGAGAGCGTTTGTGAACAGCAGTTTTCAGCTCTTTCCACAGATTCTCGATTGGATTCAGGTCTGGACTTTGACTTGGCCATTCTAACACCTGGATACGTTTATTTGTGAACCATTCCTTTGTAGATTTTGCTGTATGTTTGGGATCATTGTCTTGTTGGAAGATAAATCTCCGTCCCAGTTTCAGGTCTTTTGCAGACTCCAACAGGTTTTCATCCAGAATGGTCCTGTATTTGGCTCCATCCATCTTCCCCTCAATTTTAACCATCTTCCCTGTCCCTGCTGAAGAAAAGCAGGCCCAAACCATGATGCTGCCACCACCATATTTGACAATGGGAATGGTGTGTTGAGGGTGATGAGCTGTGTTCCTTTTACGCCAAACATATCGTTTTTGCATTTGGGCAAAAAGTTTGATTTTGGTTTCATCTGACCAGAGCACCTTCTTCCACATGTTTGGTGAGTCTCCCAGGTGGCTTGTGGCAAACTTTAGACAAGACTTTTTATGGATATCTTTGAGAAATGGCTTTCTTCTTGCCACTCTTCCTTAAAGGCCAGATTTGTGCAGTGTACGACTGATTGTTGTCCTATGGACAGACTCTCCCACCTCAGCTGTAGTTCTCTGCAGTTCATCCAGAGTGATCATGGGCCTCTTGGCTGCATCTCTGATCAGTCTTCTCCTGTCTGAGCTGAAAGTTTAGAGGGACGGCCAGGTCTTGGTAGATTTGCAGTGGTCTGATACTCCTTCCATTTCAAAATGATCGCTTGCACAGTGCTCCTTGGGATGTTTAAAGCTTGGGAAATCTTTTTGTATCCAAATCCGGCTTTAAACTTCTCCACAACAGTATTACGGACCTGCCTGGTGTGTTCCTTGGTCTTCATGATGCTCTCTGCGCTTTCAACAGAACCCTGAGACTATCACAGAGCAGGTGCATTTATACAGATTCTATTTATCACCATCAGTCATTTAGGACAACATTGGATCATTCAGAGATCCTCGCTGAACTTCTGGAGTGAGTTTGCTGCACTGAAAGTAAAGGGGCCCAATTATTTTGCATGCACCACTTTTCAGTTTTTTATTTGCTAAAAAAGTTTAAAATATCCAATAGATTTCGTTCCACTTCACAATTGTGTCCCACTTGTTGGTGATTCTTCACAAAAAATAAAAAAATTATATCTTTATGTTTGAAGTCTGAAATGTGTCAAAAGTTTGAAAAGTTCAAGGGGGGCGAATACTTTCGCAAGGCACCGTATATATGAACAATAACTTTTTTAATTTTTAATAATGAGACTGTTCCCTTTTTTACAGAGGTTTCATAGATGCACTGGCAATTAGGCAACAGCAGATCTGGCCCTGCAGGAGCTCTGTTAGTTGTCCTATGTTGCTCTGAATATTCACAAATCAATCTGTTGGTTTGCTCTTTAAACTGACAAATGCTGCTGCATGGGATGCTTACTGGCTGGCTTCATAGCTACTAAGCTAAAATAGAAAGCCACATTTCTAGAACAAACAGGCCACTATATTTACAGTGGACTCTATTGCAGCATTGCATCCACAACAGATAATTTGCTCCAAGTTTCTCTATACTGTGGTGGAAGTTTCTGTTACAGCGAGGGAGGAATTTTGAGTGGCAGAAAAGACCTTGTTGAAACAAATAAAGACAGGCGGCAAACTGGATTAAAAGTTTTGGTGTTCGGTGGAAGGGTTTAATTATTTTCTCGAGAGAACAATCAAAATGACAAGAACCGCATTCACAATGAACAGAGTTACAGAGTGACAACAGTTCTGTGCCTCACGTAACATATGACAGTTCCTTATATCCCGTTTGTTAGAAGTGAGAGATTCATCTCGTCTGTAGATTGCTCCACCGCTCCAACCATACAGATCGGGCATGGTGACCCCAACATATCTGTTTTTTGTTACCATTTGCTTACAGTAGTGAAATGCAGAGTCATAACATTTTTAGCTGTCTCCAACACTGAAGGACTTTCTTTATGAGATATCTTTAGGAATGCCACGTTTCATAGGCCTATTTGAATGATTTACTTATAATTAATAATCACTTAATAAATGAACAATTATTGAAAGAAAATCATTGTCCATGTAATTTTCCCATTTTTACGACATTAGTGGGTGGCCCTCCCACAAATCTCTATGGTTTACAGTATTGTGGCCCTTACTGATACCATTGTTCCCATTGGCACACATGCATCGTAGCTGCGAGCATGCATTTCATTGTTTCATAAGTGTTTTTTTTTTAACTTCATTTTTCCTTTGTCTTTTTTTCTGTCACAGGATGGAGTGATGGTGCTCAGTGCGACCCACCGGTACAAGAAGAAGTATGTCACCACCTTGCTATATAAGCCCATCTGACTGAGGACTGCCTTTTCATTCCCGACCGTGTGTTAACTGTAGACGGAGTGTACAAAATATTAGCTTCACCTGTTCTTTCTATAAGAGAGAGCAGGTGAGTCCAGGATATAATGCCTGGATGAGAATCTCAGCTATTAAGCTAAAGCTAATGAGAGGTTAACAGCTCAGAGATTATGTCCTGTACACTGACTGTACACCCAGTTGTTGTACACATCTGATACAATGCCGCTCAGTCACTCCAATCCTACATAATCTGCCTTTATTTGTTCACTGATTACCGTCTGAGGTTTTTAACACTATCTTTGCTTAGTAGACATAGAGAGGCAGTGCTAATGAGGTAGGACACTATGACATGTCTATAATCAAAACAGACAGAAAGGAGGATTGGTAATGCTGGGAAAAAAGGACTGAAAGTCCTCATATACAGGCTGCTGTAGTGTTTCTCACCATTAAGAAGACAACAGCAGTACAATCAAGAATGTGAATGTGGACGTCAACGAAGGAATAAATGCACTGCAGTAGTTCTCCACTGTTTTCATTTGCCTGTTTATCATAATGAATTGGTGAGTTTTATTTAGTGATAATGAAAAAGCATACAGTAGATTATATGTTTTTATCATTCAACTGTTCAGTAATGTTTTGTTTTTTCTACTTTGGTTGATGATGTGGTTTGTTTTGCTGTCAAAAGCGTTCTATGGTTGCTATGTTGTGGTAAAGACTTAAAAAGAACAGGCTGTTAGTCGGGATTAGGGCAACGTAGTTAGACCAAAACATAATGATTTAGAATTTTTGAGACTACATTTTTGGTCCAAACTTTATTAGCTTTGCACTACCAAAACAAAGTTAATTTTTAATGTAGAATATGCATACAGTGTATGTACTCTTGCAGCACGACAATGTATCAGAAACCCTTTTGAACGCAAAAGAAGGTTAAGTGGTCTTTACACTGAATAACATAATGTTCCTTTTTTAATTCTATAGAAATGCATTCCAAAAATGAAGAGGTCACATGAGGTAGTTGTTACACGCTGACTTAGTCAATATGGCAATATGGTTTGTGACATATAGCAGTAGCAGTGCCAGTTTAAGATGATTGGTGAAAATACACTAAGACATGTTACAGGAAACAAAAATATTTAGGTAGGCATTACCAAATCTGACTTAAAAGAACCACAACACGTTTTTATAGTTAACATGTTTGTACTGTTTATGTATTTCATGAAGTATGAAGGACTGGAATGTGTTTTAAGTTAAATATGACTTGTACCATCCATTTACATCAATGTGACTTTGTTAAACATTGCTGTCTTGGTATACTTTCCATTAACAAATGAGACCATGATGTTATTATTTTTGTTCTATACTACAGGCCAGTAGAGGCTGACGATCTCCTCAGAAAAAAGGATCTCATTTGTTTTTGTTACTCCTGCTGTGGTCTCCGAACTAACATGGTAATATTTTTTGCTAGATTTTCAAATAAATTGTATCATTAACAATGTTGTTGACCCTTTGAACCATGCTGGTGTGTACACTTTTTTATCCATTTTCAGAGACATTTTTTTTTAGTTTGTATTGGACTGCAGCTATTTGAATTAGGCATTAACATGATTATTTTCTTCGGTAATGGATGTATGCTTTGGTTTGTAGAAATGCATACTAAGAAATGCCATCACAATTACACAGCGCCCAAAGTAACAACTTCACAATGCCTGTTTTTATTCAACCATATGTACAATATTAGAAATTATTAACATAAATTCAAACGATCAAAATAATTAAAAGAGAGTAGAAGTATGGAATGTTTGGAATTTGCATGACAATTTACTAAACCTTTTTTTTTAATGAACGCATTGTCAATAGACTTATTGCTTCAGCTGTCCTTGTACATTTTCATATATGTTGTGTTTAAATATCTTTGTAAAGTAACTAGTAAATAAATCTGTCCAATAAATGCAGTGAAGTAAGAAGTATACTCAGCAAAAACAGAAATGCTCCAGTGAGACAGGAAGCACAGCTGATCGTCCTTGCAGTAACAACACCTGCATAGGACCGGTACATCCGAATATCACACCTGAGGGACAGGTACAGGATGGCAAAAACAACCGCAAGAAGTGGCCAGCCTGGTGCAGTACACGAGGAGGAGATGCTATGTGGTACTATAGCAACTGGTGGCCACGCAAGATACTGAGGGCTACTTTTGATTTTGACCCCCTCCTGTTCAGAGACACATTATTTCATTTCTGTTGGTCACATGTCTGTGAAAATTGTTCAGTTTATATCTTGTATTTGCATTTGTTAAGTTAGCTTAAAATATTAAAGCAGTTGAAAGTGACAGGACGTTCTTTTATTGTTGACTATACAAAGTGGAACTAGAGGAAAATAGTCAATGCAAGTACAATAACCTCAAATTTTTACAGTAAGTACAATACAAAAAAATGCAGTAGTTACATTCCACCACTGATACATAACAGAGACATACAAAAAAAAACACTCAGAGAACACATACCAAGGCTGATGATACATTTCAAAGCTTTTAAATGAGTCTTGAACATAACTTCTGACCCTATTAATTAAATCTAGGAGCCCTAACCCACAGATCGGGGAGTGTGGGAATCTGTACCTGCTTTAACATATGCTGGCTTGTGTTTGAATCTCAGAGTCAATGCGTTGTGAGGCGTGCAGCCCTGTGTAGTATAAACAGCTGACAGCACTTGCCAAGGTCTCCTAGTACATATAAAAGAGTGCCTGATGTTAGAGTGAGACTTACTCTGTGACTCTCTGACTTACGGTATGAACACCCTCCAGGCTCTGGTTCTCTTGGCCGCAGGCCTCTCTGTGGGTGAGTACACGACAACAAAAGCTGTCCATTTGAACACGTGGTAGTCGTGAATAGATGCAACCTCCATTAGAGTATAAATGGAAATCTGATTGCGTCTGCTTGTTGTGTTTTAGCCCACTCATTAGACTACAAGGCACTCACCCAGTTTAGAAAGATGATCCTGTGTGTGTTGCCTGATAGCTGGCCTGCTTTAGACTACGCCGACTACGGCTGCTACTGTGGAAAGGGAGGCTCTGGCACACCTGTGGATGATCTGGACAGGTCATATTTTGCTCACTCTGCTTCATACTCAGACATCAGTTAAAAATATTTAAAAGAATTCTGTTTCAAAATTCATCTTGTTTGACTTTTTGACCCATAGGTGCTGCCAAGTGCATGACCAGTGTTACAGTGATGCAATGCAACACCCTGAGTGCTGGCCCATCATCGACAACCCGTACACAGAGTTTTATGACTACAGCTGCGACAAGGAAAACAAAAAAGTCACCTGTGGCAGTGAGTAAACCGACACCAAGGGAGTACCCTGCTCACTTGATCTCATAAATTCTATTTGCTTATGAAATTTGCAGATTTTTTTTCTCCATTTTTATAAGTATACTTTAAGTTAAGGCTGAGCAATATATCAATATTATATCAATTTGTGACTGTTCTAGCGGTTCTTTTACTTACCTTTAACCACTTAGTCATTATTTCCACACTATTGAAGATTATGTATCTGAAATCTAATTGTGAAAATCCTCACAACATGGACATCGAGGTTTTTGGTAAAAAATATTGTGATATCTGATTTTCTCCATATTGTTCAGCCCTACTTTTAGTCTCAGGTAATATACAGATCAGTGTTAAAGTATATAGATGTTGATGTTCCTGTTATCATCAAATCAATACCATTCTCAGTTTTTAATTTCTTTTTTTATTAATGGGAATGTTTGTATGTCTTTTTGGTTATCACAAAGTGCTGCTTTTTCTCCCTCAGACAAAAACAACGAATGCGAGATGTTCATCTGCGAGTGTGACAGGAAGGCTGCCGAGTGCTTTGGCGTGTCACCTTGGATCCCTGAGCACGAGCACCTGCCCAGCGACCGCTGTCAGTAGAGACCAAACTACTGCAGTACATATGTGTGTTGGCATAGTTGAAATATTCACATATTTCATTTTATATACATTTTGTCCATCTATGTCTTATAGTAACTGTATGGGAGTCCACTGATATTAGCAACCCATAACCATCCATCATTCTTTTCATCTGCTGTTTTTGTTTGTTGCATTTGTAATTTTGCAGCTATCCTGATAATAAACCCATTTTGATCTGCTTCTCTCATAATACCTCACATGTTGTTTACAAATGGCCACATAGTGAAAGGTTATAATGTAAAATCCCATTGTCAATAAAAGGCGCTGTTATGAATTCACAGATGCGTGTACAAATATGACACATTCTTTACAGTTATTGGATAGTCAGCCAATTTTTCTCTCCCTAATGTGGCAGAATCATGAGGTTATTGCACATATTTCTGTCTGCTTAATGATACTTTTCCCTTTATCATGTAGTCATACACACAGAGTTGACAAATGTCTTACCAGGGTTTCTCAAACTTTTCGGAACCATCAACCCCCATGTTTCACATCACATTATCAATTACAGCCTTGGGTGTCATTGTGAATTTAAGAATTTCACACAAATATGAGATTAAAACTAGACAATACCTCAGTCAAGGCAGATGAGACATTTCAAACCTGTTAAATGAGTCTTGACTATAACTTGGGACCCTATTGCTATATCTAGGAGTCCTAACTCCAAAGCTGAGCAGCTCTAGTCCAGATAGAACATCAAAACACATGGCTCAGGTTCCAGGGTTTCGAGAGTGTGAAAGTTTTAGCTGCTTTTACATATGCTGGCTTGTGTTTGATTCTCAGAGTCCGTGAGACCTTGTGTGGTATAAACAGCTGGCAGAGCACTTCCCAAGGTCTCATACTTGATATAAAAAGAGTGCCTGATGTTAGAGGGCCAGCTACTCTGTGACTTGCACTTTGACTTACAGAATGAACACCCTCCAGGTTCTGGTTCTCTTGGCTGCAGGCCTCTCTGTTGGTTAGTACACATCAACAAATGCTGTCCATCTGTACGCATGGTGGTCATGAATAGATGCATCTTCCCATATAAACGTGACTTTTTGACTCGTAGGTGCTGCTATGTGCATAATCAGTGTTTCAACAATGCAATGCAACACCCTGAGTGCTGGCCCGTCCTCGACAACCCGTACACTGAGTATTATGACTCCAGCTGCGACAAGGCAAACAAGAAAGTCACCTGTGGCCGTGAGTACAGCGAAACAAAGGGATTTTCCTTGTTATACAATCAAACTGACATTATTCTCAGTTTCTTCAATTCCCAGGAATGTATGGGCCTTTTGTTAATCACAGAGTGCTTTCTGCTTTATCTCCCTCAGATAAAAACAACGAATGCGAGGCTGACATCTGTGAGTGTGACAGGATCCCTGAGCAGTGCTCAAGATGTCAAAGTGACAGATCCCTGAGCACGAGCACCTGCCCTGCCGAATTACTTTTCTTGGGGTTATTATGTAATATGAAGTTATTATGTTGATAAACACAGTTTGATCTCTTATTTTACCTCACCTGCTGTTTTAACCATAGAGGGCACTGCAGTTTATTTTTTTTCTTTCCTGGTTTGCTGGATGAAACTGACAATACCGTAGCCTACAGCAGACTCACAGCATTTGGTGTCTGTGTCAGCTGTCCTAGTAGGCTTTCTGTAAAAGTCCCATACACTGTTTGTAATATGGTACTTAAACGAATTATGAAAATACAATTTTTTTTATTGTTTACCTTCTGATTTGTCCATAAGCAGCAGACTATGTATAGTAAAACACATATGTGGATACTTTGAAACCTTAAATTAACCGTAAACTTTTCAAATTTCACAACTGAAATTGAAAAAAAAGCTGGATAGGTTGATCACAAAAAAACCTAAAGTGTAGAGATCCATTTCACAATTGTCTAAAATCTAATTTGAGAAACATTTCATTACATGTCATTTAGCTGACGCTTTTATCCAAAGCGACTTACAATTGCTACATATCAGAGGTCCCACACCTCTGGAGCAACTAGGGGTTAAGTGTCTTGCTCAGCAACACATTGGTTGATGTTTCGCAATGGGAATTGATCCTGGGTCTCCTGCACCGAAGGCATGTGTTATAGCCACTGTGCCATCACCTCCCCCCCAACAGGACCAAGGCTGTTTCAGAGGCACTGACACATACTGAACTTATCTTCTTCAAACCAACCATGAAATGGCTACTTTTGTGAGTTTGTGGGAAGGTTACTATAAACCGAGTATTATTTCAATCAGGAGAGACAAGTTTGCAGATATGCAAATAAGATTTATTGTACAGCTCAAATAAAATGTACAAAGTCTTTGGCGATTAGACTCCATTGCTATACAAATCGTTCGTATATCTATGTAAGGGTAGAGAACCATCAGACCCCCTGATGGAATCTAGACACCGGTGGTGGCGACGAAGAAGCCCGAAGACCAGACCGAAGGAGGCTCCGGACCGGTCAGTTGGAGTAGATGACTGGAGGTGGAAGGGGAGGTGGAGGGTTGCACTCTTTGCCTGCAACGACAGCTGAATGGCAAAGAGAGAAACAATAATTTAAAGCAGGGTTGTGACTGTGTAATTGGCCCTTGCCATTGTTTAATGATTCTGATTGGTTTAGAAGGAAGTCGAACACCTCCAACAGCTGATTCGAGTTAGGTAGAGCATTGATCAAGAGTGAGGTCTTCCTGAAAGGATTTACGCTGAGATACATTTCAATCAGGAGAGACTAGTTGCAGATATGCGACAGTTATACACGCGTGATAAAATTTACATTTATTAGGATAACAGCTGAATTGATTTAGAAGTGCATCGATTAACAGTTAGATCTTCCTGAAAGAATTTACGCTGAGCTACATTTCTGCCATCAGCCACTTTTGGAAAAAACAATACAAACACAGTGTTGGGTAACAAACAGTCAATCTCCAACTGGTTTTGTATTGCTGACACCACTGCTGGTTATACAACCTCTCGTTATTTTTACAATGTCTTCCTCTTTAAAGCTGCTAAACACAACTGATGATTGCAAGTGACATTTTGGTTGCTTTTGAAGTTACAGTACTTGGCACCAGAATAAAACAATTTCCGGTCATTGCAGCCTAATGTCTTTAGTCTAGCAAGCCACCACTGTTTGCTCCCAGCAGCTCACTCTTTGTGATCGCAGCTGTGGCTGCGGCCTACTGGAATCAGTCTTCAGGCTATTGTGCAGACAGCACTAAGCATCAGCACTGTAAGCACCAGCAGCTGGTAGCTAGCTGCTGGCCACAAGCCAGCTGTGGCTTCTGCTGGCTTAAAGATAAAATGAGAGAAATGACAAATGCAAAGAGCAAAAATACATATTGACCACTGAAAAGCCTAAAAATGTAGCTATTCTGTTGTTATGGTTGGTAGAAGTGGTTAAAGGCTCGGACACGCCAAGCGTCGGCGGAAAAGGCAGCCGGACGGGCCAGTCTCACCAAGTTGGTCAAAAAAGTGCCTCGGAACACACCAAAGCGACGCCGACTGGAGCGTACGTTCTGCTCATGCGCAAGATGTAATACATCTCCATAACAGCAAGCGCCGCTAATCTATATTGTCGCCCAAAAAATGAAAACGGGCAGCTGATTGGACGAACACGTCACGTGGGTCTGGCTTCTCTGGAATTTCAAAACTAATCATAATGTCGGCTCGTTAGGGATCTTGTATTTTCTGAAAATAGTTTGCCTTCAACATGTCAAATCGGCCGAAAATTAAAGCTGACAGCTCTTCCAACTGATGACTGCACGGAACACACCAAACATACAACATGGTGTGTAAGCGGAGACATGTTGTCTAAGTCTGCCCAAGTTTGCCCAAACAGGGTTTCCCACAGTCTTCCAGACAAAATGACATTAGGTCTGAGCTGTTGTCTCTTTATTCTGCAGTGTAGTGCAGCCAAACTAAAAGTTGGGGATTGGTTTAACTTTTTTTGGCAAAGTGCGGCCAGAGAGTCTTGTGACACCTGTCACGTGTTGACCTCTCTTACAAAGAAAATTCTTCCAGCCTGAAACACATGGAAAATTGGAAATTCACAGCAGCCACTAGCCAAATGCTGGCAAAATATGCAAGTGGCTGCTTCACTCACAAGCAAAAGAAATAATCTATTGAGTGGTTGGAACATTTTGTAATCCATCAGCCACAGTGGCAAGTTGACAAAAATATCTACATTTCCAACCCTGAACACCCCTCTCAGCTACAAAAGAATTGTAATTATTGCAACGAGCGGCACTTCACCTTTTTATATTTTCAGTAAAGGGCTGCTGTCACACCAAATCAGGTGTTGTGGCCAAAACACCAGATTTATTTGAATGTGAGTAGTTTGTGTGAAATTACATGTTTTCTATTTAAATTTGGTCAATGCAGATGGACAATCACTCATAGGACCCAGCATACTAGCAGCATGGCTAAATGCTAGCACAGTGGGGAACCCAAACAAGACACGAATGAGCCATTTAAGTGACACTCCCACACCGCTACCTGTTTTCCTGCCAGTTTGAATATTTGTAAATGTTTTAATTAGAGTGATGACTTTTTTTGTGTGACTGAACAGCATTTACTGAATTACATGCATACAACAAATGCATGTAATTTGTTCACCGGTGTCTCTTGAGATCATGATCTTGATAAAATGTCCTGAATAAATAAAGCTTCATTAACATTAGAACCAAACGGCCTTTAACATGTGAATAGTGGATTATTACACTTGAGATTATGGGCTGCCAAAAAGATGTGTAATTTACTTTTACTGTAGCTGTGATAATGTGTCTCGTTCCATGGCTCTTTTTATCTTATTATTCATTGGATGTTAACCTGACACTGTTGAGTCTTATCAATAAATAAGTGCTCATAGAGTACAAGGTGTACCCTATGTGCAAACTGCTTTCCAGTTGATGTCACTGTTATAATTCACAAAGGCAGTGGTCCTGTCATGACAACAGCTTGAAAGAAAAGAAAGTGAAGGACAGAGAAACTAGTTTAACAGCAAGGTGACTAAGAAGGATTACAACAAGAGAAGCCTACAGAGAGACTTTGTCACTGTGTCTTCAGCAATATCTAATGAGGACTACACCCTTGCGTGTAAACACCAGCCCACACATGTATCCAAAGTACAGGACATGCTGGCTCCGATGTTGACATGGTTACTTTGCTATTTGCCATACCAGTCTGGAACAGTACAAGAAATAACAGTTACCAGCCTGTTGTTCCACCGTTTTACAACAGGAAGCAAAATGTCTAGAACAGGCTGTCTCATGCAAACCATGTGTGCCTAGAAGATTTTTCAGTTTCTTGACTTATTACCAGAGCCATAAGAGAACTGAATACAATCAAACACTGACTCTGTTTACATTTCAACTTTTGTGAAACATTTGTAATTAATTTTGTATTAATGTATGTATATATACATACATTAATACAAAAATAATTACAAATGATGTTAACCACCTGCACCATAGCATATTGTTTTTACTTTTGAAATAAGCTGTGCTTTTCTTTTAAAAAAAAAACGGTTAATGGCATCAACTTTTTTAACTGTGCTGGATTATGGTGATATACTATATATGCATTCATCTGCTCAATGCCTTCAGATGGTTGACACAGCCTATCATGCATCGTTGAGATTTATTACTAATTGTAAAGTTTGCACCCTTCACTGTGAGCTGTATTCTCGTGTAGGGTGGTCTGCCTTGGCTACACGGAGGCTTTGTCATTGGTATACTTTTATATATAAGGCTATTCTTGGTGCACTTCCATCTTATTTATGTTCACTTCTTACGAAAAAAAGTACTGGTCATTACTCTCTCCGTTCTCAGGCTGTTGTCTTGTTTTCTGTCCCACTTGTCAGTACTGAGCTGGGTAAAAAGGCCTTTGCTTACTCTGCCCCCTTTACATGGAATTTGCTGCAGAAGAACTTGAAATTAAGTAAATTGGTTCCTTTGAGTATGTTTAAGCTGAAAATGAGAAGCTTTGAGTTGGACTCCCGTACATGTCAATGTTTTAATTGAGATTTCATTGTAAGTGCATATTTGGTTTTCATGTGTGTGTATTTGTACGTATGTAATGATGTGATGTAATTTTGATGCCTATCTTGGCCAGGTCTCCCTTGCAAAAGAGATTTTTAATCTCAATGGGTATTACCTGGTTAAATAAAGGATAGTATACAGTATATTCCTTTAACATATGTAGTCCCAAAAGTATCATCTGTATATAAATCCACTACAAGTACAATATCTATTTTAGTTTTTTAGTCACAGGAATATTTTATCTATAACATAACACATTGTTTTTACCCATTTTTAATTTTCTCTAGTAACATGTGTGTATATGTCGTCAGGATTGGTACTTTTTTTTAAAATTACAACTAATTTAGGTACTTCTTTGTACAATCACAATACAGGAATTCTCTTTTCTATTCTGTCTGGTATGCATGATGCACAGGAAATCTGAGCCAAGAAAAATAACATCTGTGTGAAAGTAAATCATGATCACGCCCCCGCGGTGTCTTAATCAGGGCTTGTATGTCATGCTACAATGCACAACAACACATTTCAAACTTTGAAGGTGCATTTACTAAAAGGGCATGTGTTAAATGATTAGGATTTCACTTCTGCAGAGGGAAGAAAAGAGCAAGAAAAGCTTCTTTTTTTAAAAGGATTTAATCAGAACAATAAGGCAGCATGTATTATTCACATTTCGGCAGGGTAGTTGAGCTAATATGGGAGAGATTTTTCTGAACAGTAGGCTTCAGACCATCCAACACTGAAGATTTTAGAATGTCCATACATCCATAAAAGCCCTAATTCTCTCTTAAATATTTCTTAACATAGTTACATTATTTACATATGTCATAGCTGTGTTGAAGGGCTACTTTAAATGCTCTACTTTGTCAAACACAGATTGTTCCGCTCTGTTTTTACTCTGCTTGACAAACTCCTCTGAAACTGTAGATCAGGAGAGTTCTGCATCCTGAGGGACACATGTGAAGGCCAAGATGGTGCCTGATGGTGTGAAAGTGTGGGGTAGCAACGGTAAGTGTTGCCTTGGTAACCATCTGATCCATCTTTTTCCACGCACACCCTGTAATTCTGCCCCATGTTGTCGTCCCAGTGCGGCGTCGAGCCAGGTCCATGCGTTAAGGACACACAAAACTCGATTCGCTTGTTCGGATCTATGTTCTTCGGTAAGCTTAAGTCAAAAGCAAAAACGTCCATATCACAACCCCCATAGCGCTGCTGCTGCAGGAATGTGCAGGGGATGTCATGGTGGCTCTGCCAAGAGTCAAAAGTCACCCTCACATGCACAGCCTTGTCGTTACCAACATGGGAGACGCGCACTTTTCCACTCAAGGAGTGCTCGGAAACGTTGCATCTCTCCAACTGTACACGCATGTCTTGCAGACGTGCAAGGAAGGCTTTGAAGTCAAGCGTTGGCTGAGGGAAGCCAAGGCGCAATTTGTAGCGTTGCAGTTTGTTTGAGGTCATCTGTTGGCCTTGCAGTTGGGCGAGGGAGGGTTTCATCACCAGAGTGGACGCAGGGGAAAAGGCATCAGGGATAAATAGCCGCACAGCAGTGAGGGCCAATCCCTTAGCGTCTGCAAAGATCACACGCTTCTTGTTCAGGCCACTGCTATCCCTGCGGAAACAGCTCCGAGGTTCTGAGGACACAGGGGAGGAGGGCAGCGATGAGGATGAAGCGAAGGAGGAAGAGGACGGGTGCGGAGAGTGAGGGCCGGTCCTCGGCAGGCAGTTGGCCGGCTGATAACGACGCTGTGTGGGTTTCAGAGGAGACGTGGACTGCAGCTGATAAAGAGGTTGGCGCTTGCTGAGGCTCAGAAACATGGCGAGGTCAACTGGCATCACAGCTGGTGGTGGGTGACTCCCTAAGGCATGGAGAACTCTGAGAAGGAAGACAAGATGGGGTTAAAATGAGATCAAAAGGAGTGGTCACATATATTTCTCTTTTAGCATAATTCTGATTTCACCGCTCTAATACCTTATAGGTAATTTCTTTTTTTTATCAAATGCACAGTGTAGTTGCAGTAGGAGTTTGATTTAAAGCACCGTAGCTTACCTTGCACAATTCATTTCTACAGACGGTAGATGTTACACTGTAAGTAAGTTGTCTTCACCGGAGGGCTGCAGCAAAGTCAAAATCACCTATACGCAGAAATCAAGTTTAGTGAACACGTAAAAAAAAAACTCTTAAAATTAAATTAAACCCCAATCAGATCCAATATTCACAATGTCTAGAAGAATTTCAAAGCAAAATATACTTACAGTCTTGAGACCACAATGTGTTTCATCAAATCAACAACAGAGCAAAAAGAAAGAGGATTGTAGCTTTGGTCTGTCTCTGCTGTCTGTGGAGCCCTACTGCATGTGTGGAGTTTAGAAACGAGGCCATACTTCAGTAACACCCCGTTGGTAGAGTTCAGCCAATGAAGTGAAGCTCCTTTGTTTTTGTCCTGCCCCCAAAAACTGTTGCGTGGAAGGTGTCAAAGGCCTCTCCTTTCATGGAATTCTGCTGTGATGAGCCAGCTGCTGAGATTTAGAACAAATATAAATTTCCTTTTTCTAAATTTAGATAAAGACATTGCCCCTAGTTCATGGTGGAACATAATACAATTATAAAGTGGAACATATAAACACAGAAGTACACAGGTTGGGACATGTATGTTTACACATATGGGCCTAATATACTTGAGAAAATGAAAAACATAAATGGATAGCAGCTTTCAAATGACATTTTACCTCCTTTACCCAGTTTCAGATAAAAGGTAGCTTGACAGCGCAATATCCAATTAGAGTTTAAAATAAAAACAAATTGAATTAGGTAGGTAAAGGGATGGACCTCAAGAGAATATTCTAATGCATAAAAAGAAATAGCCCAACATTAAGCTGAGATGTTGCTGAAGGAGAGAATGTGAACACAGTTAAAATAATGGTAAAAAATCTTCTTATCAAACTCTCAGCAAAAGAGGTAACAGGCAAAATGTATTTCTTCAAATGCCAATTTGTGATTTATTTTATTATGTTGTATATGTACAGTATGTCCTGTGTTACAGTTTCTACTGGCACACTATGTTTTTGCTGAAAACAGGCTCAGGCCAGTCTGGGAGTCTTTGCTATGCTGCACCCCAGGTGCGACATTCCAATGTAGTAACAATAATGTTTAGTAACCAAGAGAGACTCCCACTACTTTTTAGGCGCTGTCTAAGATCCTTTATAGAAACAGGTTTATCAATGACAGGCTAAAACTAAATCAAATTCTATGAATTGAAAGAGATCAAGATCTTGTACAAAGGTTTGAGGTTCTGTCCAGAAACCGGGGCCCACCCTGTTCTTGACTAATGACTGAAATGTTTCTTCGAATACATTTGTTCTCTCTCTCTCTCTCTCTCTCTCTCTATATATATATATATATATATATATATATATATATATATATATATATATATATATATATATATATAGTGAGGAAAATAAGTAATTGAACACATGTCTATCAGCTAGAATTCTGACCCTCAAAGACCTGTTAGTCTGCCTTCAAAATGTCCACCTCCACTCCATTTATTATCCTAAATTAGATGTACCTGTTTGAGGTCGTTAGCTGCATAAAGACACCTGTCCACCCCATACAATCAGTAAGAATCCAACTACTAACATGGCCAAGACCAAAGAGCTGTCCGAAGAGTCCAGAGACAAAATTGTACAGCTCCACAAGGCTGGAAAGGGCTGGAAATTGTCAAGCAGCATATCAAGGTTCTGGCGTGGCCTAGCCAGTCTCCAGACCTAAAGCCAATAGAAAATCTTTGGAGGGAGCTCAAACTCTGTTTTTCAGCGACAGCCCAGAAACCTGACTGATCTAGAGAAGATCTGTGTGGAGGAGTGGGCCAAAATCCCTTCTGCAGTGTGTGCAAACCTGGTGAAAAACTACAGGAAACGTTTGACCTCTGGAACTGCAAACAAAGGCTACTAAATCATACATTGTGATATCAGGATTTTTTTTTTAGATTATGTCTCTCACAGTGGACATGCACCTACGATGACAATTTCAGACCCCTCCATGATTTCTAAGTGGGAGAACTTGCAAAATAGTTGAGGTCGTTAGCTGCATAAAGACACCTGTCCACCCCATACAATCAGTAAGAATCCAACTACAAACATGGCCAAGACCAAGGAGCTGTCCAAAGACACTAGAGACAAAATTGTACACAAGGCTGGAAAGGGCTACCGGGAAATTGCCAAGCAGCTTGGTGAAAAAAAAGGTCCACTGTTGGAGCAATCATTAGAAAATGGAAGAAACTAAACATGACTGTCAATCTCCCTCGAACTGGGGCTCCATGCAAGATCTCACCTCGTGGGGTCTCAATGATCCTAAGAAAGGTGAGAAATCAGCCCAGAACTACACGGGAGGAGCTGGTCAATGACCTGAAAAGAGCTGGGACCACCGTTTCCAAGGTTACTGTTGGTAATACACTAAGACATCATGGTTTGAAATCATGCATGGCACGGAAGGTTCCCCTGCTTAAACCAGCACATGTCAAGGCCCGTCTTAAGTTTGCCAATGCCCATTTGGATGATCCAGAGGAGTCATGGGAGAAAGTCATGTGGTCAGATGAGACCAAAATAGAACTTTTTGGTCATAATTCCACTAACCGTGTTTGGAGGAAGAAGAATGATGAGTACCATCCCAAGAACACCATCCCTACTGCAAAACATGGGGGTGGTAGCATCATGCTTTGGGGGTGTTTTTCTGCACATGGGACAGGGCGACTGCACTGTATTAAGGAGAGGATGACCGGGGCAATGTATTGCGAGATTTTGGGGAACAACCTCCTTCCCTCAGAGCATTGAAGATGGGTCGAGGCTGGGTCTTCCAACATGACAATGACCCGAAGCACACAGCCAGGATAACCAATAGTGGCTCTGTAAGAAGCATATCAAGGTTCTGGTGTGGCCTAGCCAGTCTCCAGACCTAAACCCAATAGAGAATCATTGGAGGGAGCTCAAACTCCGTGTTTCTCAGCAACAGCCCAGAAACCTGACTGATCTAGAGAAGATCTGTGTGGAGGAGTGGGCCAAAATCCCTTTTGCAGTGTGTACAAACCTGGTGAAAAACTACAGGAAACGTTTGACCTCTGGAATTGCAAACAAAGGCTACTGTACCAAATATTAACATTGATTTTCTCAGGTGTTCAAATACTTATTTGCAGCTGTATCATACAAATAAATAGTTAAAAAAAATCATATTGTGATTTCTGGATTTTTATTTTTAGATTATGTCTCTCACAGTGGACATGCCCCTACAATGACAATTTCAGACCCCTCCATGATTTCTAAGTGGGAGAACTTGCAAAATAGCAGGGTGTTCAAATACTTATTTTCCTCCCTTTATATATATTAAAGAAAATAAAAAAACACACCCACACGCAATCTTATGCCTTTCCCTATCCGCCTAAAGTACAGCAATGTTTGACTTTACTTTTGCAGTGAGACAGCAGAGCTAAGAGTCATGAAGGCTGCATACCACAACATATACACACTGGATATACAGTACTTTAGGTGCAGCTTTCCTGGTGTGGCCTTTATGCAGACTTTCACTAGTGAAGTGAGGACACGTAACAAGGCAGTGAGTAAGGCTTTACACATTATCCTACACGCAATGCATCAGTCTTCAGTCTCACTTTATTGGTCGGTCTGTCTGTCTGTCTTGCAGCATGTCTGGTGGTAGAACATGCCAATCAGCACCTACGATGACAATTTCAGACCCCTCCATGATTTCTAAGTGGGAGAACTTGCAAAATAGCAGGGTGTTCAAATACTTATTTTCCTCACTATATATATATATATATATATATATATATATATATATATATATATATATATATATATATATATATATACACACACACACTGGATAGGCTGCATACCACAACATATACACACTGGATATACAGTACTTTAGGTGCAGCTTTCCTGGTGTGGCCTTTATGCAGACTTTCACTAGTGAAGTGAGGACACGTAACAAGGCAGTGAGTAAGGCTTTACACATTATCCTACACGCAATGCATCAGTCTTCAGTCTCACTTTATTGGTCGGTCTGTCTGTCTGTCTTGCAGCATGTCTGGTGGTAGAACATGCCAATCAGCTCCTGATGGATGGCAAGCCGAATTACACTTTAATAACGTAAGCAATTTGTGTGGCTGTATGTGGCAGATAAGGGATATTCTTGTATGCTTTGGTTTCCACCTGCTTGCTTGCTCTCATGATATGTGTATTAGGGTGTATTCTAAAAAAAGGGCTGTATGCTACAACATACTCCTTACAACTTAGATGTTAGAGGGATAAATCATGCTTATACCCGTTATGGATTGTACCACATCCCAAAGTTGACAAAAAAAGATTGATAGAGATTGATACTGTTTAACTATGGCTAATACAGGTTAGCTTGTGCCTAGTGTATAAACATAGCAACAATGAAACTTGAACCTAACCACTTTTACAGGTATACAGTAAATGTTCAGCAATATGGTTATTGTCAATCCACAACCAGCTGTGCCTTCACAAAATGCTTCTTTTCCCACTTTATTTATAAGGGCTCATATTTCAAACATGCCTTACATTTCAGATAAGATTATAACATGGCAGGGATCAAAATGCTTTAAATGTCACATATTGTAAAAAAGTGAGAATAATATGTCATTGTTGATTATAAAGCAGGTCAAGGTGCTATATAAATACTGGGAAAGACGGTCCCAAAAATGGTCAACCTACGGAGAAATGCACACAGCCTGTCTTTAAACGAGCCGTCGGGACTTCTGTACAGTGGCTTAAAAAAAGCGTTTCAGACAGAGGGTGAATACAGATATATTTGGACAGACGGTTTGAGAAAAAAAATGTGTCTTTCGAACAATAAAGCATATAAACAAGTCTGAAACAGGAAATTTGCATAACAATTGGAAATTAGGAGTATTCATATTTTGGAGCAATTATCATTTTAAATGGAAATTTTGGGTTTAAGGCCAGAGACTTGGGGTCAACTTATTAATCAAGAGTTAGCTTGTTTGTCATATAGATAGCTCAAGTGAAAGTTATTTTCGAAATACAAGTAATAAACAGCTGCACTGAGAACAGCTTAAGGAAAATTATTTTTTATTCAATGTGATTAATGTACAAATAATCAACTAGTTTCAGAATATCTCTTTTCTATATTTAAATAATATATTTCACACACTGGAGCTTTGGGTCCTGTTAATTATGCAGTATGCAGAAGGACCGATCCCAGAGTGTAAGATGCACTCTCTCTTTTTCCACTTCAGTACATGACAATCTAGCCACTTGTCAAGTCAACTTAAATTCTTTAAAGTGTTGCAAATAAATGCTTCCACCATCATCATCATTTTTAAATAGAGGCACAGCCGTCTATAACTCACATATATAGGCTCTATTCATCATTCAGACACATTCAATGTGTGAGCTACAGGTGGCACAAGTGGTTGTGTCTTCTCTTATTCGTATCTTACTGTCTGATTTCGGTTTACTCACCTCACCTCATAATATATTGTGATGTGAAAAGGTCATAAATCCAGTATAGCATGCAATGAAATAAAGGAATCTGACTTGCCCCAGCTGGTCCTCCCCCTAGTCATAGAAACATGACAGAAAGTCATAATGCAAACCAATTGGCTGGTGTCTGCTGCATGCAGATGTTCAATGAGCTCAAAGAGAGTCATACGGCACACATCATCAATCTCAGTTTATAGCGTCTGTCTGGGTGTCTAGATTTCTTCTTGTGTCATTACTATTGGCTCAAATGGATTTTAAAGAAGACATCTGTATTTGTGATGTTTTTTGACTATTAGCGGGATCAACTATTCATTTGTAATTTTACTGCAGCATACAGTACGCTCTCATTCCCTCATAAAACACTCCTGTCACTAATTGCCACTAATGTCTGTAACACATTACGACTACATGTTAGCTAAGTTGAGCTGTTTGTTCTCATACAGCGGTGAGTTAGGGGGTTAAATTGTGACACAATTAATATTTGCATGCTTTGAAAAGACTTTTTTTAAATGATTGTATGCAAATGTGTTTTTTTCATTTGCTTATGAAGGCAATGGTGATCTGAGTTGGGCTGTTCAGGTATGTCTCTCCATGTTTGCCCATATAGGAAAGAAAGAAAAAAACAGGCAGACGTTTTATACATTATACAGGTGAATTAGTAGGGTCCCATTCAGTGAAACACATTTTAGCTGTGTTACACTGTGCATGGTGAACTAATGCTGGAGGATTGCCCCTACTGCGCCCTTCAAGCCTTGACATGAATGTGAAAAGTTGCTTTCGCAACAGCATAATTACACGGCTCATTGTTATCAGATAATCCACATTAATATGGGTGTTCCTTCATAAACCAAACCAACCTGAAAGCAAAGATGAAAAAGAGTACACTCATTAGCAGATTCTTTTTGTCTGTGTTATTTATTATTTCTTTAAAATTGTCTATTGGGATTATCCTTTATGTGGACGTCAACTGTATTTCTCCTATATTATAATAATAGCAAACTCTGAATTCCATTCCAAGAAACATTTATGGCTGAAAGTATGTAGGTCTACTTGCTTTATGTGAGCACATCTGACAACAATCACAAGGCCTAAGACAGTCTGTTTTTCTTTCATCATTGAGTTAAAGTTAGTGACATTTTTGTAATTGCGCCGCCATTATATGATAAAGGCAAGAATAGCATGCCTGTGTCTTAGTGATGAATCACCCTCGTACATGAGGTTTTTTTTCAATAATGGCCATATGCACGTTCCATGGGGATGAAGATACAGAAAAATAGAAATGCACGGTGAACATAGCAGACTGGCAATATTTCAGAACCCCCCAACTTTCACAAATCATTTATTCAAGGGGATCTCATGTCTTATTAAGAGGACCCAAGCTCCTCTTGGCTCCCCTGTGCTTCACACCCTGGTTTTGTGGATGTCTATGTGTCACATGTGTGCAGTAACCAACAACCAACAATTTAGATTTAACCTTTTTTTCCATTGCACTATATCTACACAATACCTTTCATAGCTGGAGTTAAATTATAGTAATATTAGTGCAAAAACATGTAGGCTGAAGCCTCAGGTTGTTGTCCCTACCCTTAATGAATGTCATCATAGGAAACAGGCAGACTGAGAAAGAAAAAAAGAAAAAAGAAAAAGAAAAAAGAGAGGAAAGATGTTTCTCAAAATATTGATTACTAAAAAACGTTTTTCTATAGAAATTTCCTTGTATGTTCCAAATTTAGTAATGAATTATACATAATAAAACATGCATCCCTTACTTTATAGCTATTAATTTATGCAGTTTTTACATAAATGACAAAAAATATTTTATTTATTGGGGAATGAATGTACTTATCCATACCATATGTCCATACTTAATATAACTTGTTTCTGAAAATATATAACACTGTTGCAAACCACTTTGCCGGACCTTATGCTTGAAACACTTTTGAAGTTTTAATTTTGAATCTGAAATGCCTCAGACACTTTTTCAGTCCATTTTGACAAAATAACTATATAGCTATAGTAATAGTATCTTCAAAGCCAAAACTTTATTTCTTTTAGCGTAAAGAAAATAACATCTTCAAAGCCAAAACTCTATTTCTGCCTGCAGAACGATTATAACTGCTTTTAAGAGGAATGATGAGGGAGGCTGATGTAAGCTTACAGCGGTAGAGCAGAACATTTCACACTGTAACCCATTACCACCCTTGGCTGAGTGAAGATAGCACCCTGCAGGACCTCCATCACCGTTCCTGCTGACTTTCTATGCAGCCAGAAGGGATATGGGAGGAGCTCCCTCCTGTGGGAAGAGAAGGGAGGACTCCTCTCCACTGTGAGGAGAAGGCTCACTCCTTATATAACAGGACAAGAGCTATGTCTCTAAGTAATACTCCTTGAGATGTTGGCAGGAGAAAAGCATAATCACCCTTATATTTCATTGAATTCAATCATTTTCTGTCTTTCATTTTCTTTTATTTCTTTATCACGTTCTGAGCTGCTCTTGTTGGTTGCCAATTCAATAAACTTATTCAATACATTTTTTTTTCCACATTAAGTCTGCAGAATCATCCAGTACGATGTATTTCCAATGATGTGAAACAGAAACAGGTGTAAAAACAATGTTTATATATATATACATACATACATACACACACACACACACACACACACACACACACACACACACACACACACTCTGCTATATTGGTATATGGATAGATAAGATAAGCATAAAGTCATCTACAAATAAACTTATACCGTCCATATCTCATGTTTATATTATGTCAAATCTGAGTATACTCTTGCCTGCCTTCTAGTCTTAAGTAAAATGTTTCCTACAACATTAGAAAAAAAATAACAGCCATACTTTTACAGTGATTTTAGATTAGAAAATCAAAACAATTAAAAAATCCGCTCCGTTCAATCATAGGCCTTTCCTGCTCATGGGGCATAGAGGAGAATTCCATAGTGTCCTTCAAATCACATCGAGAAGCCTCCAGGGATGTTTAGACATTTGAATCTTTACTTTCAGTAGTGCAGTGTAAGTGGATCATGTCTAGATTTACTTTGGCAATTCTCACTTTTACAAATCATATTGCAATGATCCACCTGTAACTTACAATCCTGTTCCCTTTGGCCTTGATTGAAATAATAACAAATAATATAGTGTATACATCTCATGTCTATTTACGTGCTCTTTTACATTTTTAGTTTTTTTCCAAGATCTAGATGGCACCAGAGTGTCTGGCTTCTTAGATCTTGGATTTTTTTTGTGGATGACAGAAAGTTTAAATTACATATTTACTGCGTGTCAGCCGTTAGCTAGCCGGCTACAGTCTTGTTATAGGTGTCAGATCATTCCTGCTCATAACTGCATTGCTATGCAACGACAATGTCATGTTTACAGAGGCATGATGGGGCTAGGCTACACATTAACTGTGTTGTGTTACTTATGTCAAGCATTTGTGTATTTGGAAGCTGTTTTTCACATCACAATGACATGTAACCAAAGTCTCCCTAGATGTTAGGGAATCTACAATCTAAGATCTTATATTATTCTGTGTTGGAAAAATTTAAAGTGTAATGATAATCATTAAAATATGACAGATCTTATCTGCCTGGCGTGTGACCAGCACATCATTTATATCTCAAAGAGGTTAGGTAAATCAAGATTAACTGGTGAGATTTGCGGAATTGCCTCAGTGTACGACAATATCCGTGTAGCTTTTTCCATAGTGAAATCAAGATCTGCAGCTGGCTTTATGGGGTAGATGGAGCAATCTGTGCTTGTTATAATGTGGGCAATTACAGGCTGCAGTCAGGTTTTAGAAAGGAGTGGAGTAGATGGAAGGGCAGCCGGGGGGTCTTGCTCCTAGCTTTTGCCAGGGGTCCTCAGCATGGGTCGAGGCAGCACAGGAGTCAGGGACACAGGAGTCTAAATCTGCGCTTGTAGAAGTTACAGTAGGATGCAACAGCAGGACCAGGTATTCAAGCTACTTGTTCTCCTTAATCTGGAGTTTCCCCATTCAGCTCTTTTATCATCTTCATGTTGTGTGCAGGGCATTAGTCAGACCCCATCTGCTACAATGACCTATCTAGTAATGCCAGTGTTATCTGCCTCTGAACATCAAGTGCATCATACAGTTCTGCATGGTAAAGGGTAATTCATCAGCAACAGCAAGGTGAACAAACAGGTTTGCAAAAACTGTTAAGGTTTGTTTTTGGAAGTAGACACAATATGGAAATCCCACACTGCAACCTGTCAGTGTTGGTGTAGAATCAATTTGTATGAATCAAATACATGTGAAATGTGAAAAGGTCTGCTGCTGTGCTTGTGCCACCCTTTCACATCATCATCTTATATTGTCTGCTGACCTACCGCCAGAAGATACTTATTTGCACAGAGGAAAAGCAAACAGCCTTGTGTTGAAATATCGGCAAAATACAAATTTGGACTGAGACTCAAAACTATTTGTGTCAGTCATGAGGCAGTCAAGCCAAAAGGAATCTTTTACACAAGTCAGAATGCTGTCACTGTTGGGAGATTCATAACAATTGAAATATTATGTGCATATAAAAAATAGTCAGTGGAGCACAAAGGAAAGATGGCAGATGGATCGTCGGACGGCTTCTCCATAAAATGCTATGATGCTTCTATATAAAAATCATTAAAATCATTACAAGGAAAATGGATCTGGCACAAAACCTCTGAAGACAAAGAAGTTAATTGTATCACGATAAGTGTGAAACATGTGAAACAAAATGCTATGATCCTTCTATATAAAAATCATTAAAAAGGAAAACAGATTGTACACAAAACCTCTGAAGACAGAAGTTAATTGTATAATGATGTGTGACACAAGTGTGAAACATGTGAAATGAAATGTATGTACATGTAACATTCATAGAGGTACTAATTAAACATTACCCTAGAAACAAGCTTTCATGTGTTGGTTAATGAGGGTCTATGGATTGTGACCTCCAATGCATTGGTATATTAATGCATTCTTTTCTACATTTGTACTATCTACTCACATCCCATATATATGCTGCTACACAGTGTACAAGTGGCACAGTGAATGTGTAAATCTGCCCCATGAAATAAAATTCCCACGATGCATGCATTTAATTTTTCTCTTTAATTCTACAGTATGTTTGGCTAGTCCAAGAAAGGGAAATGGTAAGGATAGCCCTTTTCAGTATGTCATTGTTTTTTTTAGTTGACGCTAGAAACACACAACCTGGTCCGAATTTGCTTTGCTTGTTCAAAAGGTATCATTCCGTTTCAAAAGAGTTCTTTTTTTCCCCTCATCACAAAAGTGTCACCTCCAGTCTAAGTCCAAAGATTGGAAAGGCTTAAGAAACTCCGTGCGTGTGTTTGGTCTTTTGAGTCTTTGGTCTTATGCCGGTCTCCCTGTCAATGCTTCTCGTTTGTTTGCGTCTTTGTCTCTGTGTGTCTTGTTCGTGAGCTGGTGTCTTGTTCTTTGTTGTGTTTTTGTTGTTGTCTCCCTCCTTCCCGTATTTCCTCTCTTTGTTTTGGAATGAAAACATCTGATCGCATAGAAGGATAGTGGAAAAGGTGCACTGTGCCTTCTTCAGTGTGTGTAGTGTACTTCTGTGTATATTGCCATCTAGATCAATGTTTTGCACTTTTGCTTAAATGAAAAAAATGTGATCGCAAATAAAACACCTGAGAAAACTGACACCACTTTCATGTTCTAGATTTTGAGGCAATGGTGCATTGTTTTACTAGTATACTTTAGGTTGAAGGGATAGACCCTTCTATATCAATGCCTTTAAAATAATGCATAAAAGGAGCTCTAAGCAATGTTGGGTGACGTTACTTCTTGTTGACCTTAGAAGTATTTTCAAGCAAAACGAGACTAGCTTGCCCCTCCCTCTTCCTTATCCCCCCCCTCCCTTCTGTGCTTCCGCACGCTAACCCCCCCCCCCATCCTTTTTTTTGGTTATTGGTTGAAAAGCTGGATCACTGACTCTGTATGTTTTGTGGGCAGGTGGGCACCTTTAAGGCCTGTCTCCAAAAAATAATGACGTTCCCATAAACGGCATTCTTAAAATACATTTTGAGGGAAATGTATTTCTCTGGATTACACATCCTTATACCAGCGACAGTCAGTTTTAAAAAGTGGTTAGCATTGTGAAATGCTAACCACAAAGCAACAAAACTACTTAGTTAGGTTTAACCTACTCCGTTTTGTACTAAAGTCATAAGTCATAAGTCTCATCCACCCTCACATCTTCCTGTACTTGTACTTTGAATGCAGAATTTGATTAGGAATTTGTGATATGGCAAAAACTTGATCCAGGACACAAGTTTTTCTCAAAAGGTAATTGAGAATGCAGTGTAAGGAACGGAATATTTAGGTGACCGGTCTGAAATATCTGCCAAAAACTGTCCATCTTCCTCCGGTTATCCCGTATTGGGTTGCGGCCACATTCTCAGCTCTGCACAATTACAATTAATTCCTCCTTTGACACAATCCTGGAAATGGATTTGTTTTACTTAACCTTGCTATCAGTGCATCAGAACAGGCGCTGGGATTTGTCATAACAGGTAGCATATGTCCTGGAGAACAATTGTTGGCACTTTACCAAAGCGCCCATTTTAACAGTGGTTAGTTGAACAGTAAAGTTGTCCATCTTGAGAATTTCAGTGGATTTTCAGAGGTCAGCGATATTCCAAAAACCAGATGTGTCCTAATTTACAGACAGCCGGACCATTTTGCTCAACAGCTGTGAGTAGCGTAACATTTTCTATTGGGTGTACTTTAGCAGCTGAGGAGGAAATGGACCGTTCAGGTGAATCCACGTGAAAGTTACGAGCGGCTTTCATCCATTGAATCCAAATGAATCTTGATGGAAGGTATTTTGAGAACAGGAAAGATCAGTTCTTCCACAAATACAGTTGTACCAAATGGATCTTCAATGCAAGTGGTCCTGATTTTGGTTGATTTAAGAAAGAAACGTCACATGCCTATCTATATATGTATATATTTTTCATTTGTTTTGTCATTTGTTCAGCTGAATGCTGCCTGGAAGTAGGGTTCCCTGCTGCCTAAAGTATATTTACACAAGGCACTGCAAAATAAATGCCAGGGGAATCATTGGAAATCCAAACCACTTGGGTAACAGCCTTTTTCTCTGCATACATTGAAGGAACTGAGAGTACTAAAAGCATTTTAATGTGATTTCACACTAGACAAAAAATTGATTCCAACATCAGAGAAAAGTCATATCAAAATGCTCAATTCAAAGACTTCTGATTTTTTATATTTTATATTTTTTATAATAGTCTTCCAAACTCAAATTAGCTGGAGTGAAGCTGGTCTCCATGTGCTCACTTTGCATGCAATCTCTTGCAGCTCCACTTGATGGCAGTGGAGTATTTGTCATAGCAATTACCCAAGCCTGCTTTCTAGTCTACATGATTAAGTTCCTACGCAATACATAAGCATAATAAAATAAAAACTGCACGGTGCTGTCTTCATTATGAACAGCACAGCCACACTGGCTTGGAGCCTACAGGTGATTTTGTGGCTTTGGCTCAATCAGCCTTATGAAATACTTTCCACAAACGCAAGCACTTCTGCAACCTTGGACAGCATATCAGCAAATTATGTAAGTTGTTGAGAACTTTAACAACTGGGCGAGGTCCTCTGCCAGGCACTTACTGCACTTAGGGCGCTAGTCTGAAAAGTTGGCTGTTCACAAACTCAGTAGGCTGTTCTTAAAAACGATCTCGATTTAAAAGGACTGGAGTCTTTTTCTTTCTCATCTTTTTGTTAGTGACCTACATATCTTCTTGTGCTGGTTGTGCCATATCAGTAACTTTTAATTCAGTAGACTAAAAACATGAATGCATTATGCAAATAGCCATGCATGCTCCCGCAGAGCATGTCTCCTACCTCTATTGAGGTAGTATGAGACATAGCCCCCGGTGCTAGAGTAGAATAGATTCTCCAGTGCATGTGTATCGAACTCTGCTGCTGCTACCAGAGTGCATAAGTGCAGTGCATGGGTGAGAATGCACATACAGTATTTACTGCATGAAAGAAAGTTCCCATATGGTACAGACGATTGCAAGTAAATAATGGATTTGCATCCTGCCGAGCACTAGGAAGAACGCTAAGTCTCATGTTGCAATTGTATGATACAGTATGTTGACTTTGGAGAGAATTGAAAAATCTTTCCCATAAGGCATGTCATGATCCCATAGGCATTGCATGGCAGATTCTTGTAGCAATCCAGTGGGGGTTTTCACCAGAGCTTCAGTCTGGAGGACAGTGAAGGCTGTTAATTAAACTCTCAGGGGCTTCAATACAACAGGTTGACATGCATTAAGAGCTGTGTTGTCACTGTTCATGTGTATAATGTGTATAAATATTTTGAATACTATATATATATATATAAAATAATGTTGCAGTCATCTCAAATTGTATTTCTTGTAACATAACCCTGGGTAGGAAGGAAGGATGCTGCAGACATATGTACGCAGCTGGGCAAAAAGTATGTTCTGAGCAGTAATACAATCTGTTGAACCAATATATCTGATTTTACTGCTCTCCATGTCAGTGCAAGTAAGTCATCCTCCGCCATGAAAAGATGCAGTCGGATTCGAGCTGCTTTGAAAAGAGATGGCGAGTGAATTAGCCACGCAGGTAGGCAGTACTTTATTGGAAATTCTTCCTCTGCTTCCTCATTCCCTGTGATGCTGTTTGATCTCACCCTTTCATTCGTTGTACCCTCGTTCATCACCCCTATCAATCTCCCTTTTATATCTTAAAAAATATATATATATATATACTGTGCAGTTCCATGGTTCCCAATTGACTAATCATCCCAGGATCACATCTCAGGAGATGAATTCCAGTCGTATCTAGGCTCCTTTTATTTGGTAATGGACAGGCAATTCATTTTGTCGATGAGTAGAGAGAAAATGTAATTACACTCTTCCCTGCCCTTACATTCTTTTTTGTAAATTGGTGTTGATTTAGTATTACAATTTGCAGAAAATATATCTAAATAGTTTATATTTGCGAAATAAAGCCCAGGTCATTAACAATGATTAACTGATCTAAGTTAGAAAAAGCAATGCCCAATGAAAAAAAAAATATGAGCCTGGTGCAACCTTTACTTAAAGTCTAGAGGAACACAGGGAGTAATATAACAAGTTTACCCCAAATACTTTGCAGTAAAAAAAAAGACCAGAAAATGGTGCTGACACACAATTGTAACAATGAAAGGAATTTATTTGCAAAGAAATGATGCACATAAAGCTCTCAGAAATGGAAGCAAATAAGGTGGCAGATTCTCCCAAGGCCAAAATAATAAATTCTAAAGAGAAAATATAAACTAAAATGGTCTACAGAGTCAAACAGTAAGCTCCCTAACTGAGCATGAAACAGGAGAAAAAGCGTGAGCAAACAAATTGCAGAGAACCGCTACAAGGCGTTATTGATTGAAAAGGCACGTCTACTAACTGGTTGGCAAAGACCAAAGAGGGGTTAAACAGAGCTGTAGTAAAGCAACATTTCACCTATAACAAAGTTAACAACAGCAGCTGCAGAGCAGCAGACAGCTCAGTGGCCAAAAGGCAACGCTGGTTCTGGCGGGCTGATATACAGCTCCACTGAAGATTGAATGAATTTCTGGTGTGGGTGATCCAGGCACTCAGAGAGAGAAAGAAAGAGAGAGAGAGAGAGAGAGAGAGAGAGAGAGAGAGAGAGAGAGAGAGTGGAAGAGACAGATGTCTTCCAAAAATAGTCAAGAGGAAAGTCAGTGGATGTAACAGAGCCGTTAATTCAAGTAATATGAGCTTTGACCATAGGTACAGTATAAGAAAAGAGTAACATTGTCTTATAAAATACCTTTATTCAAGTTTGAATTATCTTCTCTTGTGACAATGTTCCTGACCTGGAGGTATATATTGTTTTTATAAGATAGTACTTTTATTTTCTGAAAACCTTTGTTCAAACTCAAGCAAGTTAACTGAACATGTGCACGTCCAGCCTCCAAAGGATGAGTCATACTGAAACCACCTCCGTGTCTGGCTTAAGACAACACACATGTGCATTGATAAGCAAGTGAAATTGTAAGGTGCCATTTTAATACTTCACCGACTGATGTGAAAGGAAGTAACATGTTCAACAAAGCAGTGCTTCACTTTTAGGTGAAACTTTTTCATGTTGTAACCTTGTTGTCAAACCCTCATCTAAACCAAAGCCTTGGAGTGCTTTGAATTTAAATATGAAATATTGGGAGAAATAACAAACTTTCTTAAAAGATATTTCTTTAGTGGGAAATGTATTTTTCAACCCTGGGAAGTACAGTTTGACAAAATAATCTTAACTTTAGCCTTAAGCTTAGCTTTTTCTATGCTTTCAAACCACATCTCACATCTCATATCATTGGATGGTGAATGCTCAGTTGCCATGGAGCTATTCTTGTTTTGAATCACAGTCACTTGATATATTTGACAATTACACATTTTCGGAAATAAGCATGTTTGTTCGATTGCCAAAAGTTAGATGACAACATTGATACCCCCCTCATATTTGTGTGGTAAATATGAAGCTAATGCCAAGACAGTTAGCTGAGCTTACAATAGAACGAGTGGAAATGGGGGAAACAATTAGCCTGTCCAAAGATAACAAAATCCAACTACCAGCATGTATAAGCGCTAAGCTTAGCCAACCGTCTGCTGGCGGTTCGTCTTAACCGTACAGCTGGGGGAATGGTAGGTTATGTATTTGTAACCCAATGGAGATCTTAGCCAAAAAAATTGGCACAGTCAACCACACCACCTTTGGGACTTTCACCCAAAGAATTTAAAATAGAATTTGATATCAGTTGCTACCAATCCTGGGGTCTCCCACTACACAGGCAAGCCCACAGAAATGATCAGAGACAGGGTTTGTTTGAGCAACTCAAAATAATTTATTATAAACCCCAAAACAATGTTCATTTGAACGTAACTGTAAAACTAAGTTAAACATAGAACCAATGCAATAAAAGACAAAACAACCAAAAATACAAAACAAAGTATATAGACAGTCTATGTGTAAACCGTTTAAATCTGAGGATGCGCGACTCAAATCTGCACTCGACTTACATCGGGGAGTGACAGTCGGACGTGTCTCACGTGACAGTGTACTTAACCTACCGGATACATATTGATCTTGTCATCTAACTCATGAAAAAAGTGAATGAGCGTAATTAAAAAAAAAAAAAAAAAAGACAAACTATTCTTTTAATGTGCGACATATAGCAACAGTTATGTGTCCTAATTAAATGAAAGCATTTTAATAATAATACAATATCTAACCAAACTTAAATAATTCACAGAACATTTTGATATAGTATTTAGAAAATATAGTGTCACTGTGTTAAACATTTTATCTTGGAAATAACATAACAGATCAAAGCTTTCAAATTTATTCAGTTTTATGATGTGATAATTTTCACCCTGGACCCCCTGAATCTTTGTTTGAATAGCCTTGTGCTAATACCCAACCAATTATCAACTGACAATATTAAATAATGTATCAAGGTCTGAGATGCATGTGGTTAGAAATGGGACAGGTTGGGTTTACCAGGTCATAGAAAGGAGTTACTCTCAAGGGATGCACAATATATTGAATTGACAACTTGGTGCATATATTATCTGAATATCAATCACTTACTACTTTACTTTCAACACTGCAATAAAATGCATTGGCTAGTTGTACTTTTTCAATATTGTGAGTCATAAAAATGTCACTTGTCTGTTTGAAATAAGTTTCAAAGACTCATAATGAACGTAATGAAAATGAACTGGAGGTTTGATGCTCTTGTACATCATCTTGTGTTACTATTTGAAGCAATTTGGTTTAAAATAACAGAAAAGGGCTAAACTCCTATAGAGGGACGTTTGCTGGATCATAGAATCAAGTCGGAAAATCTTATCTCACTTTCAATTTTTCGGTGGCATATTGGCGTAAGTTAATTTCATGCCTCCTTTTTTTCTCCATCTAAATTTCATTGTGTCTGCCTAATCAGCCAGATGCAAAAGTGATCTGCTAACATTTCATTTCTCCATGAATATTTGATTGTCAAAAATTGGCCTAAGGGAATGAACTGGGCCCAAGGTTCGGTTTTGATTTGCGATTAAACTATCAAGAAATCAATTTCATCTGCTTTGAATAATTCAGTTTAATGGAATGAGAAATGGCAAAAGGCGCATGGGTTATGAGATGGTCTGTATGTGTGTGTGTGTGTGTGTGTGTGTGTGTGTGGCGGGTGGTGTGTGAGGTGGGGGGTTATGCCAGTCAAAATGAGGGCCCTGCAATGTGGTGCAGAGCGATTGGGGAGCTGCTGTCATTTCACCTGTACGGCTGGTGCGGCATGTCAATAAGGTATCTGTTTCAGTGATGTGTTGGTAGCAGCAAGTCCAGTGGAAATGTATCTGAGATAAGAGAGTTACCACTTACTGTACACTTTTTTAATTTCTTGGAATATAACATGTGCAAACGCAAAGGGAACATTTTGTGTTGAATTTGTGCTGTAATTGGTCTCAGAAATGCTTTAGAGTTCTGCAGTCTACCAGTCACTGATTGTTTTTTTTACTCCCTTTGATGAATATTTACTCCCTGATATATGTTAACTAGGGCTATTATCCCCAAGACTATAATGAATGGGAGATATAGGGAGCAAAAGAAGGAAAGAAAGAGGTTGAGTTCCTTCAAAGGGTAAAATAGGTTATTCATAGAAAAAAGGAACATTTCGCTCCTCGCCCAAAAGAGCACCTAATGGCAAAAGTTCAGAAAGACCCTTTGATGTCATCTGGTTGTTTCAAATAACCCAGAACCATCCTACTGTGTCGTGCACGAATATGTCATTGTCTGCTCTTGTCATTTCAAAAAGAATGGGGGCGCTGGTGTTTCTTGACAAGACACAAATAAATGGAGCTGCACTGACTGCATGCAACCCGACCTGACAGTTATTGAATTAAAGAGGTGGCTGTGTTGTCAAAAGGCTCAGATGGCTGGTACCAAACTAGAGCCAACAGCCTTATCTCTGGTGGAGCTTGTCAAAATGTTCTGTATTCTTATTTGAAAAAAGTTAGCAAGCTAACTCCAGCAAGCTAACTTCAGCTGCTGTTCGTCAGTCATCTTTACATTCCACTAATCTTTTGCTCATTTTTATTTTAAGATCTCACCTCCGGAATCTCGTTTCAGAGGACCGGTGGATTATTATGATGTTGGGAGAAGGGGGTTGCTTTGAAAGAAAGATTCTATTTTAAGGTTACTCACTTGGTAGCTAGATAGAATGTCAACAGAAGTTGACATAATAAAGCCTGCTGAAATATCATTAGTGGAGTTTGCTTGCAATATGGCAAGCACAAGTAACCCTCCATAACTTTGCAAGCCATAGTGAATTAGACAAGGTTGTTGACAGAGTAGGTCACAGTCAATATCTATGTTTTGTGATGTGGAGAGGTGGTGGTCACGCTGCAATGAGGAATGGATTTATAGAGGACTTGAGGCGAACCAGATGACATCAAACTGTGTTAGTGACACTGAGGAGTCACTAACGGGGGCTGAGCAGTGGACAAAAGCAGAGCATAAACTGCATTGGCAGTGTAAATGTAAATGGAATGTATTTATATAGTGCTTTTTTAGTCATAAGGACTACTCAAAGCGCTTAACATAGTACAAGAACCGTTCACCATTAACACACATTCATACACTGCGGCTGAGGCTGCCGTACAAGGTGCCACCTGCTCATCACACACCGATGCTGTAGCATCAGGAGCAATTCTGGATCTTTCCCAAGGACACTTCAACATAGGACTGCAGGGCTAGGGATCTAACCACCAACCTTCCGATTGGTAGGCACCTGAGCCACAACCGCCCAGTGTACCATAATGTAAATGGACTGTTCTTATATAGTGCCTTTCTAGTCTCAATTACTACTCAAAGCACTTTTACATAGTACAGGATCCATTCACACACAGTACCCTGTGGCCGTTATACCATCGAGCCACAGCAGCCCCTAATATACAAGTGTAGTATACAAGTGTAGTATACATTTTCATGAATATTTTAACATTTCAATTCCCAGTGTTCAAACTACTGTAGATGTACAACCGAGTAAAGAGGAAATAAGACTACGGCCAAGAGAGTCTCCAGCCACACTGAAGCTGTATAGACTAGCCCCCCAGAGAGTGTGCCAGGCTTTGAAACAAATTGAACATTGAGACCAAACAGTGGAATTGCAAATCCCGCACCTGTCATGTGACACCCTCTGGCCCCAAACGACTTTTCCCCATAAAATTACATGGTAAAGTAGACATCTGTAAATCAGTGGAAACATTATTTTCAGTGTCACAACCCCCAGCAGAATGACTTGTTTCACTATGAAAATCGTATCCATTTGATCTGATGACATTTGGAAAATCTAGATTAGCAGCATGATTAAATCATTTAATCCCCATTCAAGTTAGCTGAGCACTAAACTGGAAGTTGCCGGCTGGGCTGGCGAAGGTCTCTGGTGTGTCTACTCTGTGGGTCCTACAGTGTGGAAGCAGAGTTGATCATCCGGGTCATTTTTTGGCTCAGTGATAGAGTCATGCACCACTGAGCAAGGCTTATTTTTTTATTGTTATTTTTTTAACAAAACTTTTTACAAAGAGGTACAAAGTTTTCAGCAGCCAGCAATGACAACATGCTCAACACATTTATTTCAGTGGAAATATTCAGAAAAATATGTAGAGATGAATAGGAATGATGGCATATCAATTTGCCTAAGGAATACAGCATAGAAAAATAAGGGAAAATAAGGATCTAAACTTGGTATACTGTGTGCATGCTTAATATGCACTCTCTTCTATTTCACTCTCTCTACGCACTTTCCACATTCTATTTTAAAACGTATTTGGCAGGTACTTTGCTGTCTATCACATGTAGTCTATTTCCTTCTTCCATAGTCTACCCTGCTTTTAAAATGCTCTGCCTACCTAACCCATTGTGACAAGGTGGCAATGTGCATTACAGTTGTCCATTTTGGGCATTTGGTGTGGGAGGATAACCAACAAAGGCTCATTTAAATGTACACTTAAAATACTACTAGTAATATTTCATAACTGGACTTGTGACCTCTTGTCAACAGTGTCCACGTTCTTGATTGCTGAAACTACATTGATTAAAATTGAAGAGAGACTGCAAGCTTTTATGGATGCTGAGTATGAATATAAAATTAGTGATGCAGCTCAAG
Source organism: Etheostoma perlongum (assembly GCA_026937815.1). NCBI lineage: Eukaryota > Metazoa > Chordata > Actinopteri > Perciformes > Percidae > Etheostoma > Etheostoma perlongum. Next base: position 20,720,486 of record CM049386.1, on the reverse strand, counting down.
AACAGTTTGGGAAATAGGGCTGACAAGGAGTGTTGACACATCATCAAACTGAGACTGATTGCTTGAATAATTGGTTTGTACCTAATTATATTAGAGTGCCCTCTTGGGTGTGTGTATGATTGTGTGTGCAAAGTGTTATGTGTTCCTTCGCTGCCTGTGTAACGGGATAGGGGCTGGCCCCCCTTTGCTTCAATGAAACGGGCAGATTTGCTTTCTAGCGGGGGCTTCGATCAAATTCACAGAGCAATTCTCGAGAAGCACAATTACATTTGAAAGTTTACAATCACGTTAGGGAGCTGTAGAGAAAGAGGGAAGCGCTGGAAGGGCGACCTGGTGTTTTTGTTCTGAGCCTGTAATAAGAAGGCAGCCTCTGAATGAGTTAAATGAGAAATAGCGTCAGCACAGCTGTTGTTCCATTAAAGGCCCCCCGAGGTAGCTTTGGAGGTGGTCCGAGAGGATCCGATACAGGCAGTGTGCCAGCAGGTGTCAGTTCATCTGTTTCTTTGTTTGGTGACCCAAATTCTCCAATTTTCTTTTTAAACCATGACCTATTCAGTTACAGATTGTCTTTAGATTATTCACTTTTGTATGTGGATATTGCTGATTTCTCAATCAGTGCATTCCGTCATCAGCGTTGGAGGTCCTAGTTTCTTATTCTAAGCATTTCTATGACAACACTCTTTAATGCATTTTTCTGAAGAAGTAAGAATACAAAAAAAAAAAAAAAAAATGTTGCATTTGTTGGATCTTATTTCCTAGCTAGTATGGAACTGTTGATCTGATACAAGTGAAAGATTTAGCAGGAAAATGGGGAGCTTTGCATTGCTCAGACGAGAGCCACACAGCAGAATGTGACCGGAATAGGAATGTTTAGTTTTATCTATTTTCCCCACATACTGTAGTACTTCTGATGTTGAATATTTCAAGTTCAATATTATAATCTGTGTAATGTGAAAGTAGACATTCAGATTGTTCTAATTCAATGAGTATCACCCAACTCTGCAGTTTATGTCAGTTCCAAGGAGCGTTTTAGTATATTTTGGTTCATTGTCTTGGTTTTACTGCATGAATCTTTCCTGTCTTGGTACACTCTCAACAGCCCTATTTGTTATGGTTTAGCGGCATTAGAGGACCCAAAAGCAGAGAAGACACAGGCAGGCAGGAGGGCGTTTGACTGGGATTTATTTGCCAAAAACAGAAAGCCCAAACCAACACAGGGATCAAAATGCAAAGACAAAGCCCACAAGGAAAAAATAAAGTCCCAAAATCCTAAAAAAGGCAAAAATCCAAAAAATGTCAAAAAATCCAAAGAAGGTCCAAAGAGGAAAGGAGGAAATATCTCAGGGAAGGGTCCAAAAGAAGAGCACACTGACCGGAATGGTGGAACAGCAAACAAGCACGCAAACAAAACAATCTGACAAGGGAAAGACAAAGGGCGTTTCTCAATGCCAAGTAAGCAAAGAACGGACTTGTGTTCTTGGGGAGACCGCACTTGCTGGCTGTACCTGGAAGAATCAAATCGCAAGTTCAGAAGCACACAAAACGCTGTTGACAGTTTTGAGACGAAGCGTTCATGTTATTGCGCAACACCCCCAGCATAGAGGGCGCTTGCCACTTTAGTTAGCTTTGATGTGTCTATTCATAATAAAGCATGGACGGTCACCTTTCACACCGCCTGTGAAAAATTGTTAAATTGTTTTAAATATCTTACAACTGTGGACCTGGCAGTGGTCTGTCTAAATGTGGGGCCAGAGGGGTCTTTGAGCTGACTGACTGACTGACCGGCTCGCGAGAGTCATTCCCGGCTGGCGAGCTTGCTATGCCGGCGGTGGATTGTGGAGCTTTCCAACTCCGAAGGCTTTTTTAATTCACCATTAATTTTCGTTGAACTGCCTATATTCAAAATCTACACAGCTGATTTCTCGCCTTAAAACATCTTAAAAATTAATTTATTGATTTAATAATAGAAGTAAATTGTGAAAATCTGTGTATCGGAAACCATACGCGCTTTACACCCGAATTGAATGCTGGGATACCGGCCCGGCCAAGTTCACACAAGTTACCATCCGATGTATCCTCGGTAAAATGGGCGTGTCGAGATCACATCCGGGGATTTTAACTGTTCTTGGTGAAATGCTAACTTGTGTATTGGGTCAGTACTTTGGCCACCAATCATGATGTTTCATAAGAACACACGTCCATAGAAGAACACAGATTGAGAAACGCCCCATGACTAAATACACAGGGTAATGAGGAAACACAAGGCAGGTGGCACCAGGGCTGGGAAACAGGAGGAAGACATCAGGTAATCACAAGAGCGGGAAAACACAGGAAGTTAAACTACAACTAGACAACACAAGGGAGCAACCAAAGACTACGTCATGAAACAAAACATATGCAAGACCAAAAAAATAACACAATCACAAGGACAAATTATAGAACACAATACCACAACCATCACACTATTGTGTTTTTGGCCGCAGAACGCAGCGGTTTTCAACAAAAAGGCTCTGCTTAGCACGTATAGAGAGAGTTTTTTCTTCCGAAGTTAGTAGAAACCAAAAAGCAGAGCTAAATGGAGATTGAATATTGGACTTAACTGCTTCAAATTCTAATGTTGCTTCTCATCTGCTGGATGTGTGAATGGCAAAGTGTTACTAAGTGTTGCTAACAAGTTCACCAAATCAATGTAATAGGATAATTAGCGGCTTTTTCTGCTGCCCCCAAGTGGCCTAGGCTTATGACCATTGTTTTTATGGTGAAAAAATAGAAAGTCTCCAATCACTTTAGGGAGCTTTTTTCAAAGAAGCAAACTTGTTAAAATGTTATTGTTCTGTTTGAATCATTTTTTTTTATTCTGTTCCTATTCAACCTAATGTGTCTCATATGCACTGCTACAAGAGCACACAAGCTGGGTGGTGGGGGGTGGGGGAATTGATAATTCATCATCCCAGTCCCTCTGAGAAGAAAACCTTAAATGCTGAAATTAGTGTTAATAATGAAAAAGAAATGTATATAAACCCACAGATTTCATTGTCTTTTAGAAATAAAAATGACTAACAATGAGCCCTGAATACTACAGTATATCTGTGCTTAACAGAAGGGAATGTAAAAGTTCTACTTTAGTTCTGTGTTCATGCACAGCGTTATCCCCTAGGGTCAACTGCAGGAAGAAGGATACTGCTAAAGAAATCTATGTCAGGAGACACATTTATTTTTCCGCTTACACATTCAGATTTTGAGCCCATGTGACGGTAAAACTGTTCCGGCATGTAACAACAGTCTCTTGCTACTTAAGTTGATTTTCTCTCCTGTCTGAATAAAACATTGAGCCTAGTATACGGAGAACATATCCTAATTGTTGAAATGTTATCTGACTTTTCTGCATGAACCCAACTCACTATCCTATCCTTAAGCCTATTTTTATTTTAAAGTGATACATTTTCGTTCTGCGTTTTCACCCTATTTTCTGCTTCACTTTCATTTTTTAAATTTTGCTATATTAAATCCAAAGCATTGCCCTTAGTGCCATGTAGAAGAGGAGAACAAGTTTGTTGCATGTTGTGTCTGCATTACTTTTGACAACACATCTTGGGGCAAATACTGCATCCATCCTGTCATCCGCTGACTCGTTTTCATGTGTTTCCCGCCACTATCTTGGAAACCGCATTTCTCTTTTCCCATTTTGGCAGAAATGAGCCGGCTCAGCCCCAAGGGCACTTTCAACCATCATTCATTCCTTTTCTCTTCTTCTCTGTTTGTAGTAAACAATAACTTTTAACTCTTCAAGAATGTAATGTTCACATTATAGTGTTTCATTCTTCTTTTGCTTCCATCATTACTTGCTTATTGCATGCGGCACCACATGTGGCATTCTGCTGTTCCATAAATCCAGAAGTTCCACAAGTCTAGCAAAACAAGCAAAATGAGCATGTCTGTGACGAGACCTTAAATTCATGGCCATTTGCAAGATTATGGCTAAAACATAAAGACAGAATGTATGCTGGGAAGTCTTTGACACAAGAAATATTCACATGGGTTCAGTGGAAATGAAATTACTCAGCCTAACCATAATGCCTCCCTGAGCGAGCAGTGTAGAGGGGATTAACGTCTGTAATGGAGTTTTGAGGCTAGTGAGGATTTCCGATCTGGAGCGATATGGTGCCAGGGGTAAACACCAGGCAGGGGACTAGAGGATTTAGCAAGCAAAGGCTTCCCCCTCCATGTGGTACAAGTATCACTGTGTTCTCAAGTACACCCATTTCCCACGGTCATTTACTCAAGCATCTCCAGTGGGGATTTGGTTATCCTCTCTGAAAGGGCACTGTAGTCTTATAATACGTAGTGGTGGTGAGGGGGAGGGAGATGGGTAATGATTCATTGGGAGTGAGGGATGAACAGAGTCACTGAGTGAGCCAAAGGATTGTGTCCTCACATGACTGTTGTGGGGAGGTTGGTCAAACCAGAGGTGGAAACCATAGTATGTTTAATTTATAATTAATTAATACTAATTTCAAAAAGTGACTTTTAGTTTCACATGACATGTTCACACTAGCTGTGAATATTCACTTTTGCATTGCAAGATCAAAAGTTTGTCCTAAGATCATATTGGGATCGGTTTTGTCTAATTGTATTACTTACGCAACTTGCACCATTCACCTTACTTGTGTTACATACGCTGATGTAGATCGGTAGGCAGGAACAACGTTTCTTTCCCTGGAATAACCATATTACTGCTTTGTACCTGTTGTGGAAGTCCAAAATCAACGCATTCTCATGAATAGGCCCGTGTGATATCATACAAAAATGAATGCACATCAAAACGTATGATATCCTACAAAATTAGGAGATCACCGGCTGGCTACAAGCTCCATGGCACAGACTGGCAGTTGATAGTTGTTTAAGCCGCTACAGACCTCCGTTATATCAGCAGTAGTTGGTGGTTCAGTTACCCTAAAATAGGGGACTTTGAGCTGGGTTACAAGAACTGCAAACTGCCGGTCGTTTTGGTGGACATTACGGTTACATTTTGTCCACAAAATATGAGTGTTTTACTGTAATGAAAATTAAGATTAGGAAAAAAATTGTGGTTTGGATTAAAACACTCCTAAGGAAGGTTTTAGTTTTCATCAGGAAGCGATCTCCTCTCCCTGGCTTGAAAGTCCTATGTGTTAATGCCCACCCATCCACCCCAACTTCCTCCCTTTGAAGACAGCTGCATTCTTATACAGCTGCCATCAATGTAGTAAATACAGCAAAAAAAACAAAGAATGCTGACAAATTACAGTGCTTAAATTTTCGTGGCTTTTTGAACGGATGGTTAATTATAAAAGGCTGCCCAAATACGTCGGAAAATCTCAAGGAGCAAAAAGCAGATTGATTTTCATTGCCTTCTCCAAGACTTTTTTTTTAAAGATTATTTTTTGGCGATTTTTAGGACTTTGACAGGACAGTTGAAGAAATGAAAGGGGAGAGAGAGAGGTAGGGGAACGACATCCAGCAAAAGGCTGCAGGGCGGAGTTGAACCTGGGCCCGCATCGTCGTGGAGTAAACCTCTATAAAAGGGTGCCTGCACTACCAACTGAGCTATCCGGGCGCCCAGCCTTCTCTAAGACTTAAATGTTACGTCTGGATGGTCCCCGCTCTCAGTGCTATTTGAGATACAGATTTAGCGTTTTTAATGGAAATAAACAGATAAAGGTATGCTGTTCCATCATCAACATACACATCATTTCAGAATGTACCAGGTAGTACAACCTTCCGCTTTTTTTTCCCCACAACAACTTCTTTTATAGCTAAACTGATTTGTCCCTATGTTTCCACGATGATAAGATTATCTAACCACTGTAAACACAACATTCGGAACACAGCGCCACACACACTTCTTGCTTGTGAAGGATGCAAATTTTGTGCGTTTGCATCATTCCCATCTCGTCATTTAGTCCATGAATGTGCATCTATATGCGTCTTTGCATTGACTTTGTATGTAATCAGGCAGTCGAAAATGCCTCATGGAATACAAGGGCCAAGAGTTTAACTTTAGTTTCCTTAGCCATTGCTAATTTCACTTTAAGGACCTGAGTACTTCTTCCAGCACTGTTGTAAATTGTACTGCAACGCTTACAACACTGATCACTTTGGTTTCCTGAGCAGGAGGCAGACTCCACTCTTCACCTTGGAGGTGCTAATGCTGTTTTTTATCTCCTGATTGGCTCAATATCACTTTTTAACCACAGCTCCCTCTCACAGCACTACAGTGATGCAGGCTCACCAAGCAGACATGTTTGAAGACAGATGGAGTCAGAGAGCATGTCGGGACTGTCTGAGATGAGCTTCACATCTGCCGCTCACCCTGAAAAGGGCCACAGACGGTCAGGGATTACATGGTGGAAGAGAGCGAGTCAGTTAGAATCTTGAGTTCAACTTTAACCTCTCTGACCCAGAGGTAAAAGAGCGCCGAGCAGCAGGGCAGAAAAGCCAGAGAGACAGGTCAGGTTGTAAAAATGAATGAATGCAACCATGCAAGAAAGAAGGTGAAATTTGTACAGTCTGACCTAGAAGCAGATCGACTCTGCAGTTGTTTCTCACAAGCGTATTTAGTTAATCAAATGAATAAATCACACACTTAGCCATTGTTAATGACAAATTTTTCAACCACATCACCATAATTACATTTAATCATCACACTGCGCTTGATTAATTGTAAAGTGTGGGCTGTTGTAAAGCTGCCAAGTGAACATATTTGTGCACATTGTCTAGAATGTGCTCATTATTCATCAACATAACAGTGATGTTCGACAAAGTGGAAAACAACACACTTTTTATTGGACTTCGACACCTGTATGACACGTGAGATGAGTTCATTAAGCAGAAGCAGCAGTTGTTTTAAACAGACATATTGATGGGATGTTGGATAACAGCCAATAAGAAATCACTTTAAGTCAGAGATCACCATCAATAAAACACCCACGGAATAAAAATGGGAAAATTCACACTGATGTGATTCTTGGGCACTAAAGTATCTTTAAACAGCCCTTGTCTCCTGCAAGGGAGAAGTTTGATGCTTGTAGAAGTGTTTTCAACAGAGCATAGACAAAGAAAGGTGCAATGCATCGTTTAGGTGAAATTTTTATGATCATTGCTGCCGGAATTGTTTTTCCCGCAGCTGCAGTGACAAATATTCACTTGTTGCTTCTCGTTGTGCACAGTGATTCTGCTACTTCTGACAACCAGGAAATAATCCAGCTTTTAAGGGATCATCTGTCTAAAATCCATGTTCATCCAAACTATTAATAGTAATACCTTTCTTTGTTTTTTAATATAATTTCTTTTACACGACAATTAGATGATAAAATATGTTTATTACGGACAGTAAATGTGATATACAGTGGGGTTTGAAAATTTTGGCACCCCAGGTAAAAATTTGTATTAATGTGCATAAAGAAGCCAAGAAAAGATGGAAAAATCTCCAAAAAACATCAAATGACAGATTAGACATTTGTATTATATGTCACAAAAAGTTCAATTTTATTTCCATCATTTACATTTCCAAATAAACAGAAAACAAAAAAATGGCGTCTGCAAAAGTTTGGCCACCCTGCAGAGTTAATACCTTGAACCCCCCTCCCCCCTCCCCACTTTGGCAAATATCACAACTTGGTAACGCTTCTTGTAGCCAGCAAAGAGTCTTTCAATTCTTGTTTGTGATATCTTTGCCCATTCAAGATTAATTCATAATCCATCGTGGATTTTGAAGTGTGTTTAGGATCATTATCCATTTGTAGAAGCCATCCTCTGTTTAACTTCAGCTTTTTCACAGATGGCATCAAGTTAGCGTCCAAACTTTGCTGAAATTTTATTGAATCCATTTTTCCTTCTAGTCATGAAATATTCCCTGTGCCGCTGGCTGCAATATAACCCCAAAGCATGATTGATCCACCCCCATGCTTAACAGTTGGACAGAGGTTCTTTTCATTAAATTCTGTGCCCTTTCTTTTACAAACGTACCTTTGCTCATTCCGACCAAAAACCTTGAACTTCATCGGCCCACATAACTTGTTTCCACAATGCATCAGGCTTGTCTATATGTTCATTTGCAAATTTCAAATGCTGATTTTTGTAGGACGTAGAAGAGGTTTTCTTCTGATGACTCTACCATGAAGACCATATTTGTACGAGTATCTACATATAGACTAATAAAGTAAAATATGCACATGAACCTATACAAAACAGAAAATGAAAATAATAGAAACATTTTAGAGGGTGTGACTGTGTGACTGGTGATACTTTTTCCCCAGTGCAACATAGAAATGTTTGATGGAAGAATGTAAAGCATGTTTGACTTATGGAGTTAATATTTGGGTCACGTGTGATCAAAAATTAAAAAGAGAATGAAAGTTCTTCCTCTGCTTTTGTGAAAAGGACAATTTTCTGGTGTTCAGCAGAACGCAAATCATTTCACTTTAAATTTAAAATTGCCCCATATGCAGAACTTTTCCTCAAATCTATTTATGGTAAGCAACTGAACAACAGTGTGGCAGGAGTAGTTGTTTGAAGAATGAACGCAATACCACAGCCGATTTTCCCACCTAAACATATCTGGCCAATTACTGATGAAAGAAAGCAGACTGAGGTAACATTACAAAACAAACCTCACATGCAGCAGCCTTGAGGCCTAGTTCATGTACACAGGTATTTTTGAAGAGTTCTTTTCCTTCTATGTACCAAAAAATCCCATCCATGCACAATTCATTCTCACTCCCAGTGCGTCAAAAAGTGACACTTGGTTAGGTGCCTTTGGCATCTGCTACTGATGCAATAAGTCTTCTTTAGCGACTAGCCAACTGGCGTGATTTTTAAATGCGCTTGGTCGTGACTCTTGGTATCACTTACATACTTTATGTACGTTTAACTGAAATGCGGCACAGGAACGGGACAGTTAGGTTTAGGAAATGATGGTTGGTGGGGTTACAAAATGTACGTTTTAGTGACACGTGGGACAAGAACGGGACAGCAACCCAGGTCTCCTGGGTGAAAAACCTGTGTTGTTGTCACTTTTAACACTACATCCTCTTACAGCACCGTGGTCGAGCTAATGCTGTGCCCGGTGCAGTCCATACAGATGCTAAGGGGTGATTTTGACACTTAGAAAGACTGACTCTATTTGACGAGTTGAGAATGAGAAAGGGTTGCCAAGCAAGCACCGTTTTTAAAGAAATCTCCGTCCGTGAGTCGCTGTCAAGAGCATAACCAACCAACAGGTAGCCATATAACAAACCAACTGTTGGCCAAAAAAGCTATTACAGGAAGGCTACTTCAATCAATCTCTTTATAGTGCACTATGATGCCTCTGTCACCAATACAGTAACAATACATTTATGTGTAAACATGTACAAAGTCATGCTAGCAATGTTAGAACAGACACTATTTTGGCTATTTTAACCATTTCAACAACATGTTGCCTCAGTTGTTATGCCTCACAAAGGATATAAGACATTCACACGTTTTCCCTGTCTACACACTTAAAACAGGGTTTTAGAAAATCTTCACCCTGAAAGGCATTATCAAATATCAGTTGTCAGTGACCTAAATGCAGTTTGCACGTAGACGTAAGGCAAAGATAAAGCTATGTTTAAAAAAATACCAATGCACTTGTGGACCAGGCCTTAGACACCTCAAAGTTGGACATCAGTCTAATCTGACAAGCTAGAGCACAAGTGGTCAGCCTTGTAGTGTGATCTGCTCACAGTGTGCATTGAAGCAATAGAGTGGCAGTGTTGCATAGCAGGATAAAGTGATGGCGACACAAAGGAGATAAGACAGAACCGTTTCAGGCCAAGTGTGGGCACCAAGAAAAGAGGTAATGGTAAGTTTTTCATATTGAAGTATAATGATAAAATTAACAATTATATTATACAGTGTGCACTTGAACTTTCCATTAATTTGAATTAGCCCGTATTTTAACATTAGCAACACTTTGTCTTCATTTATTTCTTGTGCTGTTATGTTAAGCTAATAACACATATTGATTAAGTTTTTCTCTCAGTCTTTCCTACTAATTTTGTCTTTTGTATTCAACATCTAGGCTATTATGCACTTCTTCTTATGAGTTCTTGACCTTTTGAACACAAATCTATTTTCCTTGCAATATTATTCATCTTAATTTAAAAAAAGAACAAAGCCCTTTCCATTAGGCTACATATAATGTTTAGATTTATGCATGGCGAATAGTGTGCTTGACTACCAAAATAAATGCATAAAAACGTTACACATTTACTTTGTATATTTGCATGTTTTCTTTTTCTTAACACATTCAAATAAGTCAAAGACATCTCATTTGTTCTAGTTTTCCCTAGGTATCACCATATTCTTCGTCAGCCACATGGCGTTATAAAAGGTGATCCAGACAGTGTAGCTCTAAAGACTCAGCTCCAGTACGTTTTTAAACAGATCTCGGTCCCAGTTCTCTCTCAGGACTAAAACATAGCAAGCAGAGTGGAGTTCATTTCTGACTATCACATTATCAGTGGCAAAAATTAAAGTAATAAGAATCAAGCAGAATTAGCAGTCAGTGTAGCCAGCCACACACTCCGCTGAGCTCCCTATCCATATATGTTAGTCCTTATACAAACAGCCTCATTACTGGATTTGAAAGACCCTGATGGTTCACTAACAACAGCATTAATAAGTAGTTTATAGGTCAAGCGTTTGATGCACTTCATCAGAATGGACCTTTGATTTGCAGAGTCACGGCCGGCTTTCACGCTCGGTGCGGCTTATACGGATTGGTTCACTGCCAGAAGAGCAAGCTCAGAACAATGGGCTACACCTTGACCCCTCACCCCAGGGCTCCCTCACCAGAGCTCACTAATTGGCTGCTCCCCCCCCGACTGTGTTATCCATTCCAATTACAGCCCAGTGTTTGCATGCTGCTCAGCACTGTGGAGAGCTGCAGCCAGATCAGGCAGAAATGAGGGGGTCAGACACTGCAGCAAAGATATAACTTATTGCATCGTCATTCTCCTGCTCCAGCTCGTGCTTTTAGATGATTTTATTTCAAAATGGCACAAAAACAAATTCCCCATCATCATCTCTATTATCAAAGGCAAGGCTACTCTGCACTAAACCAAACACCCAGGTGCTGCTTAAGACTTGAGATATGCATTCATAGGTTAAAAGGGACATGTTTAACTGTTTTTCTTCATTGCATCTATTGGGTTGCTCTTGTTACTTTGTAGAATATTTCAAGTTGATAGTTTGCATATAAAACGCTATGTTCTTTGTAAATGATTTAGTTTTTTTTAAAGTTAAAAGTCCCAAAATATATACATTTTGCTTTTCTCGACATGGAGCATGGCTCAGGCAAAACACTAAAATCAGACTTGATTGGCATCAGCTGCTTGATTGGTGCTTCACCAGCTGCTTGCATACCAGCTGACTCATAATGTCCACTCATATTCATGCAGGTGCACAGCACAGCCATTATAGCATGACACTTTTAACACTAGCCTATTAATCTGCTGAGTCACTCATACTACCGTTCGCAGCTGCAGCTCCCTTCACCGACTTGACCTCCTCTTCGTGTGCCAAGTGTGTTTCATTTTACTTAGATCTTATGTTCATTTAAGTGTTAATTAAGCGATAATTAGTTCTTCCAGCAGAATCATTGTTGCTGTTCGCATTCTCACTCAAAGAGCAGAAATTTTTTTTTAAAGTTATTTCAAGTGACTCATCTCTAGATAAAATCCAAATGCAATTTTATACACTTGTACACTTCTAATCCGTCTGTAATTTCTCAGGCTTGGGTTAGGGGTTAGGGGTATCTCTGTTGGCCAGATACCAAATCTAATTGTAATCCATTTGTACTTTCACAAGCTAGGGTTAGGGGTTAGGGTTATCTCTTTTGGACAGATAGCAAATCAAATCCATCTGTAATTTCCAAGGCTAGTGTTAGGGGTACCTTGTTGGCCAGATACCAAATGTAATTGCAATCCATCTGTAATTTCCCAGGCTACGGTTAGGGGTATCTCTGTTAATTGTTAGGGGTATCTCTGTTAGCCAAATACCAAATGTAATTGCAATCCATCTGTAATTTCCCAGGCTACGGTTAGGGGTATCTCTGTTAGGTGTTAGGGGTATCTCTGTTAGCCAAATACCAAATGTAATTGCAATCCATCTAATTTCCCAGGCTACGTGTAAACCAGCATAAGCCCCACTCCAGTCGACCGTAAACTGTTTGCATACTAAGAATTAGCATTGAAGTTACAGCAATTACAGCTAGCTAATAAGTATCTTTAAACTAACACCAACCGAAGATATCAGTAGGATACTTTTTATTTGCCTTACTAGCCCTGATGCTAGCTTAGCTACTGCCGTCGGTAGGCCCCTGAGAGTCTCTCCCTTTGATAACCAAACATGTCTTGGATTTGCAGCATTGTGTTGTTTTAGTTGCATTTACACTTATTTGATATCAGAAAGCTATCTGATCTGACATACATGAAGTGGCTAAGTGAATATTAACTTTGGTACACTTTACTGATATATTTTGTTACTTTTACTTTGAAAACAGGACTTTTACTTGAAATACTGTACATTATGAATGATTGAACTTTCTGAATGACTCTTCACCCCACTGGGAGAGAAAGATAGGTGATGCATGGGGGAATGGAATGAAACATAGAAGGAACAGCAGGGTTCAAAATCCATTCGGAGCTGGGAGACATCTGTCTCCCCGAAAAAGAATTGGGTTAAAAGACAAATGAAGGACAAAGGTGAATGTGAGGGAAATGGAGAGAGAAAGAGAGAAAGAAAGAAAGAGAGAGCAAATAAGAAATCCTAACAGAGAAATGAGAAGATGGAAGTGAAAATGAATAAGTGCGGACAGTCAGTGAGTGGTCTGATCAAGAGGACGGGCTCCTATCACACACACATGCTGTCAGTGCAGGAAGGAGACAGGCCTGATGGATTTGTATGATAGATGTGTGGACGCATGGAGCCACGGCCCCAGCTGCTGGGCTTAATGAAATGTGTCCCACTACAAGATAGAGCGCTCTGATTTAAACACATCCTGCAACGCTATTCCTCTTCTCCCTAATACAGCCAGAAAGAGTCGGCGGCACCATCAAGCCTATCTCTCTCTCTCTATGTTTGTCTTCCTATTTGAAAGTCAGCTTTTTTCCATTTGGAACCAATCTGCTGTCTCTTGCCTCATCCTGAACTGAATCATGCTGCTATTCTGTGCACCTGTAGATCATTGACAAGGCAAACTAGATCTAACATGCGCTTTGTTGTTTTTTGTTTTAAGGCCGAGTATAATCTTCTGCTCCAGCGCCCCCTCAGCATTTGGTTTAAAGGTGTTCATTCTAAATCATCATTTTCTTACCTGAGAACATAGAAATAACATACCAGACTATATAATTAGAATGAGAGAGGGGATTAAAAGGGTTTTCTTCTACTTTAAACACTGGCTCTCATTTCTTCTCCCCTGTGGCATCCATGTTTCCCTGTAGCCTCCTCTCCTTCCTTACTCATGTCCCTCTCTGTCACTTTGCCCTCCTCCTGCCTCTCTTTCTGTGTGTCTTGTCCCTCGGGGCTTAGTAGTCCTGTTTTTCTGCAGGAGTTCAGGGCATAAGGCCAAGGAGAGTCCTTGTCTGCCAAGTATTTATAAAGCTTTCTGCCATGTCAACAAGGACAGACTGTTTCTAAAATTCCAACATCACTGGTCACCTTTTACTTGAAGGCTTATACGATCAGTGTCCTTCGCCTGCCTCATCTGTGTGTACATGTCTGTGTGCGTGAGCATGTGTATACGTGTATTTGTGTGGACGGGCTTGCCGAAAGCCCCGTTTCCTCCCCGGAATAATTGATTTAACAAATTGCCGGCGATGTTTCATTCTGAGGAAGTGACGGGAGAGCAAAGCGGGGAGACAGTGCCAGGAGATTAATTAGGAAACAGAGTCATCTTTATGGAAATTAAATGCATCCTCTGATGATAGCCCTCCTTCACCATCAGTCTTCCGGGTAGTGTCCCTTGTGCATGATAAAGCACTAGGAGGCCTCCAGAACATCATAGGGATAACTGCCGGCGCCAGAACTCCAGCTCCCACTTTCATGGGTGATGTGTTTTGGGCTACATCAGTGGAAAGCAGTGAACCCAGAAAAAACAGCTGCTCCTGAAAACAATGCAGTATCCTCTTCCGGGGAGAAAAATGCAGTAGAAAAGATTTGCCTGCATTAAAACCTCAAGCTCATATCTCGCACAGCCAGTCCCTGCATATGTGCATGTGGCAGCATATACCAAGCTTCCAAGAACTGCATGAATTGCACGAGTGCACAGGGTAAAACTGGTATCCATTACGTGTAGTGCATACTTTCATATGGCACTGTACCCTTATGATTGTAAGTGTGGGATTAACTCTGCTCAGCACGCAGCTCTTCAACAACTGGTCCTCCTGCTTGCTTGCATGCATAGCATACCGGACAGCCCTGGTTGAACACAACACAATTAGTCAGAAAGAGAGACTCAAATAGCATCACTAACAGAAAACCCAGAGGATCAATATGTATTTGTATGTCTGAACTGATCTGCAGAATGTCTCTTCTTTTTTTTCTCTTTCCGTTTTCCTGACTTGGTTTGATAACAGCCCAGATCTACCTCCTCTCAAATTTCACAATAGATGACTCGAGGTAGGTCAATACCAGAATCTAAATCAATGCACACAAGGGTAGTTTCAGGCTTGCCTCATGTGTCATAAAGCTTTGTTTGATGGGAATACATTCACGATTATTCAGTAGAGTGCAACCTAAAAAAATGGTACAAAGTCAACAGAAGATTACAGATACACCCGCACATCATCCTGACACTTTTAATAAGTAGAAGGGCACTCCCCAAAGGCCAAATGCCCTATCTCACAAAATGATCATGCCACCAAACAAACCAAACCTAAAATCCAACCTCCTTGGTGGAGGAAATACTTATTTACTAATTATCATTACTAAAGGTTGAACATTTCAACCATCAATTCGCAGTCTGTTAAAACCTGCATTTACTATAGTGAAGCATTACTTCCTTTCGTCCTTGCAAACCTTCATTGAATAAATCAAACTAAATTAAACTGCCAATCATCCAACAAAAGAAAGAGACTTAACGGCTTAAATGCTTCAGACAAATTTTACAAGTCAAGTGGTACTTTGTGGATAAATTCTACCACAGGTGGTGGAGCGAAATCTCCAACATGATTGCTCTGACCTGGTAGAAGTTTTCATTGGCACAAAATAATTAGAATGCTTACAATTAACAGAACTTCTCTAACGCCATGTTTTGCTTTTAAAAAAAGTTTTAAAAATGTTATATAACCCTGGCCTTGGCTGAGTGGTTCACACTGTAGATCCCAAAGGCTGCGACTGACATTTTTACAGTTTCCGAAATGAAAATCACATAATTGCCATTTAGCTAATTTAGAGTTTTCTCCAGAGAAAGATTTCCATAACATCTCCTCCTCAAGGGCGTGAGAGCCTATAGAATGATCAGTGCAAAGTGTCCTTTTATGTGTGTGTTAATGTTCCGACGAGCTCATGTGATCATGCAAAACTGGAGAAACAAAGGGACAATTAGAATAACCATCATTACGCCCTAATCATCTGGGGTTGCACACCGAGAAATGGTAATTAGGATGGTGCCGAGTTTGCCCATCCCCAGGGGTCCGGGAGCATCTCTGCTGCACTGCCTCCCAAGCTGTTTTTGTGTCTAACTGTGCCATTTCTGCTTCAAACTCCCTCTGCTCCCCCTCTCTGTATCTATTTCATTTTTTCCTCCTCCTTTTATTGTCGCTGGCTACCCATGAGATTGTCTGTTGTTTCACTGTGGAAGATCTTTCAGGTGCAATCTCTCCCCTGGTAATAAGTGTTTTGACAAGCACCAGGTTGGAGAAATGCTGAAGTCCGATGAGTGGAGAGAAACACCCCAAAACAGTTTTTTGCAGCAGTGTCCCAAGGCTTATTTTCCGCTGTGGCTGTGACTGTGACTGTGTGTGTGTGTCGGTCTCACTGGGTGTGCAACAGTCATTTAGCAGAGTGCAGAACATTCATTTTACGGATTTAGAAATAATTAAATTAATCTAATTGGCAACTATTTCTCACATATTCAGAAAGTGCAGACCGATAACATAGGCCAATGGAGTAGGTTAAGACCTGAGACAATGAACACATGGACAAATCCGTAGATACAGAATGTCAGTTCAATCCATAATTAGCTGTTGTTGTTGTTACCAGTTGTGTAGTATTCTGAGACTTTAGAGTAAAGGTTAAACTAAGAGATAAGTGGACAACTTTACATGGCCATGGTGTAATGTAATAATGTATGTATGTATGTATAATGACTCCCCTTAAACTCCACTGTGAGTTGTCTGTCATAATTTTTTTATAGCCTTTAAATAGGTAAACTAAGTTGCACTTAAAGTATATCTAGTACCTTTCCATGTGCTTTCATAATTAATACATTTTCAGTTTTGACACATACAGTACTTAATTCATTAATGATATATAATTACAGTAGTGCAATTTAAAATATGCTGAAATACACGTTAGTGCACTTGGCTGCACATGTACTGTACTGTGTATATATACATACACCTACATACATCGTCAATAATGGTTAAGTAGATCCTTTTGAACTTGTAATTTTTATATAAATGAAATACCTCTTCAAAGCAATATTTACTATATAGCTGCACAGTCAAGTGTATATTTTACATGGTTAATTATCATATGTTGATAATACTTTAAGCACAATGATAGTATGTTGAAAATAGCACAGTTTAAGAAATCATTCCACTCTAATGAGTACAATCACTATTTTCCTTTTCATACTTACACTATTTTAATAATACTTGAACTTTGACATGGGTGTAAACAGTGGTTATCAGCCTCATAGATATGGATAAGTAGGTGCCTGATACTCCTGTTAGTATAGGTTCAGAAGGCTGTTATTATCCGTTCATATGCTAAGGCTTGCTGAGTTTCAGTCTTTTAATTCTTCTCCCTACCTTTGACAGCTCACCAATGAATGATAACTGCCTACTGAGTACACTAGAAGGTAGAATAGAGCCCTCCCACCTCATATCTATGGTAACCAATGATGACCCTTATGTTTGATGTAGTGTAAGTGTGTCTAATATGCATACACTGATCATTTAGATAGACTAATTGCAATTCCTTGAATAATTAGGTCCTTTGAAATGCAAGTTTGTTGGTCCATCCGTTATGTCATGATTAACACTCTGCTTCTACACCTGCAGAGACACATCAGCGATGTCTCATAAGACAGCACCTCTTGGTCTCTTTCAATTACAATGGGTAAGGCAACAACCACTCCATTTACAGCCTCCGATACAGGCAACAATTCTCCTTCTTTTCTAGTTTGCAAGCCCCAGATATTGACCTACATTCTCATCTTTCTGCGGTTGCAGGTACAAAGTGTTTGTCTGGAGCTGATGAATGATCTAATACAATCACATAATTCCCTGTGTTGATTAAGTATTACCTAGGAGTGTTAATCAAATGCCCTCCTTCAGTGTTTCAGCTGTTCTGCCCTCTTTGTTGTTGCTAAGTCAAACGTTTCCAAGATTTAAGAACTGGGGGTGATCCATGTCGATGTGAACGATCGAGGGGAAGGGTCTTTTGACACAAGTTCAAGTCAAATCCTCTTTTCAAGTCAGGAAGTGAAGTCCTTTTTTTTTGTCAAAAGGAAACGTCTCACAAGCATCTGAACAACAATGAATTCCCAGAACAAGACAGCCATAAAATAACAAGCACAACACTAAATGAAGAACAACTTATTGTGAATAACAGCCGCTCCAATGCACACACTCAAACTTGTAAGCACACCCAGAGAGAGAGAGAGAGAGAGATATACATGGGAGATGGACAGATGCTAAGCCAGAAACAAGCTAAATAAGTGATGAAATGGTCTGCTCTCAAAGAAGAGAGAACATGTGTGTAGAGAAAATGTGTAGAGAAGCAGACTCCAGACCAGATATTCTGTGCAAAAAAAATGTCCCAGTCAATTCTGTCCCTGTTCATTTTCAGCCAATAGTCATTGACAGCTATTTAAGTACTTTGCTGTTTAGCTTATGTACACACATTCTGCTAACCATTAATTAAAAACCATAATATTTAAACACACACACACACACATTCATTTTCACTTGAGGTGTGTATTATCTTCTCTGATTAGAGGACTTTCTTTAGCTGGTGGTTAGTCTGACACTCTCTCTCGAGTGTCTGTCAGGATCCAACCTCTCGGGGCACAAGTGAATAAATTGCGATGGTTGATTTTATTGTTACAAAGAGAAAACAACTTCTAAATGTCAAACTGAAAGTGACAGTAATTATTGTAGAACAGGGATGTCTTCTGCCTACTCTGGCAATATTAAACTAATGCCACTTGAAATGTTTTAATCACATTGGCAGCAATGATTAATAATTGAAATGGCCTCAAAATATCAGCTTTACAATGCATAGAAATAGAGCTCAGAAATTAAGAATAACAAAGCTACTTAGCACATACAAAAGGATAGATGAAAAGGTACATATATAGGTTTATTATTATTAATAATAATAAAGAATAATAATAATTATACAGCACAAGGTGCTTAACAATAAAGGGGATATAATGCTATCATTAAAACACACTTGATTATAAGTTAAAATAATACAAAATTGAAATAACATAATAAAATAGGATACAACCAATTCACCACATGAGATAAAAAATAATAAACACCACTGAATGATAAGTTAGACATTAAAATCTGTGCCCATATTTGCACCATGCACATCTGTAAACACTGCAGCAGCATATACAAAGTATCCATTCTCTTTTACTCTGTTCTTTTAAACACCAATGATGCAACCTCTAGTCTAACAATTTCTTCACATAGCAAGTTATGAAGCACTAGCAGTAGAACTCAGTTATACACACTGTTTGAAATGTCAGTACACTTAAATTGAAGTAAAAAAAAACTAACATTGGCTAAAGGTCATGATAATTACCGTACAGTACTTTTGAGCCATCGTTGAGATACCCTCTCGCCTTTCATCCATATACCACTATTGCTTTTTTGTCAATTATGTGTTGGTTTACGTCATTGTTTCCCCTGGCAACACTGCTATAGCGTAGGAAGTGCAACATTCTCTTATTGGCAGCAGATCCAGATCCTTAGTCCTCTGGAATATAATAACTAATACATGGCACCTTATGGTGACAGGTTTGCTATAACATATATTACCTAAGCATGTAAATACAATGAAACAGTGAACATCTAGTAATATTTCAGATCATTTTCAGAAAAACAAATTGTGAACTAGGAGTAAAGACAGTCCTATTACAGTTTTTCTCATCTTCTTTTGCTAATGAAAACTCTGGCAGGCATATCTTGGAGAAAGAATATCCTCTATTAATTTCATGGCGCTCCCTCTTTATTGGTCCACCCACAGAACCCAAATGAAATAACCCTGTCAGGTTTAATTCTAGTAAGACATTGCTCTTCTAGCACAAAGGACACACACCCTTAGGTTACCGAGGTATACTTTACGCATAATAATCAATCAGGGCTTTTGCTTAGCGTTTCTGCGAAGCTTTACAGTGCAAACTATAATCCTTAGAAAAGTCATGGAACAGGAACAGAGATTGCAGTTTTTGGGGAATTGGATAAAGCATGTACGCAAATCGAAAGAACCAGTCGACACCTAAATACAGATTTCTTTGTGTGGATAGATGATTTACATGTCAGAGTTCAAGGCCTGTTGTCCTAACATATATGAGCTATGTATGTACACCAAAAGGTCAGAGTTTAGTCCACACTGCGGATGGAATATGCCTTTTGTATTGGTGAACTTGTTGCTCCTACTGATCGATTTAAAGCAGGTTTGTTTACCTAAGTCTATAAATACAACATAGTACATTATTTATTACCAAGATCTGGATTATTAATGCTTGTTTGCAGAGGATTTTAAGGATCCACTGGGGACTGTATGGGAGCTGCGCCTTCACGTCCTTGGGAAAATAATCTATACCGGTAGGAGCTAATCTTGATTATGAAATGACTTTTCATTCTACTGCATATCTCTCTCTTTCCTTGTGTTGCAGCAGATGCCATGCTCGCATGTGGCTCTCCCTGTGCACAGAGGTGTGCGGGTGAGGGGTCGGCTTTACTAAAATATCATGGCACGATTATCGTTACAATTACCAGATGACTTTAGCCGGTAATAACCCCTACTCCTCCTAAGTCTTCCGACTGGAATGAGGGCAATCCTTATTATTGTTAGGAAAGTGCAACCTCTTTTTGTAAAGCCCAGGGGTGGGCGCAGATCTCCTTCAGGCAGCTCTTGTGTGCCGTTGAAGCAGGACAGACAGGAAGGTAAGTCGAGAGAAAAACTGGGTCAGGTTGGTGACTGGAAAAAAAATTGTTCTTTAAATCATCAGCGGGATGTTATCAGTGTTAGGCCATTGAGCAATGTTTGTTCAGATCCAACATCTCTTATTATGTATTTGCAGCTCAACATAACAGTTGTCTACTTGTTCTCCCTCTTGTTACAACTTTTTTCTTTAAGGTTATTTTCAGACACTTGGATGATAGTTTTGTAAATCTGTCTACATATTCTTCTGATTTTCCGTAAATAAAGAAGCATCTTGCATCATCTGTTTTTACTCCTCTATATGTGAAAGGTTCACTCATACTGCAACCTCTTTGAGTCCTTAGCTGCTTTAAGCTCTTCAGCGGTCTGTGTTTACTATATAGTTGACTCCCAAAGGTTCCCATTAACCTCCTCACATGAAACTGTAGACAGCTGTTTCTTGCAAACAAGCTCAGACAAATCGACAGTTCCTGCCTTGTTGCACCACCTGCCCAGCATGAAATGGCAGAGAACATCCATACCCAAGTCAACCATCTGTAGCAAGACAAAGAGGTATGGGAGCAAACTAGAGCTCAAAATTGAGTGGTTGTTAGATGTGCCCTTGTCCAGTGGGCAGAAAGAGAGCTCCACTTGGATGCCCATGGCAGTTCTGCTAGATGTCTAAGAAACGGAAATGTTTTGATTATTTTGGTATTTTTAGACTCTCTCTCTCTTCCTTTCTAGTGTTCCATATTATGGTGCCATGCCTTTAATTGTCCAGTGTGTATAGAGGACTTTGGGGCAATACATTATTCTTTCTTGTGGTATGGATGCAATGTCTCTGGGCTTTCACATGCAGTAGTACCTAATTTGTGATGGCTTTATTATTTTTTCCCCTCTATCATTCTTTGCAGGTCTCCTGTATATTATGTTCAGACCTCATTATGTGAGCTGGGAGTTCCCTGGAGGAATTGGCTGTGTTTGTGCAGCAGTAGGGAGCTGGCTGCCCTTGGAGTGTTTTCCCCAGAGTCTTGAGTTTCTGGGGGTTTCAACTTCTGTTTTACGTTGAGTTGCTTATGAACTCGGCAGCCTGCTGCTATGAGATGGGAACTTGGAGTTATGAGCACAGAGCACTCAAGCGGTTACTTTATAGCAAGCCAAAGTGACATGTAGCCTGACATGTAAGCTGTTCCGAGCTCTAACACACTTTTGAATAAGTCTAAAAGGACAGCAGCATCAAATATAGTGTCTGACTACTTCAAATGTTTACTGTAGACAATGTGCAATGGCAAAACCCAAAAAAAATGTCCCACTTTGGATCCTGTGTAGAATGTGGCCCTCAGAGTTCCAGAAGGCCTGACTAACATTGGTGAGTCCTTCCCAAAGTGGACAGTCTAATCTTATGTTGCTGTAGGGCATTGCATGTCAACTCTTACATGATTTTTAAGTGTATGACCTCACATGGCCTTAAATGGATTTAAGGGGAGAGTTACAGTCAATTTGAATTCAGTATACAGTGGGGCTCATACGTTTGGGCACCCCATGTAACAATTTGTATTAGTGTGCATAAATAAGCCAAGAAAAGATGGAAAAATCATCAAAAGACATCAAATGACAGATTAAACATTCATATAATATGTCACAAGACGTTAGATTTTTTAAAAAATAACAGAAAACAAAAAAATGGCGCCCACTTTATATGACAGGCACTTAGGAGATTATCCACACAATTTTTCCCCGGCCTTAATTTAAGGCCAGCCTTTTTGTTTTGTATCGACCACGCCCCCGGCCACTATCAGAGGCCTGCCGTTTAATTGGCTACTGGTTTAAATCTGAAGACTTATGTAGTATGGGACACAGCGCTTATCTTCCTTTATTTTTCTAAACATGGTGCTGAAATGTTTAAACCCAGTACCAACCCATGTCTATATCCATGGAGCTGAAACATACACACTGAAAAAGTCATATTCCCCAATGAGCCTAAAAGTACACCACCTAACCCCATGGTGTCTCTATCCATGGTGCTGACATGGTTAAAACCAGTCCTAACCCCATGGTGTCTCTATCCATGGTGCTGACATGGTTAAAACCCAGTCCTAACCCCATGGATTCTCTATCCATGGTGCTGACATGGTAAAAAACCCAGTCCTAACCCCATGGTGTCTCTATCCATGGTGCTGACATGGTTAAAACCCAGTCCTAACCCCATGGTGTCTCTATCCATGGTGCTGACATATTGAAACCCAGTCCTAACCCCATGGTGTCTCTATCCATGGTTCTGAAATAGTTAACACAGTCCTAAACACATGGTGTCTCTATCCATGGTGCTGAAATAGTTAACACAGTCCTAACCACATGGTGTCTCTATCCATGGTCCTGACATGGTTAAAACCCAGTCCTAACCCCATGGTGTCTCTATCCATGGTGCTGAAATAGTTAACCCAGTCCTAACCCCATGGTGTCTCTATCTATGGTGCTGAAATAGTTAACCCAGTCCTAACCCCATGGTGTCTCTATCCATGGTGCTGACATATTGAAACCCAGTCCTAACCCCATGGTGTCTCTATCCCTGGTGCTGAAATGTTTCAATCCTGCTTCTCATTCTGTCTCTCTGCTGTTTAAATTTCAGCTGAACACATGTAACAACACACACACAGTGCATATCAAATGCTACTTTTGTCTTTTTCGGTGATTTAATCACTCCTTTAGTATTCAGTTTCTTTTGTTTTATTCACCCCATAACAACCTGAAACAACCCTACATACCAAACCTCCACAGTTTTCCGTTTAATTTTCTTAATATACTGTAAATATTTAAAAGTCATATCCCCCAATGAGCCTACAATTATAACCCCTAAGTTATTTCATTTGTTCAATTTGCACACAAACACTTTTTCCATGTCTCCTATTTCTTTTCCCTGATATTTTTTGGGCTGAATCCAATGGAACCAGAATGTACATGTACCGTGGTCTGCAAATGTTTGGGCAACCTTGTTAATTATCATGATTTTCCTTCATAAATCGTTGGTTCTTAGGATAAAAAAAATCAGTTAAATATATCATATAGGAGACAAACACAGTGATATTTGAGAAGTGAAACGAAGTTTATACAATTTACAGGAAGTGTGCAATAATTGTTTGAACAAAATTAGGCATGTGCATAAATTTGGGCACCACAATCAAAAAAAATAACTCAATATTTAGTAGATCCCCCTTTTGCAGAAATAACAGCTTCTAAAAGCTTCCTATAGCTTCCTATGAGAGTCTGGATTCTGGTTGGAGGTATTTTGGACCATTCCTCTCTACAAAACACCTAATTCATTCAGGTGTGATGGTTTCCGAACATGGACAGCTCTCTTTAAATCACACCACAGATTTTCAATAAAATTCAGGTCTGGGGACTGAGATGGCCATTCCAGAACGTTGTACTTGTTCCTCTGCATGAATGCCTTAGTAGATTTTGAGCAGTGTTTAGGGTCATTGTCCTGTTGAAAGATCCAGCCCCGGCGCAGCTTCAGCTTCAGATTCCCAGTCCCTGCACTGGCCACACAGGCCCACAGCAGGATGGAACCACCACCAAATTTTACTGTAGGCAGCAGGTGTTTTTCTAGGAATGCTGTGTTGTTTTTCCTCCATGCATGACGCCCCTTGTTATGTCCAAATAACTCAATTTTAGTTTCATCAGTCCACAGCACCTTATTCCAAAAGGAAGCCGGCTTGTCCAAATGTGCTTTAGCATACCTCAAGCGGCTTTGTTTGTGATGTGGGCGGAGAAAAGGCTTCCTCCGCATCACTCTTGCGTACAGCATCTCCTTGTGTAAAGTGCGCGCAATAGTTGTACGATGCACAATGACTCCAACTGCAGAAAGATCATGTTGTATGTCTTTGGTTCTGGCCTGTGGGTTGACTTTGACTGTTCTAACCATTCTTCGCTTCTGTTTATCCGTGATTTTCCTTGGTCTGCCACTTCGAGCCTTAACTTGAACTGTGCCTGTGGTCTTCCATTTCCTGACTATGTTCCTAACTGTCGAAACAAACTGATATCTCTTAGACAGCTTTCGGTATCCTTCCCCTAATTCATGATGGTGAACAATCTTTGTTTTCAGTTCATGTGACAGTTCTTTTGAGACTCCCATATCGTTACCTTCATAATTGGTTCTCATAATCGGGTTCACCTTTTGAAAGGGTCACTGAGCTTCCCAAACCAATTTTGAGACAATTGGTTCAGAAATCAGTAAAATGACAACAGTGGCCAAATTTATGCACATGCCTAATTTTGTTCAAACAATTATTGCACACTTCCTGTAAATTGTATAAACTTCGTTTCACTTCTCAAATATCACTGTGTTTGTCTCCTATATGATATATTTAACTGATTTTTTTTATCCTAAGAACCAACAATTTATGAAGGAAAATCATGGAAATTAACAAGGTTGCCCAAACTTTTGCAGACCACTGTAATAGTACGACCACCGTTTCCTACACTTTTGAATACATTCACGGGGTGAGCACACTGCATTTGAGTGTTGCATTTAAATTGTCCCTGTGTTTCCAAGTGAAAGGTTTTGGAATATCTTGACAAAGAACAAAAACGAAAACTATCTTTTTCTTGCTTCTGATGCCAACATAGATGCATTTTAACTGAATGTCAATGTGGATAATTGTCTAATGACTGGGAGTTATTTGAGTTGCTTTTCTAGCTATTACGTAAACAAGATCAAGTGTAGTTTTTAATGAGGAGAGACACATGATAAGACCTCTGGGTTTGAAAACATGCACAGCAAAAGAAGTGAAGTCTGTTGATAATTGTGGATGTGTTTCCTCAATATGCATGAAGCATCAACTTGAAGGATGATCAAATTTGACTTTAATGGCATTAGTTGGAGATTGCAAATTTAATTTACAACTGTAGTTGCTATTAATGTGGTGGTTTACATTAGATATAATTCTGACTCATATGAAGAGGGAGAGATCAGTTGTTGTTGAATGAAAACCATTTGAAGTTTTAATACATTATACAATCTTACAGACAGTGTTTTGCCTAAAGTGCAGCTACACGTGAAAATGCTTTCAAGGTAAAAAATCTAAAAATGTTGTTTGCCTGTACTATAAGATAGATTTATTTTTGCCTTGGCAAATTTAATCTATCTGCCTTTGAGCTGTAGGCATCCTTGTCTCTGGCAACCATGTAACTCTGCTTCTAATGCTGTAGGTAGTTTTTGGCAGCATCCTATTGTCCCCTATCAAACCATCAGGGCTACTCCATCCCCTACAACTGCAGCATAGTCTTTTCTGAACCTGGAGGACTCCCTCTTGTTTTCTGCTCAGGTGCGATGCCCCCCTGAACTGTCACTGGCAATCATTCAGCACAGACATTGGTGAAACTGCCCTGCCTGCTACTTTGAACACCAGGTTGAAATTACTTGCTGTGAGTGCTCTGCTGAAAAACATCCTAGTATGGATTTTCTACCTGGACAGCTGCGAGTGATGCTAGTTTTTTCAATCTGAACTCTGTTGTTGCTCTCATCTTTTCCAACAGCTTATCACAAATTTTCTTTGTTGTGTTGTCTTTCAGCTTCTGGACAATTTAGACAAATATGGGCTTGTGAACTTCCAACCATACCCTATACTACTGTAACAGATACTGTTGTAACAAAAAACAAGTTGTGACTGAAGCAGAGTTAATAAGTCAAATACAGCTAGTCCATTTACTCAGCTAAATAACAAGTGCTTTACTGAAAAGAGTAGTGACAATATATTCACTTTTGTGTCTCTGATAAGTTAAATGTAAATGTACAAAGTGTCATTTTGACATTATGGCCAGAACTAGTTTTCCAAACTTGTGTGAGCTTCAAAAAAGTGAGCTAAACTGTATGTCACGCTTAGCAAAATGAGGACCCAAATGTAGGAGAACAAAAGCTGGAATCAAAAACAGACATTAAACAGGCATTAAACAAATCGAGAAACCAAAGGAAAACAACAAAACACACACACTAGAGGAAACAACACATTACACGGCCAGGAACCAATACAGACATTGCGAGACTGAACCAGGAGGGTGGTACGAGACACAGGTGGCATGAGGGCTGACGAGGAAACAGGTGAACACATAAGGGACTAATCAGACTAAACAGGAAACAAATCCAGACAAAGACACATGAAACCAACCACTGCAAAATACAGGAAGTAAAGAATGCAAACATACACATTGGCTGTTCTCATGAACCCTTTGTTCATATAGCTACAAAATTTAAAGCACTAATTAAGTGCTAAGCATTCCATATATTTATTGCTGTATGCACCCCAATGACAGCTGCTGTATAAGAACACGGCTGGCCGCGTAGTTAAGAGGTCGGAGTGGATTGGTGGGTCAGACAACATAGCACATATAGCACACACAAAATGGATGAGCTACAAATACACATGGAATTGCTGTGTGATGATTATTACAAAAGCCTGGCTGAACATCACAGACAGCAGCTAGCAGCTAACAGGGTGAGCTAGCTACCGGCAGGATAGAGACATGGTAGGTGAATATAAACAATTTCTGAGTTGAAAACACATATTATTGTCACATAAGCGCCCCGTTCATGATGCACAAACACTTTAGTTGTATTTTGTGACTGTGACTGAGGCAGAAATGCACTTGCCCCGACAACTTACTTTTTAACTCAGTGGAAGCTCATACACGTAGCTGCAGATACTCTGTGTTACCTGCCTGCACCATGGATAGAGACACCGGAGAATAAGCTCCCAGAGCTAAGTTAGTAACAAGCATTTCTGGGACATGGATGCACACAGATTGAAAGAGAGTGGAGAGAGGAGCTCCGTATGGCAAAGGATGTCCCCCGGCAGTCTTATAATTAACAGCATGATTAAGAGCCGGTGAAAGGCAAACCTAAGCCTGTTCTATAAGAGGTGGTAGATGAATCTGATGACTATGAAGAGAAGCAGAGAAGAGAAGGGGTGCTGTGTCTGTAGATTTACACCCTCCCCTGCTGGTCTATGCGAATGCTACAATTCCTCACTCTGTAACTATAAGGTTTATCAAAGAGGAGAGTTTTAATTTTACTCTTACATGTGATAATGGGGTCTGCCTCCCAATCCCAGACTGGGAGCTGGTTCCACAGGAGAGGAGCCTGGTAGCTGGAGGCTCTGGCTCCCATTCTATTTGTAGAGACTCTAGGAAACAAAAGTAACTCTGCAGTACTCTAGTGGGACAATACGTTACTATGAGCTCTTCAAGATATGATGTTGCTTGATCATTTAGAGCTTTGTAGGTCATGAGATGGATTTTAAATTCAATCCTGGATTTTACAGGAAGCCAATGCAGAGAAGCTAATACAGGGGAAATATGATTTTTTTTCTTAGTTCTTGTCAGAACAAGCACTGCAGCATTCTGGATCAGCTGAAGAACCTTAAGGGATTTATTTGAGCAACTTGCTAGTAAGGAATTACAATAGTCCAGCATGGAAATAACAAATGCATGGACTAGTTTTTCAGCACTGTTTTGAGACAGAACGTGCCCAATTTTGGCAATGTTACAAAAGTGAAAAAAGGCTGTTCTTGAGGTTTGTTTTAAGTAGGCGTTAAATGATATATCCTGATAAAAAATAACTTTTCTTTTTGTGACAGTAGGGCTGGAGGCCAGGGCAATGGCATCCAGAGTAGCTATATCTTTAGATAATGAGGTTCGGAGGTGTTTAGGGCCCAGCAAAATAACCTCGGTTTCTATAGGCATGCTTAGCATATATAATCATGGAACTGCTAACATGCTTTAACTAAATGACTGGTTTTGTTTGGCTTGATTGATAGGTATAATTGGGTTTCATCCGCATAACAGTTAAAGTTAATTGAGTGTTTCCTAATAATATTGCCTGGAGAAAGCATACATATGGTGAATAGAATTGGTCCAAGCATTGAGCCTTGTGGAATACCATGGCTAACTTTAGCGTGCCTGGAGGATTCTTTGTTAACATTAAGAAATTGAGATTGATCAGATAATTAGGAATTAAACCAGCTTAGTGTGATTCCTTTAAAAAAAAAAAAAAAAATGTTCCAGTCTTAGGATGGTATGGTCAAATGCAGCGCTAAGACCTAGTAAGACAAATACGGAGACAAGTCCTTTGTCTGAAGCAGTTAAAATATTGTTAGTAGTTATCACCACTGTGTCTCTGTGCTATGATGCATTCTAAATCCTGTCTGAAAGTCCTCAAAGTATTGCTATGTAGAAAGTCAGGTAACTGATTGGAAACTACCTTCTAAAGGATCTTGGAAAGAAAGGGAATATTAAAAATAGGTCTATAGTTGGCTAAGACCTCAGGGTCGAGGGTGAGTTTTTTCAGAAGAGGTTTTATCACAGCTACTTTTAATGACTGCGGTACATAACCGGTAATAAAGAAATTCATCATATCTACGTAGTAATGAAGTGTTAACCACAGGTAACGTTTCTTTAAGTAACCTCGTTGAGATGGGGTCTAAGAGACAGGTAGATGGCTTAGTTGAAGAGGCCTTTAACATTAATTGTTGAAGGACTATAGGATAAAAGCTGTCTAAGTATATGTCAGTTATTGCCATTCTTTCTAGGGGTCCTGTGTTTATAGGTAAACTGTGAATTGTATCTCTTATTGTTATAATAGTATCATTAAATAACCTCATTAAGTCATTACTACTCAGAGCTACAGTATAGGAATAGATGGCTCAATAGAGTTGTGTCTCTGAGTAATAATCTGATCTGGCATTTTTAAAGGCCTTCCTATATGTTTTCAGACTGTCTTGCCAATTTGAACGAGACTCTTCTATATTGGTAGAATGCCATTTACTTTTACGTTGTTGCAAGGTTTGCTTTAATTTTTCACTTTGGGAGTTTATACCAAGGTGCTAGTCCTTTGCTTCATCATCTTCTTTTTGAGAGGAGCAACAGAGTCTAAAAATGTCCGTAGTGAGGCCGTAGCACTGTCTACAAAATTATCAATTTGGGAGGGACTAAAGTTAACATAAGTCCTCCGTTATATTAAGACACGCCATTGAATTAAATGCTGATGGAATATCTTTCTTAAATGTAGCTATAGCAAGTCGGATAGACATCTAGTGTAGAAGCTTTTATCTAATTGGTAGTAAGAATCTAAAAGTTATTAAAGAATGGTCTGATAATAAAGGATTAGATTGCCATATGCCAGTACAAGGTCGAGGGTGTGGTTAAAACAGTTTGAGAGGCCTTATGCAAACTCTGACTGAAACCAATTGAATCCAGTTGTGAGTTGAAAACAATACTAAGGCTATCATTGTCAATGTCCACATGGATATTAAAATCAGCTACAATAAGTACTTTGTCTGATTCAAGGACTACACATGATACAAACCGAGAATTCAGATATAATTTCAGAATGTAGACTTGGAGCTCGGTAAACAACAACAAATATAATTGGCTGTAATGTTTTCCATGTTGGATGTAGAAGATTAAGAACGAGGCTTTCAAACAAGTTCTAATTTAGTTTAGGGTTAAGGAATAATTAACAGGCTTGAATCAAAGATGGCTGCAACTCCCTCTCCTCAGCAAGAGCTTTGAGGAATTTGAGTATTAATATGACTGGGTCATATTGGTCGATGAAGAACGTAGGCAATGGTACATAATCGGCAGGCAGAAAACGTGGTCAGGAGTACATACAAGACGTCTGGTAACACTGGAACCATACACTGGGATAAATGCTTAAAAGTGAGACACATGAGGAGCTACAACCATCTGGCAGGGAACATGTGAAACAAAGGGGGTGTATATACACGGAGGATGGGAAGACAACTCCACACAGGTGAATCACATTAAAGCGGGGACAGGTAATCATAAAAGGCGGGGAAACAAACAAAGACAGGAAGACAAGTGAGCAGGAATGTAGATAAATAATTGAATTTAAAAAGAAAACAGGAAGTTCATAAAAACAAACGCTTGATGTGACACATTCAGAACAGATACTAATTAAGGCACACATAGTATCACATAGTGATAGCAAGGTGTGTTTTTTTAAGTATAAAGTATATACTAAATGCACAGGTCAGGGTTTTTACTGATGACTGGGAGGAGGTGATTCACACTGTGTTACTTTTACAAACTTTTACAAGGGAACAACATTTTTTATGTTTCCAACTGCTGGATGCCAAGGTAAATTGTGATCACCCCACCCCCCCACCCCAGATGGGAAACAAGCTACAAGTTTCACCAGCACAGTCATAATAAAGCTCACTCAGAGTCTGTGTCTTACACCTTGTTGTTTTCATAGTTTTAGTTATATTGCATGTATTAACTTCTCTCTCCATCACATTGACGTCAATATTTAATTTGACACAAGTAAGGGCGACAGGGGTCCATTCTCACTAACTGTTACACAAAATCTTTGTCTCCTTGTAATTTGGAGGGTGAGTCCGTGGGCAACCCGTTGCACAGCTAAGTGTCACTAATTATAGGCCAATTTACAAGCTATAAAAAAACCTTCTCATATCCACTTCAATGGGTTCTTGTAATCTGGTGTTCAGCCCTGTTTTCACATCAGCATTAATAAGCCACTTCATGACTATTAAGAGGGCAATATGCAAACTGCACCTTCATCACACTGGTGCCTGTACATGAGACACTGTTATAAAATCAACAAAAAGTTGTCCAGGTTTATATTTCCACTGTAAGTTTTTGTATGTGTATTTTTCAGCTTTCAAAATGTCCTTTTTTAGAATCAGAATCAGAAATACATTATTGATCCCTGAAGAAAAATGCATGACAGAAAAAGCTGTACATGAGTTACACTTCTTGTCCTACAGTGCATCTATGTTTGAAGGAAGACCATTCTCAGTGTGCAGTCTCTTCAATATCTGTTTTAGCCAAACCGAGGCCTTATACAGGCATTTAAAGTCAAACATGTTGTTTGATGGTAACAGCATTGTTTAGAAAGTCATCTAATAACCTAAAATTGATATGTTGTGTCTTCATGGTTTTGTATTGTGTTTGGATGCTTTGTACTCCTGGTTGCAAATTAAATTGCTGTCCTTGTGACAACAAAGGCACAAGCAGGTGCAGGATTTTGATTATCTTTGAAATGGCTCCTACAGCAGGGGCTTATAGGGCTGCTCCTGGAAACTTGTTTTCATGGCAAAACAAACAGTAGCTGTCTTGGAATAGGTTTATATATTTCAAGTCTGTTTTAAAGTGCCTACAAACTTAGTTCCAACTATTAAGCATTTCTTTATAACTTAAAAAAATCAGGGAAATAAGCAAACATCTATGTGAAAATTAAGAGTAAATATCATTGGTGTTATTCAATAGGACACTAAATCTCAGCTATTCTGTCATCACAATTGTGTGGATTCAGATTCAACAGTCCTGGCAAAATGAGCAACCTTGCAATAACATTTGGTTTTTATGCTGTTAAACTCTGATTGGTGAGAAAAGCAATACATCAAAGACAGGTGGTGTTAATGTAGAAGTGGTTTCAGGATCGTTAATACAACATGCATAAACACATGTGCACATATGTATTTTTAGTTATTACAATACTTTTTTTTTTACAAGATGAGGACAGGCATTTCTAACATTGAATGTCAACGTCTCCATGACCAGTATGGAATGATTACAGCAACCAATAACATTGTTAATGTACTCATAGAAATGTTAATTAAGTCAGAAGTACTAACATATCTAAACCTATTTATGTTCAAAATGTGTCATCTATAATGTTAGTTTCTCAATGACTGTTTCATCACTGGTTCTCAGTACTGTGGCATTTATTTTATTCATATTATTTTATCATTTTATTCAATATTTCATTAATGTATTCATTCATTGTATTGGACGGTCAATCCGCTCTATCAGCAATCCCCAAAACTACCATACCTTAAATTCCATACCCCAGTTACATAATACATAGGACTAAAAGTAGCAAGTCAAATAAATTGCAATTCACATTAATGAACCAAATGTCTAAGTTGGTAATTTAATTAAAATAATTTCACAATCCCAATTAACCAACAGTGGCTGTAATTATCCTTGGCTTTGGTGAACAATTCTGAATTGTACCTTCCCCGATAATTTAAAGCTATAATGGTGTGTAATTACCTGAAATAACAATTCTATTAAATCAACCACTTAACTGAGTTGTTCCCTCTAACTATACCAGTAATAACAGGCGGGATAGATGCTTTTAGTTAGTCCCCTGCTATGAATGTGATGCTACCTGCATATTACAACAGCGGGTAATCAGGACTATTTTTGTTCTTTTTAACATGAAGGACTTTGATATACTGCATACCCTCCATGAAATGATATAGAAAATAGTTCTTTCCAGCCCTAAGTTTATCATAATAAGGAGACATATTGTGAATATGGTGCACAGGCTATGAATGCGATAACATGAAACATCAGGTCAGGGAGTTTATCTACTGTACACACGTTAATGCTATCAGCCTTTTGGGTGACAGAAAGGAAAAATAAACATCTTCCACATTGTTTCAAATATCAGATTTTATTTTAGATTGCAGGCTTATATTGTAGTCATATGTTTTTTTTATAGAATGCATCAACAGAAATCCCATAATTACAATTGTGAATAACAATGACAGCTCATAATCTCAGAGATTAGAATAAATTAAATAAAGATAAAACACTTATAAATTCCAGGAATGCTCAGCAGGAACACAAAATGAATTGATTAAAGTAGAGGGATTTCTACTCTAACTGCTTTAAATGACAGGAGACATTGTTTGTCTTTCATTACCATAATGACTCAAACAATTTTAATCTTTGGACATAACATTCAAATCTCTGCGTGTATTTTGTTCAGGCTTCAAAGTGTGTGTGTGTGTGTGTGTGTGTGTGTGTCTGAGGGGCTGGAATTTCAGTGAAAGGGGCTTTCATCAGTGAAAGCAGCGAAACATCCACTGTATTTACATGAACATTTTTACAATTATGAAAATCCTAATGATTTAGGGTCTTAACATTCACATGCTAACACATGTTCTAAGTTGCTAACATGCTAGGCCTTCTACTTTAATGATCTGAAACTGTTAATCAACATTTTAATGTAAAAAAGAAAAGAAAAAACTTGACTTAAACTTTAGTTTATTATAAAAAAAACATTCCTGTTACCAGAAAAAGATACAACACGCTCAAATACACACTAACTATTGAGGGCAGGTTATTTTAAAATGATAAATATGTAAAACTCCTTTCTCCAAAGATCTATAATTAAGAAAAAAGTCTGACAACACAAATGTCATGCACCACTGAGATGAGTTATTGGAATATTGCTGCGCCCTAAATCAGAGGTAAACAGCAGCACATCTTCATCGTAATTTCATGATGTATATTTCATTGAGGAAAGTACCCGTGTGAGCTATGTTTGCCAACTCTGAGAAAAATTGTAAGTGCAAGGATGAAAGAAACACAACACAGAAGAGTTGGGGAGTGATGTTGCAAGAGGAGGAAGAGACAGACTCCACCATTCTGAGAAGTATAGTGTCAGACACTAATGCCTCTGGATAGAAACTCTACTCTAGGGTATTAACTCAAACATGGACGACTAATGCCACGGGATAAAGCGTTCAGCCTCACTTACAGGGGCACAGGCACTCCCAAAGGATCATAGGGCCTGGGCGCCAAGCATTAAATTACCACAGCCTTGCCTGTGTGCCTGTGCCGAGGGATAGACCGGAGGAATACGTGCACAGCTCGAGCCAGTATCTACAGCCTGGAGACTCTTGATTTGAAGATATGTAGTATGGGCAAGGTGCCAATAAAAATATATACTAGAGGAAATAGATTGAGTTTGCTGTGCAGATCTGAGACTAAGCCAGTTAATCACCAACTTAATGTACCAACCATATAACCAAATAATCAGGTGGGCAATAGTGAGCAGTGTCCATTTTTTGCCTTTAAAACTCCATATCAGTATATTTAGCAAGTTTTAGCTCCTTCATTACAAAATGTGTGCACATGCAGTTTTTAATGATGAAAGCTAATGTTTCTTGCTGTCAACATGTCACATGAAAAAGCCAAAACCAACAATGTGTTATTACATCTCTCAACACATCCCACGCATGTACCCAGTCCGTGGCACTCAAGTCAGTTGATTCTAACTGAAGATCTTTAGAAATGTGTCACTGATGTATAGTTTCTATAGTGTTCAATGGAAAAAAGAAGCTGTATAACTCTGATTGGTGATCTAACAAGTGCTCTTCAGCGGGGCAGGTAAAAGTACAAAAAACAAGATCCAAGTAAGTCTTGCTAGAGTGTTGCAGTGGAGAAAAAAACCCAAGGCACACAGAAACCCTCATGAAGATCTAGAAACAATACACGTTGGTCTGTTAGATTACCTAATTGCCTTGGATTTTTTTTTCTTCCTAGGTTTAGGGTTAAGGTTGTCTGCACCACTTAATATCAAACAAGATCTGGATCCTCTTCTTTACACATTGTTTTGATGTCTGAAAAAGACTCAGTAATTCTATATAGTAGGTGAGAACTGTAGCGTTCAAGAATCTGTCCCAAAAATGTATATATTATACATACTGTAAATATCTGGCAAACAGCAGGCACAGCAAATGGAAAATGCATTCACATGTTTAAACATTTTTAAAATCAAATCAATCACTCGATTTGAGTTACAGGTCATCCTTATTAATGAGAGAACGTTTCTGCTCTGCTGCATGACCTGGTAGATAAATCTCACAGCTACATCATGAAATCATTCATGATTTGTCTTAGCTACTGGCTTTAATTTGGCCAAAAGCTGATAATATTTCATCGCAGAGTCCTTTTACATCAATCCCCACTGCCTGCTAGTCGTCATGCGTGTGATTTCATAATTATGGTTCAAACCACAAAGCGGTAGAACCCTTCTATGTTTGTCTGTTTTAATCATAATTATTTGTTGTCTGCCGCCCGGCTCGAAATCCTATACACCATAGCTCCAATTCCCACCAAATTTTCATTCAAATAGGAAATATACAAAGTGAAAAAAAAAACACTTGAAAGAGCCTGTTCTCATCATTTGAGTAGGTACCCTTAAGTGATATATATTTATGTTCAAGTAACAAAGCTCTGTAGTGTCTATAGTAATTATAACGGGAGCAAAGGAGGCCGTGAGGTGATATTTTTTAAAGTTACAACGTTGGTGTAAAAAGAAGGTAAGGGTGGGTAGATGGATGGGATTATAAATTACAGCTTCAATCATAAATTAGGTCTTAACTCAGCCACAAAAAATAAGTGTAAAAATACACTGTGTTTGACTGCCCTCCAGAACAACACATATAAGCCTTTTTTGATTGGATGCCTCTACTTTGACTCCTGGCAAGGTGTTACCAATCACCAACCAAACCATTACCAATCACCAATTAAATCATTTTCTCATCTTAAACTGTTATGGTGTATATTTGGTTTGATTAAGCCACAAGATAACTTGGTTAAGGTTTTTCTTGGAATAACAATCTGGTCAGGCAACACTTAACACATATAAAAACATGATCAAGGATTGGGTACAAATCATTTTCTTGAGTTTTTAAAGAATGTTGTCTCAATCTTACAATAAGGTGGTGGTCATATTGTATTAGTTGCACCTTCCTTTCCATCCAGCCATCCATCCATCTGATTTGTTTTGACAGAAATGATCAAATGAATCCAATTAACCATTTCTAAATAAAAGATTCATCCGCCTCTCTTTAAGCCAGATGAACGTGTTATTTAGTTTATTGTGAGACATTGAAATGTTGGCAAACACTGAGACCTTGGAGAAAATATTAATTATTATGGCGCATGTTGTTTTGTTTCTGTACGCCTTATCATCAAAGGATTGCAAAAAACAAAGATTAAAACACAGAGAGCCCTGTGCAATGTTGGTATGATATTAGTTTTTCCAGGTCATCTTTTGTCTATAAAGGAGAACTGATGTCAGCAAAACTTCTCTTTCGTGTTACACGGTATTTCTGTCAAACCAAAGGGAGTTGGGTTGGGAACCGGAGGGTTGCTTAAGTCCCCATTACCAAAGTATGGTGGTGGGCTGGTAGCTGGAGAGGTGCCAGTTGACCTCCTAGGCACTGCCAAGGTGCTCTTGAGCAAGGCACCAAACCTCCAACTGCTCGGGGCGCCTTTCCATGGGCAGCCCCCCCCCACTCTGACATCTCTCCTTTAGTGCATGTATAGGTACTGAGCATGTGTGTGTGATTCAGGCCTGTGTGTAATGTGTATAATAATAACAACATATTGAAAACATTGTAATTTCCTTTGCAGGATTAAAACGGTATACATTATTTTTAGTATTATTAATGGCATGCCAAACAGTAACAGACAGTAATGTATGGGTCAAAAGTCAATTTTTGGATGACTCTCATGTATTCCATTGTAATACAGGCTCCAGTTTTCAGTTGCAGTTACACTAGAAAGCCCACACTGCTCAACTCAAAGTAAGGTTTATTTTGTCTTAAAGACAAATGTTCACTGGTTTCACAGTTCTCTATCCCAATGATTGTCTTCTGTCTTCATTGGTATCTTCAGGAGACATTACACTACACCTGTAGTCTTGAAAGGTTTAGTCTTAGTCCTCTCTTATTCTCCATGGTCATGCTTCCACTTGGATTTTCACTACCATACTTACATTTTTTATTATTAAGCTGACAACACAGTTATGGGCACCTATAAAACATCAAGGCTCCAGCAGACTCACAACTCAAAAAAACTGCACCTCAGATAAAAATGAAAGGATGTCACAGAGTTTCTTGCAACTAAGGCCAAATCAAAAATATTTCTTTTTGAAGCAACCAACTCCATTTAATTGATTCGGTAAAAATGTTTTTCTGCCAAAGTAAAAGCCAGTAGCAGTTAATGTAAGTGAAAGCAATCTAAGCTTTGATGTTAAATTGGGGTTGTTCCATGCTGTTTTTTTCAACTGTGGAATATCCGTTGACTGTTTTTCATCAAAATAAATCTGGCAAAGGTCATTGAGTTATTTTGATTTCCTCTCCCACAGACGACTACAACTCCTATTCCTGCCTTTGTTCTGCAAAATGCAGCAAGGAACAGAACATTGTCCAGCACTTTGAAAGATTTTTTATTTATTTGTCAATTTACAGTAGAGATAAGCACACACTCTAGCTAAGAAGAAAGGACAAAGGCCGGCAACGGCAACTTTCATTCCTAATCAAACTGAGACATTGTGTATATGTAGTGTTCTTTGTAGAACACTACACATGCATCTATTATTGTGAAGTCATGGGTGGGTCTTCGCTGAAGCTACATCAGGGTTGATTTTAAATGTCACCAGTTCAACACATTAAGTCTACTAGGAGCGTTGTAAAGTCTGACAAAATATACCCCTGACAAGAGACTTCAAAGCCTGGAGGCATGAAGTCTGAATGACATTTGTCAGGCATGGAGGGTCTGAAGTAAGATACTTGAGTTGCATTTTGGAAAATACAGGATCCAGCATTTTTGGAGCATGACTTTTTGGCACTTCTGGGACTATGCGTCTTTTGCTTCCTTGTTAAAAAAAAAAAAAACCTGTCTTTTGAATTTATGGAAGTCTAGCACTACATCACCCCCCCTTAGGGTCCATACAAATAATATACTGTAGGTGCTGCCCATAAGTTCTTTTACTGTAACGAGTGATATGTTTTTGTCTGTATTTCCCTACTTGAGTGATGACAGTGTCAATAACTGTTTTATGATAAATACTGACACCTATTTAATTTCAAACAGAACTTTACAGCCACAAACATTAGAGCAGGCAGTCAGCTGTCTCTCTCTTTGTTGCTGTCGTCTGTGGTGGTGTGTCTTTCTGCCAAAAATGCATGCAAAGGCATTGTGGCTGACAATTTGCTTCGTTAATCAAATTTAAAACCAGATTCGGCGCAGCAGAGAGAGGGGGTGGTGATTAACTAAATAAAATGATCCGTGTGAAGATTGTAATAAATACATAAAACCACTTGATGGAAAAATACTTCCAGAGCTGTCGGCTTCTGGAGAGCAGTGATTTCGTCCAGCTTTATGGTTTTTCCAAGTTGGCTGTTGCCAGGTTACAAAGCTGCAATAAAGACAGCAGTTGAGATTTAAAGATGGCCTCCTCTCAAGTAAAAACTATTCTAAATACATGTCCATGGATTTGAAGCCAATTATCATGGATTGACAGTGTAGAAGGGATGTAATACAAGGTTAAACTGCAAAGTGCACCCAAGGGTTATTTTCTATCACTAATGGAAAAAAAATATAACTTCAGGAAGCTGACAAACTCATACTACACACGTCCAACAGACTTTTTTTTTTTTTTTAAGGATGCAGCAGCGGTTTGGATATCTCCGATAGAAAGAGACAGGATGAATGGGGAAAACTGTGCCTATATGTGGTGGTGTGTGTTGTGTGTCTCTCTTCCTGTGCCTGATCACTGTGAGAATTCAAGACAGCCAAAATCCCCATAAACCTATCTGTTTTATTTTTAAATGTGTTTATTTTGGTAAAATATCTGGCTGCACTGTGGTCTTCCTATATGTGATTACCTGCCTGGCTTGACACATACGCTCAAGTGTTGCACAAGAAATAGAGGAGATGCCGAAACTATTGCTGTAGCGCGGGTTAACCCTAACCCTAACCCTACACGGCCCTACACACACCTACAAGGGCCTACACAGATGTACAAGGGCCTACACGGATGTACAAGGGCCTACACAGCCCTACACGGCCCTACACACACCTACAAGGGCCTACATAGATGTACAAGGGCCTACACAGCCCTACACGCACCTACAAGGGCCTACATGAATGTACAAGGGCCTACACGGATGTACAAGGGCCTACACAGCCCCTACATACAAGGGCCTACATAGATGTACAAGGGCCTACACGGATGTACAAGGGCCTACACGGCCCTACATGCACCTACAAGGGCCTACATGGATGTACAAGGGCCTACACGGATGTACAAGGGCCTACACGGCCCTACATGCACCTACAAGGGCCTACACGGATGTACAAGGGCCTACGCGGCCCTACAAGGGCCTACAAGGACAGTACGCGCCCTGTGTGGCTGGACAGATTGGATAACATAGGCGCCGGAAAAAAAATAGCTGCACTATGCTACAATACGCAAAGCTTACACATGTGGTGTGATCAAATAATGATTGGAATCTGAAAGTGACACATTAATGCTACTTGAGAAACACATTGTATTGTATACTCGTTATTATCTTTCCACATCAGTGCTCTCCAACTGCCTGATATCTGCAACAGCCCTTATCATATTCATGTTTGCACAAAATATGAACAGCCAAAGCAGTTTTGTTTATGCAGGGTATGCTTTAGAAAGTTGATTCTGACTTTCTTAAACAAAACATTAGTGTGAAATCAGTTTAACCTCTTGGGTACATAATAACAGCATTTTCTCAAACTCAAACCTTTTTTTTCTTACCCAGGATGGTTCACTTGAACAAAATAACACTTTTCACCTAATTTTTCCAACTGCTTTTGTGGTGTCGGACCTATCATAGTTACGCAGTCACTTCCCTGACATCGTATCTATCAAGACCTCCTCTGTGATTTGGAGATTCACATACTGAAAGTGACACTTTAATGCCACTTGACAAGCCTTTCCATTTGCTCTCTCATTGTTACGCGCCCCCTCCACCTCAACCTGTGGCTTCTG
Organism: Etheostoma perlongum; assembly: GCA_026937815.1. Lineage (NCBI taxonomy): Eukaryota > Metazoa > Chordata > Actinopteri > Perciformes > Percidae > Etheostoma > Etheostoma perlongum. Next base: position 20,680,432 of record CM049386.1, on the reverse strand, counting down.
TGTGAGATGGCCATCATCAGCAGCCTGAGATTGGTTATACTGTTCTCGCTGGAGTGAAGGAGAGTTACAAAGAGCTTGTGTGCACAATAATTCTGTGAAAGGATTCACGTGTGTTTACCACATCCCATCTTAACACTTCAGCCGAGCTATTTCAGGAGGCTGGAGGACTGTGGAAATATGCTTTAACCGTTGGTTGTCCATTTATGTATGTGAGTCACTAATGTTGAAAATAAAAAAATGCCCCCAGAAAGCGTCTTCCTTTGAGCAGGTTTGTTTGGGAATGAGAAATAAGAGATCACAGGAAATCAGAATGCTTTCATATCAGTGGTCTGATGTCTTGTGTTTGACTGTTATCATAACGAGGGAAAACAGTAATAATGTGCTGTAATCTTATGTTACGGCGATGCTAAGGAAATGAGAAAATGAAAATAATTGAATATGTTTTAAATGTGTGTACTGTAAACCAGGAGCCTGTGGAGCTAAAGAGTAGAGAGTTTATGACTGTTGAATTTGTATTTTCATTTATTATTATAATACTTTTTTTAGTGCTTTAACATGTCAATTTCACGCTAAATTATCTCTCTACACAAACACACACACAAATAACATCCCAAACATTTCATACATGTAGGATATTAAATATAGAATTACTCCTTTGTTGATAATGAGTTTTCTGCACTCACTCATTTCCCTGTCATTTAAAGTTTTAGAGCAAATCTATCTACCTTTGGAGCAGTAAGGTTAAAGTGTGAATGTATATAGGTATATCGTGTAGATATACTGTATGGATACTATAAATAGATGGATTTAAAACCAATTTATACAATGTATTAGCCTAAATGCTTAAATCACTTTGACTTTAACTCAGTAGATAAAGCATAGGTTTTCCACACCAAAAAACCCCAGCTCTAATTCCAAGTGAGTCGATTTAACACCATAATTTTTCATGCATGCTGGATTCCCCCCAAAACATGTAGCCTTCCGCTCCCTTAAACAGCTGCAGCCTAATTCTTTAATGTGCACGCCAGTGGTGGTGCTGGACAGGAAAGACATGCCAGTTTGTAAAATAACCACCTACTGAGGGATACTATTATGAAAATGAATACTTGTCAAGAATGACTGGGTACACTCAATCTCTGTCTGTCTGTCTGTCTGTCTGTGTGCTCTTGTTATTGCAGCATTACTTGCGCACATTATTAAAGCAACTTTAGTCTCAGGCCAAATTCCCTAAATATGGAAAAAAGTTTTTATTACACAAAGGTGGTGACACCTGTGATCAGCCTAAGCTCCTGGAGTCTCATTTCTATACGTGGCATATGCACAAAACGGGGCTGAAAATGTGCATACGCCACTTCCTATGCAAAGGTTGTGATTTATTAAAAACATACTTGAGAAGGATCATGAAAAAATATGATATTACTGTCACATAAAATATGTGTGAATACATATTCTGTGTTTGAAATAATGGGGTTTGATAATTCATTTCTGTATTGTTGTTGTAACGCATGATAGATTGCTGTTTATGTTATAAATGTAACGCGTGTCCGCTGAGATACACTCTATAATCTGATTCTTTTTTATAGATTGGTATACTCAAGCGGAACTGTTCTAAAGAACCATGTCAGAGTCTTCTCAAATGGTTTTGGACATTTAAGATTGATCTTTTTTTCCTCTCTAGCCAGCAGTGGAAGAGGATCGGCTCTAACTGCGTGACATGAGGGGGTGTGCACACTGGAAACACCCAGTGGAGCACAATACAATCTGATTCAAGGTGGCGCCCTACCTTGTCAGGCAGAGTGTAGCCAGAGTGAGTCATGACACAGACAGGTTCTCTTTCTGAACGCTTGGGCCTTTCTTGTCTTCCCAGCACAGCCGTTTGGGTTACTGCATAAATCACCTCTAAGTCGCCTTAAGTCCAAATCCTCATGAGCTTTGAATGGCGTCTAGCAGTAGGACTGTGGGATTTCGGAAAATTGAATTTTAGTTCTGCAGATTTACTTATTGTTGGGGGTAATCATTCACGGATTTGGCTTGGTCTCAGTTGCTTTTTTTATTTGCAGTAGAGATAAAAGAATTGTATTATGTGCATGCCATTAGGGGGGTTATAATGGGCCACTGAAGGCAGGTTTCACAAATTGAATGTGACTTGTATAATGCTTTTCATTCATTCAATTCATGCAATAGGCAGTGTGGATGATCTTCAGTGATAGGCATTTTATTTGAATAATTCCAAGGGAAATTGTTTATTCCTTAAATGAAAGAATGAACCAGTATAGTGGTAATAATGTTTTCTGAAATGCGGTGAAATATAACAGTTATAGTGCTTGGAAGTCATCTGATGATCCATTTATAACCTAAAATGATGATGTATTATGTCATCAAACACCTACACAACAAGACATGCAATGATGGCATGCCTTTCTCTGCACTACAGCACACTGTCAGGAAAACAAATTGGTATTAACATAATAATTCAGTGAACTGTCATTCTGGAGACATGGGGGATGTGTTGGCATGTATTTGTCCATTGGCTGGTGCATGCCCATTGGCGAGGCCTTTAAACTGACTGGGGCAGGGCAGCCATCAATAATTCAATGGGTGTGCCAGCACAAAGGTAAACAATGGCTGTAATTAGGGGAGGTCTGCACTGTGGACAGGGAGAGTAATGAAAGGGCAGTCATTTCCACTGGTGCCCAGAGACAAGGGATGTTTTACAGTGACGGAAGCACTGCCAAACTAAGCATAGCTATACTGACTATATATACAGTGAAGAAAATAAGTATTTGAACACCCTGCTATTTTGCAAGTTCTCCCACTTAGAAATCATGGAAGGGTTCTGAAATTGTCATCGTAGTTGCATGTCCACTGTGAGAAACATAATCAAAAAAAAATCCAGAAATCACAATGTATGATTTTTAAACAATTTCTTTGTATGATACAGCTGCAAATAAATATTTGAACACCTGTCTATTAGCTACAATTCTGACCCTCAAAGACCTGTAAGTCTGCCTTCAAAATGTCCACCTCCTATTATCTTAAATTAGATGCACCTGTTTGAGGTTGGTAGCTGCATAAAGACACCTGTCCATCCCATACAATCAGTAAGAATACAACTACTAACATGGTCAAGACCAAAGAGCTGTCCAAAAACACTTGTGTACACCTCCACAAGGCTGGAAAGGGCTACGGGGAAATTGCCAAGCAGCTTGGTGAAAAAAGGTCCACTGTTGGAGCAATCATTAGAAAATGGAAGAAGCTAAACATGACTGTCAATCTCCCTCGGACTGGGGCTCCATGCAAGATCTCACCTCGTGGGGTCTCAATGATCCTAAGAAAGGTGAGAAATCAGCCCAGAACTACACGGGAGGAGCTGGACAATGACCTGAAAAGAGCTGGGACCACCGTTTCCAAGGTTACTGTTGGTAATACACTAAGACGTCGTGGTTTGAAATCATGCATGGCACGGGAGGTTCCACTGCTTAAACCAGCACATGTCAAGGCCCGTCTTAAGTTTGCCAATGACCATTTGGATGATCCAGAGGAGTCATGGGAGAAAGTCATGTGGTCAGATGAGACCAAAATAGAACTTTTTGGTCATAATCCCACTAACTAAGAATGATGAGTACCATCCCAAGAACACCATCCCTACTGTGAAGCATGGCGGTGGTAGCATCATGCTTTGGGGGTGTTTTTCTGCACATGGGACAGGGCGACTGCACTGTATTAAGGAGAGGATGACCGGGGCAATGTATTGCGAGATTTTGGGGAACAACCTCCTTACCTCAGTTAGAGCATTGAAGATGGGTCGAGGCTGGGTCTTCCAACATGACAATGACCCGAAGCACACAGCCAGGATAACCAAGGAGTGGCTCTAGAAGAAGCATATCAAGGTTCTGGCGTGGCCTAGCCAGTCTCCAGACCTAAACCCAATAGAGAATCTTTGGAGGGAGCTCAAACTCTGTGTTTCTCAGCGACAGCCCAGAAACCTGACTGATCTAGAGAAGATCTGTGTGGAGGAGTGGGCCAAAATCCCTTCTGCAGTGTGTGCAAACCTGGTGAAAAACTACAGGAAACGTTTGACCTCTGGAATTGCAAACAAAGGCTACTGTACCAAATATTAACATTGATTTTCTCAGGTGTTCAAATACTTATTGTTAAAAAATCATACATTGTGATTTCTGGATTTCTTTTTTTAGTCTCTCACAGTGGACATGCACCTACGATGACAATTTCAGACCCCTCCATGATTTCTAAGTGGGAGAACTTGCAAAATAGCAGGGTGTTCAAATACTTATTTTCCTCACTGTATATGTGTGTGTGTGTGTGTGTGTGTGAGAGAGAGAGAGAGAGATATTGACGTTGCTTATGTGTGTCTATAAAGCAACAGTTTATATTCTACATCAGGGTTTTTGTAGGGTATACACACAAAGATTAGGTATTGATTTTCAGTACAAAAAAAACTTCAATACCATGTACACTTAATGTTTCTATAATAGTTTGAATATTTCAAATTCAACCTTGGTGACTTAAGTCACACAGATCCTTGTTTCTATTAAGTTTTAGCATAAAGGCTAAGTATTCAAAATTCCTCTAATATAATACAGAGGTGCTTTTTGTTTGGGGCATTGTTTTTTGTCTGCTGTTCACTTCCTCTGTTGTGGAAATCAGCTTGCTTTTCAGTGAATTCAGCAACATCTAAAAGTCCTCCACAGTCTATACACTTATTAGTATTCATATTAAACTGTACAATGCAAATTAAAGTATTTCTAAGCTGTTATATATTGTTAAAATAAAAAAAGAAATGATTCATTTTCCATTCATTTATTGTTCACATCCCATTTATATCCAGATGCAATGCTTCATTATCCAGTAAATGTTGCACTACAATGCTGTTGTTTTTCCATTTTACATCTTGTGTTCTTATAGTATGTTTTATTTTTTTAATTTTGAAGCTAACCAATTTTAAAGAACAGATATAAACAACAACCTTCATGGTAGAGTTTGATATACATGTAAGATGGCTATGTAAACTTGTACCTTAAGAGCTCTGCCTTTATTTTTTTATTTTTTACAGCACATTGTATATTTTAATGGGAGAACAACAATGTACTGCATATGAGCAGTGGTGGCCTAAAGGTTAGAGAAGCGAGCTTGTGACCAACAGAATAACATCTGGGTGGGGAAAGTGTCCCTCTCTCATTACCACCACTGAGGTGCCCTTGAGCAAGACCCTTAACCCCAGAGGCCCTTAACCCTCAGTGGGCACATTGGACTGTGGTTGTACTGGGAAGCTTCCAGGTATGAATGTGTAACGGTGAGAAGGTGATCAGTGTGTTCCTGCAAAAGAGAGGCATCCTCTCAGTGAACCTTCCCTGAATAAATGAAGGTTAAAAAAAAATAATAATAATAATAAAGTAAGCTGTTCACTCATAATCATTATGGTTAATTATAATCCACATACAAACACACATATCAAGCTATGTGTTGGTCTTCAACAAGTATTCCAGTGTTTGGAACACAAATAAAGCATAGCATCCTTTATTTAAACAGCAGAGGTAATAGTCAATTCATTGTATTTGCTTTTGAGTTTAATAGATTCTGCCAGCAGGGTGTTTGTACCACACACGTATATTTTGTAAAAGTCATGTTTATTTCACAAATTCATGTAGTAAAGTTGTGTTCAACTAAAACTATTTGTATGGTCTAATAATATTAGGATAAGATATAGCTAACTACAAATAAATGTAATCGCAAAAGTTGGATTTGCCTTCATCACAATGTTTTGTACATTGCGAATGCTGTTTTTTTGCCCCTTTACAGTTAAATGGGAACTTTATACTGTATGTATACCATTCACATATTTCTCTGACAAACTTCCCTGCTGTTGTTTACAGTACATGAAAGCAGATATTGATTTTTTTGGTCACCTCATTTTTTCGTTGTTCACCGGTTTTGTTGTTGTTCTTCTTCTTTGTTAGACTCGCTGTCAATCTCCTGGGATTCAATCCCATGTGTCCATGTCCCTGTGTGATTTCCAAAGGCAGTGTGCTTAACCATTCAACTATCTTTAGTGTTGAGAACACACACACACACACACACACACACACACACACACACACACACACACACACACACACACACACACACACACACACACACACACACACACACACACACACACACACACACACACACACACACACACACACACACAGCTTTACAGCCTGATAGATAAAGATGAACAGAATGAAGGAGGTAGATGCAGAATAATTCACCTTTTGGTAGAGAACTCAGCATTCAGAACACGTTGTCCTCGTTTAAAAATAAAAAAGGTTTATTTCAAACAGACGCTGATTCTTATTTGCTCTGCTCATTCAGTCAGCAAGTACATCATCCACATGACCTTGTCTCTTTTCACTAAGACTTTCATCAAACTGAAAACATGGCTGACCAAGCAACAACGTCAAGCTGCTCAGCTCACTTCCCTCCAGCAGAAATGTTTGCCATCTGGGTGATTAAGTGATAGAAGAGCAATAGTAAAAAAACAACAACTAACAAAATACATTTATTGGTAGGTAAGGTGGTGTGTTAATACTGTCACTATGAACATTAACATGGAAAGAGATTAAGTGTAAGAATGCAGACTAAAATAATGTAGAAAATGTGGCCTAAGATTCTGGAACAGTAGGATCCACATGAGGTTCTCATCTGAATGTAAATTTAATCGGTTTCTGTGAGCCCTGGTGCAGAAAATCTTGATAGCTCAGCTGGTTAGTAAGTAGGTTAGGTGCCAAAAAGAAAGAGACAAATCTCAACTTTAGCTTCCAACGAAAAAAAAAATCTCCTCGAACTTTCATTTTGCAGGTATGTGTTCGGTGTAATTCCACTTCCACTTCCATTTGTGTGGCCCCTGTGCTTAAATGGCCCCAAGTCCCTTTCTAAAAAAAAAAGCTAAAATCCTTTAAGGAAAAAATGATTGTAACATCCTTTTTTCACAAATGTATTGTAGAAGATTGAGAGTGCCTTCATAGGCCAATGGCTTAGGAGTCATGGTGCGCTCCATGTTTCATTTAACCCTCCTGTTGTCATCGGGTCAAATTTGACCTTTACAAAAACTTTCTATATCGGAACTATGGCAATAGAACGTTGAAAAAAGTGACAAATGTTGGGGAAAAAGGTGAAAAAATTTTTTTTACATGTTTTTTTTTTTTCTTTTAAAAGCAATAAAAAAGAAAGTGACAAAAAGCATTGCCAAAAGTTGACAATAACCTTTTTTAAAAGTGACAAAAAAATTGGAAAAAAAGACAGAAAACTTGCTTAAAAATTTAAAAAAAAACATTTAAAAAAAATATACCAGAAAAGTGACAACATTGGGTTGAAAAGTGACAAGAAAATTGCAATTAAATCGACAAAAACATTAAGAAAAGTGTAAAAAAAAAGAACAAGAAAATGTTGAAATTTAGACCCAGAAAAACACAAAGTTGCCCGGCCGACTGGAAGACAACACAAGGGTTTAAGTATTTTCCGATGACCACTGATTCCCTCTGGTTAGTTTGATGCAAGACAATGATTTAAGTGATGTTTCCCTCATAAAACAGAACCTAACCTTACACAACCGCCTGAGGATTATGCATCCATTCATATCTGCCAATTTCTTGTTATCTAACGCCTCCTGTTGTTCCTCTTGGTCATGTAAGGATCATTGGCTTTACAGCAATGACGCATAGCATGCGTAGTCATGGTGACCACCATGAACTTGTGTGACCTTGTATTTAAGATTATTTGTATTGCTTGTATTATCAGTCTCATTCAGTCAAACTGCCACTGATTCTGATGTTTCTGTTTCCATTTCCTCTCTTTTATGTGCCTTAGTGTCATTACACATCTTTTCCTCTCTCAAACTATAATATCCAGCCAACAAAGTGTGCAATTGTTCACCTGCAAATAAATATTAGTGGTGCATATATGGAATTAATAATTACTTGCATTGTTTAGTTTAAAATTTAATTTGCCATCAAAATAGATGCCACATGTACATGTTTAAGAACATCATGGTGTACTTGGCCAAACTGTGTAATAGATGATGAGTGTGATTGCCCTCAAACGTTTGTGATTTGCAACAAATATAAAGAGTTGCAATGTAATATTCTGCATTCGGTCTGCATCTCACCATATACTTATAGTATAAGTATACAAATGGGGCCTCACCAAATTGTCCCAAATCTAAATCTCATGTGGGTGCCAGGCTGCATTGTTTGTGGGAATGTAACCAAATACTAATGTTTTGGAAGGCGGTATGCACAGATGTAAGTACAGCAATAGGTCAGCAGGTATCAGTAGAACCACTTCTTTGCTTGCTTGGGAAGGTTCCTGTCTCTCTTAAACAAATGAAGATGTGATTCAGTCACTTTTAATGCTAGCCAGGAAGGCCATAATGATCCGGTGGGTAGTCGATGACCTTCATACGGTTTCCATGTGGAGATCTCTTGTTTCAGAGGTGGTGGTTTTGGAAAGAACTTGGACATCACATCAAGAAAAGGACTCATATTTTTCTGCATAAGTGAAAGAGGCCACTGGAACCTTTGGAAATGGACTATAATCTGGACTTGGATAGATAATATGATGGACAATTGTCACATATCTTTCTGTTTACGATACATACCAGTCTTGTGGCACTGATGGTTGTTTGTTTTTTGTTTAAAAAAATGCATGAGTTAATCAAGAGCCGATTACGATCTGCTGCAGATTAAAAAAAAATAGAAAATTCACTCTCTTAAACGTACACTAACACAGTTAAGATGTCTCATAATACGCTCCCTCTTTCCCTCAGTGTGAAATGCTTCTATATCTGCTTCATTTATGTTTGGTATTTTAGTACCTCTAGAACAGTGCAAGCTTCATTTTGTCACATTTAGCTTTAAATAATGTTAAAAAAACTGGTCTGAAATTTTGAGGGTTACTTTCTTGCACATTTACAACAATATTTGTCAACTTGTAAATAATTTAAATAGTTAAATCCAAATATTACACCTAAATGTTAAATTTAAAATTTTTTAAATCTAAACGTTAAATCTAAATCTAAATGTTAAATCTAAATCTAAATGTTAAATCTAAATATTAAATCTAAATATTAAATCTAAATCTAAATGTTAAATCTAAATCTAAATCTAAATGTTAAATCTAATTATTCAATCTAAATCTAAATCTAAATGTTAAATCTAAATATTAAATCTAAATCTAAATGTTAAATCTAAATCTAAATGTTAAATCTAAATCTAAATGTTTCGAGTGAAACTAAATATTTAGCTAATATGCAAATGAAATGCCGGTAACCGGAAGTAACAAAATAAAAGCTTGAGGAGGTCAGTGTATGTTTATATTGTCAAATAACGAATAAAAATCATCTCATCTGGGGATATGGACACTTAAACTTGGATAAACGTGATAATAACTACCTAAAATAATAAACACAGTTGGAGAAACTGTATTTGAAGAGTACTTTGAGTTTTTAGTGTCACTTTTATGAATGGTGCCGGACTTATGACCTGTAACCACTATAGCCAGCCACCAGGGGGCTCACATTGACTGGTCTGTCACGTTCGCTTGCAGGTCAGCAAGAGCCTATCTATCCCCGCCCGCCCCCGACAAGGCACGGTACTGTCGGCCATGGTCACACTGCGAAATGTCCAACGAATCAGCGTTAGCCGAGAACATCGGCAGAGCCGTCCTGGTGGCTATACAAACTTATTCAACAGCGACATCAACAGCCTCAGGGCCACCGCAGGCCACCTCGGTTAGTATGTTTTCCAAAACACGTAGCTAGCATAGTAGAGATTTGCTACTACCTTGACAACAATCCAATGCTAGACTAGCCAGACCCTGAAGGTTTGGCAATGTGAGACTAGTGGAAGCCATAGTGACACGGTGTGAGTTGGAGAGCGCCAGAGTCAAGCCAATGAACCAGAGAAGCAGCTGTTCCGTTTAACAGTGTGCCCAATGGCTGTGTGGAAGCAATGTGGGAGTTGCTGTGGGACGCAAAACTGTCACTGTGATTGTATGAGTGACCCTTTTTGCGCTGTCTTTGGTCAAAGACTTAGCTGTTCTGTTTTAATTGCTTGCTCTTGGGGGAATTAATGGAATTATTGGGACTTTATAAATAATAGAATATAGCTTGGACCTATTCTATCTGTAAAATGTCACAATATAACTCTTGTTAATATATTATTTGATAATATAAATAAAATTTAATTAAAATTAATTGAATTTGTTAGGTTTAACAATACATTATTTATTTCATCTTGAACGGTTTCAGCCTGTCCCTTGGTTTTCCCCGAGTTTATTCAATTGTTAGTGTCCTCTGCCCCCTAGACAAAATACGGTCATAACATATAACACATAACAGTATGGCCGAGGCCCCATACAAATGCTTCCATTTCCATATGTGAAAAACTTCTCTGTGCACATGTGAAACAAAAGTATTCACTCTCCATTGATTCATTTCCATATGTTTTATCTGAGTGTGTGTGAAAGGGGGGGGGTGTTTAAACATGCACATTTGGATTTTACTATGCATGGTTAAAATAATAATTTATTTTGCTTGATATTCTGACCTTCATACCTTCATATTAGAGATTAGCATCTATGTTCATGTGCTGTCTGCAAAAGTTTCACCAGAGCCATGCTAATCCCGTCAGCTAAGTCACTGAGAGCCATGTGTTATACGGCTCTTTGTGTGCGCATGTTCCCCTGTGCATGTGCCTAGAGGAGCCATATAGCATTGATTTAAGCAGGATTTAAAACGTTAAATCTTCGCCTCTGAAAAACAATTCGTCATGAGCCGCCACCTGTCAAACATCACTCTGGAGGGAGGCCATCAAATCTGTACAGCCACTATGCAGGACCTCGTGTTTCAGCTCCCAGCTGCAGGGGAAAGAAGGACAATCAACAAAAAGGGACCCTGTGAACAGAGCAAGCACATGTATATATCCCATGATTCCCTTATATCAGTCCAGCCCTGGCTGCATTTCCCCTGCTCCCCCCCCCCCGGTGATCATTCATCATGCCGTCACACACGGGGTGAGGGGGAAGCACAGCTCATGCGTCTCCATTGTGCAGTGGCTTACCGGAAGAGACACGGCGGCCGCTGCATAATCAGCAGGTTCTTTTATGCCCAAAATACCTCATCTGCATCAACTTAATCGCAGATGCGTTATCTCATCTCCACTGAATTGATTCACTGTGAATCACCAAGGTTGTACCATAGATATAATCAGGTTCATGTTTACAAAATAAGCTACAGGACACAATGCCTGTAGTGAAACATTCAGTGGATTGCAAAAGCAATTCAGCGGATTGTTTTAATAGGCAAAGAGTCTGCCCACTGGAAGCATGTTTATGGAATCTTGCTTTGCATATTTCATAATCTAATATTTAGGTCACCTGCATTGTGATCATGTAAATTTGGATTCTTTTTATGAAACCAGTTATGCCGCTGCGTTGTTACAATTAACATAGCACTCTAAATAATGCCTTGTCTTAATGTGGGAGTACATTTAAATATCAGTCACTGCAGTAGGGCTCAGGGCTTTAATAAAACCCATGGGTCTAGTTTACGAGGAATAAAACCTACGTCTTTGCAAGTAAAGTATAGTATATGTGACATCATCCCAATATGGTTTTGCTTTGGACAGGGATTGTCTGTATTGTTAGAAGCCATGTAGGTATTTCCAGCGAGAATGATCTGCCTTTGCACCCCTGCAAACAAAAGATATGCCACTGACCATTCTTTGTATTATTTACCTTTTATTGTTTGCTTTTCAACCCGTGCATATTTTCGGCACTTCACACCCATGTGCTTCTTTAGGCAAAACTTTAAGATGTATCGTTATTATCAATCTGGTCCTGGGCCACTTGCCTGTCTCTGTTTCAAGCTGCCTCCCTGAATTAAACTGTTGCCGCTAAAGCGATGTGTCAGACATTTTTCCCCAAACCCAGCAGGTTGTTGTTCTTCTTGATAACTCACCAACAAGAGCGGTTGTTATTGTCACTGATGTACAGCCCCAAGACGTCGCCTTCCTTTGTTCACACTTCCTCAGTGTGCTATGTGTCATGTAATAAGAGTGTACACCTTTTATTCATGCTGTGTCTGCAGGGACCGTAGAGGTAAGGAGGGTGGGGGAGTATACGTGTAGGGGGGTGATGTGAGATTGAGGCGACACGTCTGGTCGCTGTCCCTGGGAGACAAATGGGCCATGGTCACCCTCCGATGTCCCCAGACATCCCTAGATGTTCCCGGACCTCATGCGGCCAGAGTAGTTGACAGGCCCGAGAGATGCGGAGTCACAGCATGATTAATCACCACACACACTGTAGCATGCAGCTCGGCTCCCTGCCGAATAACTGGCCACTGCACTGCAAAACGTTGCCTCCTACGAGGAATAAAATATTGACTAATGTAGAGATGTTTAGAAGTATCAAACAAATGAATCTGCCACTGAGGTAGGCATAAATTTCTTGAAATAAGAACATCCTCTAAAATTATAAATGAAGGTGATGAAAACTAGATTTGTCTTTAACCCTCCTGATGATCCCTACTTTCTTTTAACCCTCATGTTGTCTTCCCGTCGACCGTGCAATTTTTTGTTTTTCTGGGTCAAACTGTAAATGTTTTTTGAAATATTTTGTTCATTTTTTTCTATTGACACTTTTGTTGCTTTTTGACATTTGTCACTTTTTTCAATGTTTTGTATCATTTTTTTCCCACGTTATATATGTCCTTTTTTACGTTTTCCACACATTTTTTTAAGCTACTTTCAACATTCTTTTATAAAAAAAAAAAAAATGTGATTCTGCTATTGAATAAAACACCTATATTCATTTAAAGCAGTGAACTGATCATTTGTTTTATTTGTACAGAGCGTTGCAGGGACCCTCCACGTTATTTCTTTTGACAATTTGCTTGAAAGAAACCCAAATTTATAATATAGAATTTGACCAATTTGACCCAGAGGACAACAAGAGGGTTAAATTCAGCTTACTTTAGGAGTATATTCCTTGAAATAATACTACATCACACATCACACATGCATCACACATGCAACAACTAGGGCAGCCAATAATGTAACACAGCTACGTACAGTATATCTTGACTCTGTGCCATGATCTTTTACTTCACACCTGCATGAGGCTTACTCATCTTGTTTCAATATGATCATCAAAAGGACATCTAGATATTTCAATTGTGATAATAGTTGGTAAGGTTGTAAATAAAATATAAACACATTATCAGGATAGATACTGTGTTTTTAACAGATACAAATGCAGTGATATTCTAATATTCTGCCTGTCATCTGAAAAAGGTAACGCCGCTTCTTGTCATAACTCAAACCTAAACACACCTTGCTACATTGTGTTGTGTGGAATAATAGTGATTTGAATGTAACGCCAGGCTCCTTGTTGACAGTAGAGGGCAACTGAGGAGCTGAAGTTAGGGAGCATCACAAAAGAGAATGCAAATGGTCAAAGGGAGCAGATATATGTCAATTGCTTCTTCGTTTTCACATCAAGTTATAATTATATATAGTTATTATAATAACTAATGATTCTAGGTCTATTCTAGGTTCTTTGTCTGCTGTTTTGTTACATTTTTCACAAGTAATAATGACATTTCTGTATTTGTGTAAACCGGGGAGGACTATGAATGAGCTGTGCACTGTAATGTCTTTTTTCTATTATATGTATTCTGCATCTTCTTTATTGTGCAAATAAACTAAATTTCAACTGAAAGAACATGTGTTATTGAAATAAACCAACATTAATCTGAGCCTCCTCCCATTATATACACAACCTCTCTACATTTGTACTAGTGATTTCCACCCGAGTCACTGATAAGCAGCTTTTAGACACAGTATACAAGTTGTTTTCTCATTAGGTCGGTTTGTATTCATGAAGCATACAAATGTCAGTAGAAAACAAATTAAATTTAATTAAAAAAATTATTCCTCTTGAATAAGAAAACTAATGTATTAATCATATCAAATTAAGATAATAATTCTTTCTTGACTAAGTATTTTTGCAGTGGATGCAGACCACGCAGCAGAGAGAGAACACCACCTACTCTTTCTGAAGGAAACATTGTGCACTGGTTAAATCATTTTGTTTTGAACAGCACAGATGCAACAGCCACACACTTAGACTTGTGCATTCGATGATAGAATCTGACAATGTCCCACAGATCCCAGTGTACTCACTTTGTTTGTACTCCCTTGATGCTGCTGGCTTTCCCACATCCCCTGCAAACATGTGTGGGCGGTTTAAGCTGTCATTCTAGTTTCAAGGGGTAGTTTGGGGTCACAGAGGCAAAGTGAGCCGAACAGTATATAGAAGCTTCAAAATGTGCGAAGGCTCACAGATCTGATAGCACTTGCCTACTGTTGGACGATCATTAAAGCTCTGCAAGCTAATTAGTTTCTTCTGGCTTATTGAACCATACTCGTCACTACTACTGGCATTTGCCAGCGCTTACTTCCTGTATATAGAGCAGCATAAATCTGAAGAGGTATGACAGAAATGTTGTTGTTTTTTACTCAATGTTTTATTATCTCTTATATTTTATTTTTGAGCCACAATTTTACATACATCTGTGATGGGCAATTAACTTTGTCTGACTCTGAATTCTGACAGTCACTGTTATTTTATACACTGGGTCTTAGTTAATCTATGTAACTTTTGAAAGAAGAAATTACACACATTGAAAGTTGAATTCACAAGCAGTAGAATACACTGTTACTTAATTCACTCAGACATTTTGCAGCTACAGCCTAACTTGGTTTGGTGTGACCAGTAGCTTATGGATGCTAACATTAGACTGATATTGTAGTGAGTGAATTTCTCTTTCAGTATCAGAATTTCACTGGCTTTTTTTTTGCAAAAGTAAAATTTCAATTCAATTTTTCAATTTATTTATAGTTTTTTTTCAAGACACTTTTTACAGAAAGTAAAACACTCCAGAACTCCAAACAAGAACTAAACACAGCTTACCATTCTATTAGCAGTCAGGTCACCAAATGATGATGTCATAAATAAATACAGACTCAAGAGAATCTGGGGAAATAAATGTTTAATGTGCCACTTTCCTCTACCAAAGCTATAGAGTTTCCAATCATGTTTTAAGAATATTCTAAAATGAAGTTTTGTTTTCCTTAATTCTAATGCAGCCAGTTGCCTCATTCTTTTTAGTACAAGATGCAAGCACTCTTAACAGATGATTGAAGATGATTGAAACAGGATGAAATATTCATACTGGCTGACTTTTCCCTTGTCTAGGAAAATTAGGTTTTTAGGACTCCATTTTCAGACAGAAATTACTTAATAAGGTGGAGATTATTTTGCAGTGTATGAGCTCTAACATAAAGCCCCTGTTATCTTTGTGTCTGCAACTGAAAACTCAGCAGCATGACAATGTAAAGTACCACTTTTCGTGTCCCTATGTGCTTCTAATGTGGTAGCATTTGCCTCTGCTGTGAGAAAAGCTCCACAGGCAGTAAGGATAATGCAGTCATAACTTACATAATCCCTATTGTTATTAGCCTGTCTGTGCATACAGTACAGTAGTCTCTAGAGGATGTTGAATACTTAAAGTATTTGCGAGATGATGGCACACTTACTGACAAAACAAACAAGTCACAGACAACATAACTGCAGCTATAATTGACAGTTCAGTGATGGCTCATTATCCCTTTAATGGGTTACATAAATGACGGCAAAGAGTTGTGCTGTAACTTCGAGAATTTCCATGCCCAGTTGTTCCACTGAGTCAAACCAAAATCATGCACATGCAAATCTAACATAAGATGGTTCTTTTTAATCTTACACTGCTCTTTTCATCTTCAGATGGTCATTCTGTCTCCCTGCCTCTGTCATAGGGAAACCTGGATGATCAATTTAAATGAAAAATAGAGTGCTTGGCTTTTTTTTTTTTAATTGAAGATATGTTTAATGTTTAGATCATTTTCCACCAGGATCAGTCTTGGAATGAGACAAGAATCAGCTGTCACCCTGCCGCTCTATTATAAACTGAAGATGTGTGAGTGAGCCTTTTATTCTTGAGGTCGACCTCCTTAAGTTTTGCAAGCCTCAGATCTAGCATCAAAGCTGGGCCTGAAATGAAAGGATGATGATGCTCACATCTGCAGTACGGTGACAGTGGCTTTTTTTAGAATGGCTCCTTTTGAGTGTTGAAAATAAACTGTAAATGTAGAGCACACAAATGTAGCCTGTATCAGAAAAAAGGAAAGTACCGGTCGGCACATAGCATACTCCTTCCTGTCAGGTCACTTTAGTTATGTGATTGACGGATAAAAGGTCAACCTGACCCAATTCCGGGTCCAGATGAGTGACTGGATGAAGCACAGGTCACAGTCTGTGTAAAAAAAAGTGAATGTGCCAAAGTGGAAAAGCGATATAGGAGGAGACAAGGACTTAAATGGAGTCTGCATTCAAACAATCCTGAAGGGATCCCAGCCCCACATCTTGGCCCAAATCCAATTAACTCTTTCCAGATAGCGATGGCAGATTGTCTGTAAATACCTTTTATTTTCAATTTGAACGGTTTCAGAGGAGAACATCTTTGAGGAAGCTGAGAGCAGCGCTGACATGATGGCTGGATATCCCTTCCCCACAAAATGTTCAAAACCAACCAGAGGGAGAGATCACTATCATTTCAACCGTCTCAAAAGAAAGATGCTCTCTGCAGTCAGGGAGACATCACTTAAAGAAAAAAAAAGGTAAACCTCAAATTGGAAGAAAACAAGATAAAAACATTCCTCGGGATATCCATTTTTTATTAGCAGTGGTTTTGTTTTTGGTGTCTCGTATCAATTTGACCCCTGGAGATTTGATCTTATTGAGATGAATAAGACTAATGAGAATTATAGAAACTATTAGCAATTTCACAAGGAAACCCTCTCCAGCAAATCCCTTTGAACAGTATCTAATTTTGTCTGTTGATCATAGATGTCAGGACTGGAATGTCAATATAAAATTGCCGTCATGGTTACAGTCATTTCCAACATTATACACAATGTTCTGTGTTTGGGGTTATTGTTTTTTTTCAACCAATAAGAAGCAATTGCACAGAGCTCCCAAAAGGTCACAATGGGAACGTTTTGTCATTCCTTGCAATACTGTTTGGAAATATGTATCACAGTGAGTAGGCACTGGTCATTGCAGCTAATGTTATCTAATATAATGCCACAACATTGCTGCTACTGTCATAGATTAAGATTCATGGAAAAAAAAATATTAGAGGACATGCCTAACTCTTTGTATTACAGTGTATTATATGAGTGACTATCAGTTTAGATGCTGTTGTCACGGTTTCTTGTGCTCAATAGTCAATAGCCCAAATTATTTGTTAATTTTTTGTGCTGAAATAAATGATACCATGCATGTATAGAGTATGGCTGCTGAATAAAACACAACAGCACAAATAAGTTTAATTGACCACATTGACCCGGGACTCTAGTTAACTGACTGTTAACAGAATCGGATAAATGACACAACAGCCAAAGGTTTTCCATGACCTGCAGGCATCTTCATCTAGCAGTTGTCCTCATTTCCTTCCTTTTACATGCCAGACACACTCGTATTGCAACATCTTTTCAGGGAGCTTGATCAATTTCACGGTAGTCTACAGTGTCCCCAGCCAGCAAGTGAGTTTGAGAGGCTGTGATAGCATCGGGCGTCCCCTTCCTCACCCACGCTTGGGTTGTCTAATCGGCCCTCCAGCTGCATCCAGCCAGATGAACGGAACCCTGTTGACTCCTAATCTGTGTCGCCCATGATCCGTTCCCCACCTCAGCAGCACATACACTACTGGGTGCTGGAGAGAGAGGCGGGGAGTATCCGTTTGTTTTCTTCTTGTCATCGTGGAGGTTAATGGAAGCAGAGGCATGAACCGCTTGAGGAAACAAAGGACAGAATGTTTGGTTTCACTGTGTGCAAGCTCTCTTTTCCTGTCATCTCCTCCGGCTTCCTTTTCCTGCGACCCTTTTCTTTGTTTGTCTTTTTTGTCTGCTCCTGTTTGATTCCTGGATTTACATTTGTTATGCCTTTACACTTGTTTCTTTCTCCCACTGGCAAAAAAAAACAGTAGAAAGAAATGATTTTTGTTTGCACATGGCAATTTTGTACTAAATATTTGTCTCTACACTTTTTTCGAAAGTATCTCTTTCAATTATTCTAACAACTTCTGTTGTCTCTACAATTTTGAGGTGTGTGACTTAGACAGTTATATGTGTGGGTGGCATGGGCGATGACAGTTACTCCAACAAATTATATTTTGATGAATACATCATAATCAGTTCCACTTCGCTGCACTAACTGACAAGGAATGTTTCCAAAGTTTCACAGCTCCGTAATGAAAAGCTTGCAATGTTGAGTTCCACATTTCCCAGCCTTGCTCTGCAGATTAATCACTTAATCGTAAATTAAGCATAAGTGTGTAAACATAAGACATTAAAAGATTTTCAACCATGCTTCATTTGCTGAATGCTTTTTCATCTGCACTCAGTTAAATCACAGGCTTTGTGTTCCCGTGTTTGCTTCCTCATTATTCTCTAATCCCGTAGTCTAAATCTAACACAACATGATTGTGATGCCCTATGGTACAATTTTCTACAATACTTAACAGAAGCAAAACACTTTACCATTTCATGGTCAATGTATAATTTGTTTGATGAGAAAAGGTTGTTCTATGCCAGGAAATCATATCTAGCTATTAAAAGTTTGCAGAAGAAGCTTGACGAATGCCTCAGGGCCTCTTCAGTAACCTAAAAGTGCAAAACATTGATAATGCCACCAATGGCCATCACCAAGGGCGGCTGTAGCTCAGTGGTAGAGTGGTTTCCTGCCAATCGGAAGGTTGGTGGTTCAATCCCTGGCCCTGCAGTCCCATGTCGAAGTGTCCTTGGGCAAGACACTGAACCCCCGAATTGCCCGAGTGTTTATCTGATGAGCAGGTGGCACCTTGTACGGCAGCCTCGGCCACAGTGTATGAATGTGTGTGAATGGTGAATGTATCCTGTATGATGTAAAAGCGCTTTGAGTAGTTGTTAAGACTAGAAAAGCGCTATATAAATACATCACAAATCCATTATTCAGAAAATGTGCAAGCTAATTCACAAACACACTTGCCAAATCAGTTCATTTGCTTTTAGCTTAGGGCTATAAATGTAAAAAAAAAAAATGTTTTAGACAAAAGGATCAAAATAGACCATTCATAGAATTAAAAGACGGGATCCATTCCCTGATCATAGTTTTTAGAAATACACATATGTACTAATCTCTTATTTCTCTATGTACAAGGCTGCCAATTAAATCACAAATGATTCAAAGCCCAGATCCAGAATCCAACTTTCCCTTGCAGAAGCCTGAAACTGAAAAATGTCTCCACATCTCAGCTCATTAAATGTTAGAGCTCAACCTCTCCTCCTCTCTCAGCACTCTCTTTCTTTAGGTATATGTGTCTCACTTTGTCAACAACCCACTGTGTTATTTTTAAGAAAAAGCTGATAGGGAAGATGTCCCATTACAAAGTTTAATGAGGCCAAGGAAACAGAGTACTGTACGTACATCTTCAAACAAACAAACCCAGGAGAGCAAAAAAAGTCTGAACACATGCAGTTACATGTGCCATCAGAGGAGGTAGCGCACAGCAGGTCAACTGGATCTTTGGATGACAGCACAGCAGCCAGTGGCTCAAAGGCCTCCACTTCATGTATTTTCAGAAAGATTTCTGGAAGCATATGTAGCAAGTATAACACAATATAATACAACTAACATATTGTTTTTTTGTATTTATAATACAAAAAAACAATACTTCACAGTCACAGTTTATCACAGTTTTTCAAAAAGAAAAAAGGATGTACTATCGCACCCTCCTCTTGCATTTAATACACTTATTGAATCATTATATCATATATTTATTGTTTCAGTCATCGACTACCTTCAGCATGAATCTTAAATATATTGTATAAAATATAATAGAATATAAAAATTCAGAAACTCTTTTGAACAAACGTTTCATTTACAGGTTTCGCAATGTTGCAGCTAAAGGCACTTACAACCGTTAATGATTCGACATTATTGAAATGACAAAATAAAAGCCGTTTAGTCCATCTTCATTCTAAATTATATTCTTAAACTCTTATATTATCTCACACCTGCCTTAGAGGGGATAATTAAAATCTTAAAATATCCTCATGCAAGCAACCAATGTACTGATGCGCAATCTTCTTTTGAATGTTGTGTTGCAGCTAAAGTTTGGATAGGTTGTACTGACGCAGATAGAAATATAGAGAGTTTGGTACAGTTTCCAAGGGCTTTGCAGATAAAAACAGTATTGCATTTTTGAAATGTCCCGATGATGTGGGGAGCCGGACAACTGATGTCAGTGGCGATCAAAAGGCACATTTAACTGAAAATGAAACGAGTATCCAACATGCCTAGTCAATGTATCACAAAAAATACTTAAAATGAAAATCACAAACATATTCCTCTGTAATCCAACAAAATAAGAAATATTGGATGTGCAACTAAGCACACTAACATGTCTGATTTACTGTACAAAATTTGCAAACAGCTGATCCACACTCAGATATGACAGTTGCAAATAGTAAAGGAGAATGTGTGCACTTTGGCACATCAAACTGTTCACATGTGTTAACCTTTGATGCATGCAGGCACGCAAGTGTGTGGGGGTGTAAAGCCATTCAATGTTGACACATGGAACATACAACAGACTGTGAACAAAATCATTTTATGACATTAGAGAATGAAAATCAGTTGGAAACATATGCAGACACAGACATTCTACTTATAAACTACACGTGTTCATAACTGATTTTCTTTTTCCAAATTATGTTGCCTTGATGTTCTTCAAGGCAACATAATTTGGAAATCCTCCTGTTTCCCAATGTGAAAAACCTCTATTGTAGAAAGTAAGGCAGCATCTAAAACTTTTAAATATAAGCAGACTGACTTTAGCCCAATCCAGAGATTTCAAGAGTCTGCCTTTAAAGGACCAAAATCACACTTTGCTCTAAAGTATTCTGCAGCAGTACACAGTGATAGTGATTGACAGTGGCATGGAATTGGTGTGCCAGTTTTCTGGCACGGAGACTTTACTAAATGAAGATTTACAGGTCAACAACACAAAGCACCAAAAAGAGAGAACACAAAACAAAATCACATTCTCATTGCTTGCAAGAGGCCATCTGTTGCGCAATATCACTGAAGCATTTTTTTTTTACCTCAGCTTTCAGTCAATTTCTTAGGTACGTTTCTTTCTTTTCTTCTGTGGTGGGGCCGAACGCATGATTGATAATTGTCCAGAAAGTTGTTTGACGTTAGATAGTTGATGAGCTGATAAGAATTAATTTTTTTCTATTATCTTGCTGATAAAAGTCAGGTTGGAGATGTACCTATAGTAACAGATGACTGTTGTATTAAGATTGCTCTTCTTCAGTGGTGGTTTACTGACAACTGTCAGGAAAACCACAATTGATTAATATAGCAAGGTCAAAGTTACCATTTACCATTTTTGTCAGTTCTACGTTAGCAGAGTGAAATCCAAGTTATAGGTGATGATAAGATCATTAACCAAAAGTGACTTGCTAGTTAGTGACCTGACATTTAATAAAGCCATTTTCATTGTCCCAGGTGAATGGTTTTGCGGGGGATTGGTGGTCAAAGTCTGAACAGGTAACAAATTGTTTTTTGCATATTACACGGACGTTTCTGGATGTGGGCATATGGTTTATTAGTACAGGAATTGTTATCGTCAAGTGCCAGTAATTGATATTGGTAAAACGGAGCGGACTCACCAAATATGATGACAGTTGAGGCCAGTAGGGGGAGTTTTTGGGGATAACAGTAGGCCTACTAGGTGGTGTCACTGTAAATGGAATGTCCACTTCCTGAGCGAGGGCGTAGGACGTAAACAGTCAATCACGTGTAGCACAATGAATGGCGTGCTGCAGGTTAGCAGCTAGCATTCGGCTGCCCAGCCAGTTTGGGTGGACCCCGTTGGCTTAGGGTTAGGATTAGGTTAAGAACGACCCCAAAACAAATACAAATTGTCAATACAATCAATGTTATGAGCCGTGCAAGCGGACCTTAACCAAGTGTAAAGGCCGAGGATTCTAGAGAACCATCCTGATCCCTGGGTCATTGTCGGGATAGGACCCAAGATAAAAACAGACTTCCCAGAGCTTTTTTAAAAAACTGTGAGTGCTGACGAGCTGCATCAACTGATTTGACGTGGAAGATGACTTGGTTGATTGAGTACAGGAATGAGTGAAGCATGCCCGGAAGCTTATCCAAAACTACCGGGACGGTGGCACCAGGGAAGCAGTGAGTGGCAGCATTGAAAAAGTGGAAATTCCGGACTATAGAATCCACCACTATTAGTGTGGTCGGGGAGAAGTGTGGACAAGGAGATGTAGATAGTGATCATCAGGACAACAAAGACCTGCTGAGCATCTGTGAACGGCCTCCTCCAAGATCCTGATCCAGGAAGCGGAAGTGGAGGTCGCTGCATGGGACAAATGGTCCCGTGCTGGTCCACCCTCACAGGGGAGTGACGAGCCACCCAAACGGATGCAGCCGATGCAATGTCGGCAGTTGCCTTATCCAAAGATGTGTCAAGATAAGGAACCACGGGAGTGTGAGCTGGCTCTGGCTGGACTGGGGTGTCGTTGGACAAAGCCACGTACTGTATCTATTGTTGAGGGTCAGGTGCTGAGCAAGAGGACGACTGTGGACTGGTGGAGGGGTCACACAGAACTGTGTCCTCTAGGGCTGCGCTTAAAGAGGCAATATGTTGGGATTGTCCTACAAGCCGTGTCCATGAAACTGGATAAGAGAGACTCTTTTTTTCAGTTCATCAAAGAGCCATTGAAAGTCACAAATTTTTCTATATGCTTTTTTAGAGGCATCTCATCCTCACAGGGCTTAGAAGGCATTTTGACGTAGCAGGCCTCAAGCTGAGTAAAAGTTAACAGCAGCTAACAAATAAAGTGGAAGGTGTCCACACGGCAAGTGCAAGTGTATATCTAGTGGAATGTAGGACCAAAGGGATTTGTTCGAGTTATTGAGAGGTTGGAACAATGGAGCGTCAGAGAAATGGGCAGTCGCCGGCAAACAGTCTGGGGTGGTCTAGCTGGTTAAATTAGCATTAGATTAATTGTCGATCTATACAGCTACTGTTAATGTTGAATTTATTTGTGGGTTATCCCAGTGCTGTTAACCGTGGTCAAAATAATCATACTACTAATACATTTATGAGCATGTTGAACGATGTTGTCATTTTATCATGTTACCCGCCAAGCATTAGCATTAACATTAGCTACTTGAGCTATATTGAAATGTATCAATAAATTAGATCTCTGCTGTATTACGGGGTTGTAAATTAACATGTAATTAATCACATAATGATGCTGTGACAAAAACACCGCAATGTATGATGACTCTGCAGGTGTCTTATGAAGTTTGACATTGTCCCACGTTTCCAAAGTTGTTGCTTTGCATAATTTGCTGTCTGCCCTGTGTTTCTTTTTAAGTGCAGTGCTGAGGAATTTCTGGTGATTTCTATAACCTTTTTTATTATGGTAAAATTGGCAGATATCTTTGTTTTGTTACAGTGTGTGTAAATCAATGCAAATTAATGGCAATAACGTTAGCAGGGCACACAGATGCAAGGCGTGCAAAGATAATCTAGCGTGTGATTGGTTATCAGGCGGCCAGTGTTTCACTTTCCCTCCAGGGCACACAGAGGCAGGGCGTGCCGTGCGAAGATAATCTAGTGTGTGATTGGTTATCAGGTGGCCGGTGTTTCACTTTCCCTCCAATATTTTTATAAACATCACAAAGACACCTGGACTTGGTCGAGACCAAACGCCATATTTGGCAAGACCAGAGGCAGAGACGGAGACAGGTCTAAGTCCAAATACCAGCAAGTCTGAGACAAGGCCAACCGTCTTGAGTCCGGACTCGAGTCCAAGACCGGACTCAAGTACTAAAGCTCTGCATTGTGCACTTTAAACTATAGATTGAGATTTCTAAAAGAAAGTTGTTTTTTTTAATCCAGAGTTTTGTATTAAATAATATTGAACAATTAATGTTTAAAAGATACTTGTGTTATTGCAAAGGCATAATTTATTTAATTAAAGGTGAGCTCTGTAATATTACATTACTGAAGGCAATTTATCAACCACAGAAGACTGTTTTGCTGATATCAGACATATAATATAATATAACATATAATCAATCTTTCACACTCAATTCATATTATTTTGATCTACTGTGAAACTAAGTAACATGCTATGGTACAGATGTGTAGTCACATATTTATTCTTGCTCCTGGTATATATTTTATTATACAACTAAGTGTGTTGTGTCAATGTAGTCACATAATTAAATATCTGTTTGAATATCTGCTTCTCCTCTAACATATGTAATGTAGTTTGCTGTGCACTGGAGCTAAATCTTGAAATAAAAAGTTAAATTCAGTAACTCAAAAGGAAAAGAAATACAGTATATCTTGTGTGTTGAACAAAGATTTTCAGCAACAAGAATTATGATATTATGTTCAGTGTGAAAACTAATTTTAACAGTGTATAATATCCCGTAAAGGTATTTCTTTCTTTTTCAGCATTATGATCTACAGTGCATATGGAGTGTTACCAGCAGCATTGTGCTTCTCCAAGTTCGGTGTAAGCTTGTAAAGTCTAAAAATTGACTGCATGAATAATAATTCAAATATTATCCTGACATGTTGGACATAGTAAAAACAAAGTTGTTTGATAGGGATTACATGACAGACATAATGTGTGTGCATGGTTCAATGGGCAAAGGAGGGATAAAACAATCCCTGCAGAAACATTTAGCCAGTGGCGGAGTCGGGCTGTCTGAGGGACAAGGGAGGAAAAAAATAAAAAATTAGAAAGAAAGTTTCAAGGATGTAGGGCAGTCTGTCTGTTCATCTGGTTTTCTTAATTTTAAGGCGACCCTAGAGGAAATTTCTTTGCTTGTTTTTCCATTTAAGGTCACCTAACAGGGCACTGCATCTTGTTTTCTCCACTGAAAGGGCACCCTACAATGCACTTTATCATGTGTTCTCTACTGGAACTGCACTTCATCACGTTTTCTCTGCTGGATGGGTTCCCTTAGAAGGCACTTTATCATGTCTTCTCCATTTAACCCTTGTATGGTATTCGGGTCAAATTGACCCATTTCAAATTTTTTCAAGAAGAAAAATGGAACAAGTTTAATTTTTTCTACCTGAAAATCAACGGCCTTACCTTATTGTCTGTGATAAACATGTATTCCTGACTCAATTCAGAAAATTATTCTAGATATGACCACTTCTGACAAAAACAAATCACACATTTTTAATTGTGTTCTAGTCTGATTGCATTCCCTAAACATATATCAGTTGTTTTAAATTGAGATGAAGACAATATTTGTTAATAGATTAGGAAGTAAAGTTTTATTTCAGAATTGTTTTTAAAACCCCATATTAGTCACGGGTAAATTGGCCCGAGGGATATGAGAGGGTCCCGAAAGTGAAGACAATACAAGGGTTAAGGGTACCATAGATGGCATTTCACTACATTTTCTTCACTAGAAAGGTAACATACAGGCTTAGATGGAAAGTAACAAAATACTCACTACTTTGCTCACGTTACTGTCTTGAGTAGTTTTGTTGTGTATTTTCTATATTTCAAGTAGATTTTAAAATCAATGTTTTAAAATGTACTTCTTTACGTTTTGAGTGAAGCATTGTATTTTGCTACATTACAAATCCTTTGAATAACGAAAAGCGAAAGGAAGAAAACTAAATCGCGCCTGGAACCACTAAACCAGACCCCGGGCATTCTTTTTGTTGTGCGAACACATACATCTTCTTCTTCTCTGGTTGCAAGTCACAATTAAAAAGAAGTAGAAGAACTGCAATGTGTCGAACCCCTGTGTGTGCTGAGCGGGAGACGTTTTCATGGACGTGAATGAGCTGTTATCCCTCAAAAATGTCAGCTCATGGAAAAGAAAGAAAGGTCAATACAGAGCGCAGAAGTTTTAACCAAACATGGACTTCTAAGTATTTATTTACTGAAGTCAAAGGTAAAGCCGTGTGGTTAGTTTGCGGAGAACAGATCACTGTGTTAAAGGATTATAATTTGACTCGCCACTACAATACTAAACACCACGCAGAGAAATACAACAACTTGACTGATGCAGAGCCGGCACGGACATCTGAAGCTTTGCTAGTTAAGCTGCAAAAGCAACAAGACATCCAGAGATGCAGCAGTCAAGACCAGCTTTGTGATATCCCACAAAATCCTCAAAAACAGTAAGCCATTTTCTGAAGGAGAGTGTATTAAAGAGAGTTTGGTGGACTCTCCCGCGCTAATATGCCCAGGAAAATTAGAGACGTTTGAGAACGTGCCGTCTGACATAAAATTAATATTGAGCAGAATTGAATTTAGCTAATTGGTCCAGTGCTCCACAACAGTCCCTGTTTCTCATGTGGTCCCTTGGGAAAATGAATTTCTCACCCCTGACCTAAGACAATATGTGTAGGAGACAAATCTGATTAGCTCATACGGACTACTTAGGTGTGTAGAAACTAGCTGTTAGTCTGGGATGTTAACATTAGGGTCTAATCTGTATGTTGAGTCAAAACACGTGATTTGGCCTTGATTTGCATTATAACTGTTGTTTATGTTTGTGAAGATTAGAATGATGGCCCTACGAACAAACAATGTATGGTGCTTTCACTTTCAATTGATTATTTGAAAATGTTTTATGGGATGGACTAACTAAAATTTTACATTATACCTTTCTAAGGGTCTTAACTGTCATGTGTGGCATGTGTTATGCTGTTATTACATGTGTACACATTTGTATAGATGTTAATACATTTGTAAAAATGTTGCTTCCATTAAAAACAAAATTATTTTGGATTTATGACCCCTTGTCCAATTTTCACTACATGGAAGATCCCCTCCTCCCGTTTTACAGTTGTTTTTAATGTAAATAAGTAACTTTTACTTTGTTAATTTTAAATGAACTACTTAATACTTTTGAGTAATTTTTCATCAAAGTATTGGTACTTTTACTTGAGTACAATATTTTAGTACTTTTTCCACCTCTGCATAAAGGGTACTTTATCATGTTTTTTGTTGAAGAGATCTCAATGTATTTACAATAAAACTTAAACTCTGTCTAAATGTTTTTTTCTGTCTGTCACCAGCTTTATATTAAGCAATGATATCAGCAACACCAGTACATCACATTTGGCAAAATGATGCAGCAACATAAATGTTCAAAGTCCATAGTGAGATTTAATATATGTATACTTTCTGACCATTTATGGACTGTCATGCTAAATGCAAGTGTCTGCAGCGACCATTTGAAATGGCGGGTTAGAGACATGCTTATTCTGCATTCCACTGCGCACAAGGCAATTAATCATGGAAAAGACTGGAATGACTTAATGATGTTCCATTAGGCTTCAGGCTTGTTTTGTCTGGACACAGATACAGGAGGACAGAAAACAAAGGTATTGTCATTTGTATGGAAATGTGATTAAAGTGGATATTAGTAATTTTAAAAAGAAATGAAATGAAAGTTAAACTAAAAATGAACAGAAAGCAGCATAGTTTTCAACATTATTTTGTTGCACAGTGCCGACATTCTGGCATTTAACAAATTAAAAGGTTCCCACTATATTCTTCTAGGCTAGAATCTGCTTCGGGGGTAAAAGCCCATCAAGATGCATCTAGTGAAGTGTGTGACTACACAATTATGTAATTGTCCAACTCATAAATTTCTCTGTTTCTAAAGTGTCTTGTATTAGCAAACTATCTCTCTACCAGTCCTTGAACCATTTTCACTTTTGTCCTTATATCTTTTGAGTTTTGTATGAATATATAAATAAATGACATAAAAAGGCAAGAATTCAGATTCAAAGTCACAGAATGAAGAAACTGTGAATATCTTCAACAATAATGTGAAAGTTGGCAGAACAACCGGGAGTCACTGAATGCCCACAGTTTTTAATTAAGATGTGAGTGAGTGTGTAGTGATTGCCTTTGTGATATGGGCATGCAGAAACATAATTTCCTTGGAGAAGCTTTTCAAAGACTCGAGTAACACATGACTGGATTTTTGGCAGGGCTGTTTATTCAATTCCTTCCCTTTTCTGCCCTTTCAGAAGTACTATAACTGCACTGTCATTCCTGTACGCAAACCACAGGGTGACTTTTGAAGTGGGCCACCCTCTAAAAATGGCATTATTTGGTTTTAATTTGTCGTAGAGTTAAGCCTTGGGGGGTGGGGGGTGGGGGGGATGAGCATATAAAGGAAAGAAAAATGTGTGTCAGATATTCTGTGAAATTCAAAAACATGAAAGAAGAAGATAGGTGGAGAGAAGGACAGTGGGGGACAAAATCCATTTGTTGAAAGAAAGCAGAGCTGGGTAGTATCTGGGCAGGGAATCAATAGGATAAGAGGTTATTAGCTGAGAAATGTCACTTGAAACATCGATCATCATCTCTATCGAGTGCAGGGACATGTAGCCACACAGGGTCAACGCAGCTTATCAGTCAG
Source organism: Etheostoma perlongum (assembly GCA_026937815.1). Classification (NCBI taxonomy): domain Eukaryota; kingdom Metazoa; phylum Chordata; class Actinopteri; order Perciformes; family Percidae; genus Etheostoma; species Etheostoma perlongum. The sequence goes on along the minus strand of CM049386.1, from coordinate 20,651,761 downwards.
CACTGATGGGAAACAATACAGTGACGAATAGATGAACACATAAATGGCCACATAAATAGCAAGTTGCTAATCAAATGGAATTCAGTTGATCTTTATAAGTTAAAGAAAAAACAGTGATACCACAATGTGAAAATCTTGCATTTAAAATGTTTAATTAAAGTATTTTCAGTATAAAAGTACTCTCAGCTAAATCATTAAACATATGCAAAAGGTAAAAGTACTCCCTGTGACAAATGGGCCCTTTCAGAGTGTAATAATACACTATTATTTGAATAGCATCATTGATGGATATGCAAGTAAGTAGCATTTTACTGTTGAAGGTAGAGCACCTCAATATTGCATATTTTTTATACATATTTACACAGATATTCTGATCTGTAAAGTACTTATAGCTTTGAATAAATGCATCTGTAGGTACCACAGCACTTAAGTATATAAATATACATTTATACATATACAAATACATTTGTCGTTAGGAGTTCATTCAAGCGAAGAATACTAATGCTAATGACAACCAATGCTTTAATTAGATCTTTCTTAGCAAAACCCCAAGTGACAGACTACAATCAAATCAAAGGTACGTTGTTAGCAGTTTTCTCACATTACTGCCTCCGCATATGTCGAGGGGCAATCTATAACTCGTCCCATTAATGGAATGGCACGTACAATACATTCATGTACAAAACAATTTTCTTCTTGAGTTCAGCATCGTTCTTTGGGTGTTGTTCGGCTCTTCCATTCAAGTGTATAGAGAGGAGGAGAGGAGATAAGAAGAACATGATGGGGAGAAAACGTTGCAGGCACATTTCATTTATTCGTTACTTTAATGAAAAGGATTGCATTTGATAAATGAAAGGAGCATGGGGGATAGTGATAAGACGGAGACAAGGGGGAGTGGGGAAGGCATTTCCTGAGGATCATTACAGACAAGAAAGTGTACAGGGATTCATTAGCATGAGCCATGGAGGGAGAATCCCAGTCATGATAAATGTTCCTGAGGAGTTACCAGGAGAACAACGGCTTTACAAGTGATGGAGTGATATAGCCGAACAAACCTTATTTTGTATTCTACAGACAATTAAAAGTTAGGCTTTTTCTCCCACACTCACATATTCAAAAATACAAGGTACACAACCAGAGGCCTTGCCCCAAGGCCCAGTCAATCTATCAGAGGCAGAAGTGTGCCATGGGACGGGGCAGTGCCAGTCACCTTGGACACATGGGTGTGGGCCAGTTTCACGGCACACTGGACAATAATGCTCCTCTCTCACTAGGTACACTCATTCACATGCACAGGCATGTATGCATGCACGCACGCTCACACAGCCATCACATTCACCTTTACATTCAGAGGCGGGAGCGAAGGAATGATATGGATGGTTGGAGTGGGAAAATCACCTTTTAGTGGCCAGCAGTTGGCTTCTGTATAAAGTCCACAATTTATTCACAGTGTAGAGCTACAACTCAATGGGATCTGTATGTGCAGTGTTTCCCCATGCACTGCAGTGGCTTTGCCTTGCTGTTGCTAAATATTGTGACCCACATCACGGCAGTGTAATCCATTCTTAGATTATGATGTGCAAAGCCAGCCAAGCAGGGTGCTTTAATCAAAGCAAGTGATCCATTCCCTGCACCATCCATCTGAACATGGCAGCAAAATCATGCTTCATAAATTACTCCCCAAAAAAAAAAACACACCTAGAAAAAGGTAAATGTGCCGGTGAAAATAAGTAAACTGGATGGGCCTTTAAAGAGGATTCAAAAACAGATTAGTGAGGCCCATGTTTGTGCATTACAACAATAAAAAAAAGTTTGGCTTTCATACATGAACAAACAATTCAGCTGGAGTTAAAACGTTGTTACTAAGAATGAGTCAGTAAGAATGACTAAATATGGTTAAACATTTGTTGAGATCCCAACAGAGGGAACAGTGCATAAATATAGTATTTGTTTATTGAAGCAAAAAGTAATGTACCAACATTTGAACAACGTAGACTCCTTTGAGAAAATCCAGCAGGGCATAAGTCACATAAGCGTGACTCAATTTTATGTTAATGTATTACATTCAGGTAGGAAAAATCTTTTAGATTTTCTAACATTATGGGTATCAGTGATATATTTTGTGCAATAATTCTAGGTACTCCTACACGTTGAAGTTTTGAAAGCGTCAGAAAAGGAAATAAACATGTTTTTACCTTAGTGGTACAAGTCGTACTTGCTGAGCTTTTGTCTCTAAACTGCCATCCTCATACAGTAGTGGTGAATATTATTTTCTTTATGCTGCTCTATGCTGCCTTGGAAATTCAACGCTGTGTTCGACTATTGTTAAACCAATCATAGTTGAAAGTTGTTTACTGCTCACAGCTGGGTCTGAATCTGACTTTCTCAAATGTCACTTTTTAATGATATGAGCATCACAAAGCTAGCTCATTGTATTGCAATGGAAGCAGAAGTTTGAAAGGCAGTTATCTCAGTAACAATTTACATTATGATACACAAACAAATTGTGACTAGTTACTGACGAACAACTTAATACTTTATTGATCAATCGCTAATAAGTAGTCTGTGTATAAATCTGAATCACAGACTATGATGCAGATAATTAGAAGTTACTAATCAAGAAAACTATCACTGTTCACCAAAGCTCAGCAGGAAAAAAAAACTGTATTTCAGGACAGCATCACATTGCTGTTAGCTGCAGTTCATAGACTGTTGAACTGATGATTACACACATGATACACATGCTGCATCATGCTACGTTAAAAGAGCCACATGTACGTTAGCCTTAGGATACTCGCTGATGGAAAAAATGAAAACTATTTGCATTACTATCATAGACGGTATGAAAGATGGTGTCACTATGCAATTACCATTGTCCTGTCAATGATTCAAATCAATATCACCTCCTCGATTTTATTATATATTGCTACACATGGTTTTTATCAACAAATTCAAGCAGTATATATATATATATATATATATATACAGTGCCTTGCGAAAGTATTGGGCCCCCTTGAAGTTTTCAACCTTTTGACACATTTCAGGCTTCAAACATAAAGATATAAAAATTTTATTTTTGGTGAAGAATCACCAACAAGTGGGACACAATTGTGAAGTGGAACGAAATCTATTGGATATTTTAAACTTTTTTAGCAAATAAAAAACTGAAAAGTGGTGCGTGCAAAATTATTCGGCCCCCCTTGCGTTAATACTTTGTAGAGCCACCTTTTGCTGCGATTACAGCTGCAAGTCGCTTGGGGTATGTCTCTATCAGTTTTGCACATCGAGAGACTGACATTCTTGCCCATTCTTCCTTGCAAAACAGCTCGAGCTCAGTGAAGTTGGATGGAGAGCGTTTGTGAACAGCAGTTTTCAGCTCTTTCCACAGATTCTCGATTGGATTCAGGTCTGGACATTGACTTGGCCATTCTAACACCTGGATACATTTATTTGTGAACCATTCCTTTGTAGATTTTGCTGTATGTTTGGGATCATTGTCTTGTTGGAAGATAAATCTCCGTCCCAGTTTCAGGTCTTTTGCAGACTCCAACAGGTTTTCATCCAGAATGGTCCTGTATTTGGCTGCATCCATCTTCCCCTCAATTTTAACCATCTTCCCTGTCCCTGCTGAAGAAAAGCAGGCCCAAACCATGATGCTGCCACCACCATGTTTGACAGTGGGGATGGTGTGTTGAGGGTGATGAGCTGTGTTGCTTTTACGCCAAACATATCGTTTTGCATTGTGGCCAAAAAGTTTGATTTTGCTTTCATCTGACCAGAGCACCTTCTTCCACATGTTTGGTGTGTCTCCCAGGTGGCTTGTGGCAAACTTTAGACAAGACTTTTTATGGATATCTTTGAGAAATGGCTTTCCTCTTGCCACTCTTCCATAAAGGCCAGATTTGTGCAGTGTACGACTGATTGTTGTCCTATGGACAGACTCTCCCACCTCAGCTGTAGTTCTCTGCAGTTCATCCAGAGTGATCATGGGCCTCTTGGCTGCATCTCTGATCAGTCTTCTCCTTGTCTGAGCTGAAAGTTTAGAGGGACGGCCAGGTCTTGGTAGATTTGCAGTGGTCTGATACTCCTTCCATTTCAAAATGATTGCTTGCACAGTGCTCCTTGGGATGTTTAAAGCTTGGGAAATCTTTTTGTATCCAAATCCGGCTTTAAACTCCACAACAGTACTACAGACCTGCCTGGTGTGTTCCTTGGTCTTCATGATGCTCTCTGCGCTTTCAACAGAACCCTGAGACTATCACAGAGCAGGTGCATTTATACAGAGACTTGATCACACACAGGTGGATTCTATTTATTACCATCAGTCATTTAGGACAACATTGGATCATTCAGAGATCCTCGCTGAACTTCTGGTGTGAGTTTGCTGCACTGAAAGTAGGGGCCGAATAATTTTGCACGCACCACTTTTCAGTTTTTTATTTGCTAAAAAAGTTTAAAATATCCAATAGATTTTGTTCCACTTCACAATTGTGTCCCACTTGTTGGTGATTCTTCACAAAAAATAAAAATGTTATATCTTTATGTTTGAAGCCTGAAATGTGTCAAAAGGTTGAAAAGTTCAAGGGGGCCGAATACTTTTGCAAGGCACTGTATATACACACACACACACACACAGTGGGGCTCGAAAGTTTGGGCACCCCAACCAAGAAAAGATGTAAAAATTTCCAAAAGGCATCAAATGACAGATTAGACATTCGTATAACATATCATAAAAAGTTTGATTTTATTTCCATCATTTACACTTTCAAAATAACAGAAAACAAAAAAATGGCATCTGCAAAAGTTTGGGCACCCTACAGAGTTAATACCTTAATACCTTGTGTAGTGGCAATCTGTCCACAACTAATGCAATGGAAAGTGTGCATTTATAGTCAATGTTCATGTCCAGTAAGTGTTCATGGAGTAGGTAACCCCAACGTAGAGAGTTCTGCTTTACAAAAGCCTTAATCAGCTTCCAGTAGAAGACAGATCTTTGTGATCGGTCTCAAGTATGTTACATTTGGTCCGGACTTTAACAGATCGCACCAGTCCTTGTGCGTCTGGAAAGGTCTACAACACTTTCCTAATAGCCAGGATCCACGAGGAGCAGTAGAGTCCGCCACAAGAACAATGTCCCCTGCAACAATGCTCCTTTTGTCCTTTGACCACCGTTGCCGCTCCTGTAGCAGTGGCATGTACTCCTTCATCTCTGTTCTTCTCCCGTGGACAGCTCCAGCTCTTCTTTCTCACTCTTGGATGCATCTCCAAACTCGTCTCCGTGCCGAGCCTCTACCTGCTGCAGCTCCTTCTCAAGCTTAGACATAGCTGCCCAGCTTTGCTCCTTGTACTCATCCGCCAGTTTGGCCTGTTTGAGCCTCTGCTCCTGCCTTAGCTCCTCCAGGAGCTTCCTGTGGGCCTTTTCTCTGGTCTTCTTGTTCTCCTTTTTCCTTCCTTTTTTCTTTTTCTTCTCTTTTCTACTGTTACGTTCAGCTGAACTGTTCATGATTGTTATAACGCTGAGATCTTCTCTGGACATTTCTGGCTTGTCATCTGCAGACTTCTCATTGAAGTCGTGATTATATTGCTTTACCAGTAATTCTTCTTTGTGAGCAATGGTTATTCTGTTGGTTGTACACAGTCTCATTGCCTCTTTTCACAGGTCCATTGATAATCTAGCCGAGTAAAGTTCTGACGGCATAAGGTCCTTCACCATTGCTGTGTATCACTTGCCATGGTTCCATCACTTTTGGAACATTGGTCCCAATTAAAAGCTCCACCTCAGCGTCGATTACAGGAATTTCCACTGAGCTTAAGTGTGGTCAAGCATTTAGGTCTTCCTGTCGTGGAATGTTGCCACGCGACACAGGCATCTTACACTGGGTGTACACTTCAGGCAGCTCAAAGTAGGTGTTACCAGTAAGGGCAGCTATCTCCAGTCCTGAGATAACATCACTGTCAACAAACTTTTCTTGTTTTATAGTCCTTAATAGGATTTTAGCACTCCTTCCTCTGACCTTTAGCTTCCTCATGAGTCGCTCAGAGCAGAAAGTGGCTGTGCTGCCAGGATCCAAGAATGCATATGTAGTTAGCAATTTGCTGCCGTTCTTTGCCTTAATCTGTACAGGCACAATTGCCAAGACACTATCCTGTGCACCGGCCCCTATATGGCCACATGTCTTGGGAGAAACTGCATGTCCGTTTCCTGATGCTTCCTGCTGTGTGTCTTCGGAGTTGACTTTCTTCTCCTTTGAATGGATGTGAAGGGTGGTAGGATGTTTCAGATTACACAAGTTGCAGGAATGACGCCTATGACAATCCCTGCTAATGTGTCCCACAGATAAACACCCAAATCAAACAACTTTCTCCTTCAAGAAGTTAATCTTTTCACTGTGCAGCAACTTCTCCATTTTGGGACACAACTCCAATTTGTGATCCTCTTCACACAGCAGACACAACACTCTTATTGGTTCATCAAGTAAGTTTTTCTCATTTTGCGTTAGAGTTTCAGGTTGAGAACTGACAGCTGTGACTGAAGTAGCAAAACTGCTTCCTTTTCCTGTAACACGTACTTGTGAGACTTTGTTTCCTTCTTTAGACTTAAGGGTTGAGGTAAATGTGTCCTGAATGTTTCCAAAGAGTGGATTGGAAGCAATAGCCACTTGTCTTTCAATTAAGTTGACGATATCACTGAAAAGTGCTTGGCGACTGTGCTTCTCCTGAAGCTCGTAAGCAGTGTTTCTCCATTTTTCTCTCCATTTATATGGTAGCTTCAAGACAAGAGCACGTATGTTAGATGGCATGTTCATCTCTGACATGTAGCTGATGTCCTCCATAGCATTACAGCAAACACGTAAAAACAAAGCAAAGGCTTGCAAAGCTTCAATGTCTTCTGATTTTACTGATGGCCATCCAAGAGCTTTCTCCATGTATGCAGTGGCCATTTTATGTTTATTTCCGAAGTGTTCTTGTAAGTGGGTCCTTGCTCTTTGGTATCCTCTGTCTGGTGGCATGTGTTGACAGCGCTTAACCACCTCCCTTGGTTGTCCTTTGGTATATTGCTCCAAAAAGTATAAACAGTCCATGTTGCTAGCAGCCTTTCTTTCCACACCATGCTCAAATGCTCTAATAAATGCACTGTACTCAAGAGGATTTCCATTAAATGTTGGTATATCTCGTGGAGGTAGTGATGACGAAGAATGTTGTTGCACTAGTAGAGCGGTTATTTCATTCTGTCGTTGCATGATGGAAAGAAGATTGCTTTGGTCCAAATTAGTTTGCATCAGGTCAGCATGTTGAATGGATTCCTTTGTGTGAGGTATTGCATGATAGGTTTCCTGAAACAGTTGAGGCATGCTTGAATGGGAATTCAGAACATGAGCTCTTGATCCAACGTTCTGTGAAGGGGTTTCTTTATGCCGAGCTCCCATTGATATGGCAGTTTTGTCACCTCCTACTGGTAAATGATTGAACTGATGATTTGAATCTTTAGGCTGCGCCTCCATTAGCGCTGCAGCACTGCCGCCTCCTATTGGTGAATGATTGAACTGATGATTTGAACCTTTAGGCTGCGCCTCCATTAGCACTGCAGCACTGCCACCTCCTACTGGTAAGTGATTGAATTGATGATTTGGGTCTTGTTGAACTGATTCCATAGCAGTGGGTCTGAGTGAATATTTGCGTTTAGAACTTTTCAGATACGAATTCATTCCATCTGATTGAGCCCTGGAGCTCTGCACATCAGAGCCTCTGTACACATTAACCTTTGCAGTTTGAACAGCAATTTGACATGCAATTCCAGCAATTCCTTTTTCTGTCGGATCTCCTCCTCCTGAGCGTCCAGTTCATGTTTTTCTTTAAGGGCAGCTGCCTTAGCCATGAGAGCAGCCCTCTCCGCCTCTGCTTTTAGGCATACAGAGGATGTTGAAGACCTTGAAGACCTATGACTGTACTGACCAGTTGATGAGCCTTTTTTGAAACCAACATTAGAAACACTGTCCCCTGGACCAATATCATCAGTAACCACAGTTGTGGCTGGTGCAAGTTTATAAACAGTTGTGTTTAGTGCAGCGTCATCATTATCATCATTATAATTATTCCCTTTGTCAAGCAACCATGTTTCCATGTTTTGTATTATTGCTTTATTTCTGTGCATTTGGGTTTCGAACCATTGATTTTGTTTTGACATTTCATCCTCAGGTAGCCATTGTTTCAATAAGTCATGCAATTGTTCAGTTTCCACACAAAGTTTCAAACACATTTCATACTTGGTTTGCACCTCAGACACATTTCCCTTTGAAATCATTAATTGCTTAACTTCCTTTGTTAGTTTGTATAGTTTCTTTATCACTGAATTCCTTTCCTTTTGATTGGATATTATTTGTAATTCCAGTGCTTTGGCCGTTAGTTTGACCGATCTTTTACCACGTCTGTTTCACCTTGATTGACAGCTGCAGACAAGTCACTCATTTTGATATCGATTTAGCAGAACTGCCGAAAGCTTTATTGAGAATTGTAGCAGGATGTACCTGTATCCCTTGTATGAGAAGAATCTCTTCAACACAGTTTGTAACAATTCTTGTTTTGTCCTACCGTGATTCTTCTGTGGTGCTTTACACAGGCTGTATCTCAGTCCAAGTGAGTGGGTTCAGCTGACGAAGTGAGTGAAGTGCTGTCCTTCTTCTTGCAAATCCAATTTTTCCGTCTTTTGAAGCTAGTTTTTCAACATTATGTAGTGGCAATCTGTCCACAACTAATGCCAATGGGTGAAATCCGAAGCCCTTTCCAACTCTTGCTGGTGCAAATAATGAAGTCCGCCGTCATCGTACGTTTAATCCTTTATTGTACAAAAAGTTTAGATAAAAGCACATACAAAAAGACCTACTTGAGTGATTTAAAAGCCGAGAACGACGAAACCTAAAAACATTATTTTCACACGGCTGAGGTTGAAAAACTGTGTGGCTTCCCTGATCCAGATCTCCCATCTACCTCACCTGTGATTCCCTTTATTACCTCTTAATTAGCACCCACACACAGGTGCGCAGGTGACGTAACGGACAACCATTGACGCAGACCTACCTCACACACGCACACTACACACATCACAAACATATATAGCCAAATTGGCCATTACACCTTGTACTGCCCCCCCCCCCCATCCCTTGGCAAGTATCACGGCTTGGAAACGCTTCTTGTAGCCAGCGAAGAGTCTTTCAATTCTTGTTTGAGGTATCTTTGCCCATTCTTCCTTCCAAAAGTCTTCCAGTTCTTTGAGATTTCTGGGCTTTTTGTCACAGATGTAGACTTTCAATTATGTTAGGTCAGAAGATTGTGACGGCCATGGCAAAACCTTCAGTTTACGCATCTTGATGTAATCCACCATGGATTCTGAGGTGTGTTTAGGATCATTATCCATTTGTAGAAGCTATCCTCTGTTTAACTTCAGCTTTTTAACAGATGGCATCAAGTTAGTGTCCACAATTTGCTGAAATTTTATTGAATCAATTTTTCCTTCTACTCGTGAAATGTTCCCTGTGCCGCTGGCTGCAATACAACCCCAAAGCATGATTCATATACCCCCATGCTTAACAGTTTGACAGAGGTTATTTTCATTAAATTCTGTGCTCTTTCTCCAAACGTACCGTTGCTCATTCCGACCAAAAAGTCCTATTTTAACCTCATTGGTCCACAAACGTTTTTCCACAATGCATCAGGCTTGTCTATATGTTCATTTGCAAACTTCCAATGCTGATTTTTGTGGTATATCGTATAAGAGGTTTTCTTCCGATGACTCTACCATGAAGACCATATTTGTACAAGTATCTCTTTATAGTGGAACGTTGTACCACAACTCCAGTGTCTGCCAGGTCTTTCTGGATGGATCGTGCAGTCAAACGTGGGTTTGGACTTGCTTTTCTCCCAATCCTGCGAGCTGTTCTGTCTGATAGCTGATCATTTTCTTGGTCTTCCAGATCTTGCTTTAACTTCCACTGTTCCTGATAACTGACATTTCTTAATTACATTCTGAACAGAGGATATTGGCATCTGAAAACACTTTGCTATCTTCTTATAGCCTTCTCCTGCTTTGTGAGCGTCAACTATTTTCAGTTTCAGTTTTCTAGACAACTGCTTAGAAGAACCCATGGTGCTGATTGTTGGGGCTAGGTCCAATGAGTCTGGAGATTTAAAACCTTAAGATTGACATCGCCGGGGGCCTGTTGCACGAAAGTAGAATAAAGATATCCAGGATAAATGAAAAAGCACAGCTTGACTTAGTGTGATCCGCTCATCGCGGCCTAATCGGTTGCACGTTTCCGAGCCAGGATGAACAGGTGGAGCTATGTCAAGCCAGGTGTAGATAGTCCACGGTATCGATCACAGATTTACTGATGCAGAATTGAGAAGACGCATGCGCTATATGTTTCACCCAATGAGCGACAGCTTCTAATGGAAAGCAACAAGGAGGGGAAGCCTATAATATGGAAAGTAACGAGGATGGGAAGAATATGCAAAAAGGGAAATACAGCTCAAATGGAGAAAAAAAGCCCAACATAGCGGACCCGACTGAATGTGTATGGATGTAAAAAATATACTTAGCCTATAGTCACTCCACATTTTTACAAAGTTGTAGGCTACACTGTGTTTTAATTGCTTTAAAATGCTATTTCATGTTTCTGTTTTTATGTGATAAATGTGCTGGTTTTACTGTAAAGTGTCTTTGACTAGCCTACCATGTAAAGCACTATATAAATAAAATGTATTATTATTTAGCCTTTGCCTTAAAAGTGAGCAGTGGGAATTAATGTTCCTCGGGTAATGGACCCTATGACTAGGCTTAATTTCAAACCCTTATTCACAACGCGAGGACATGTTTTACAACCATATGCACAAATCTCTATAAACGATATCTAATTCTTTGTACAATTAATGTTCATACAGAACAATCAGACAAACTACACTACACATACTGTATATAGGCCACGTTATTGGTCCAGGGATGTGAGACTAATTAAGAAGGTTATGAAACCAATGTAAGCTATAATAAAAAAACATTAGGTCTACATATTAAGGAGTAACACAAACTGTTCTTTATTAGAGAAGGATAAGCAACAAGAACATGAAATCATGAATGTGTTGGTCACTGACCAGTCTGCCATTAATATCATCTGGGAATATCGCTACATTAATATCGTCACACTTAATCTTCGGAGCGTGTCCTGTATAAACCTGAAGCTGAGACCATGTACACTGCGCTGCTCATCTCTACTTTTACAGAGAGAGTGGACACTGATGCGACTCGCAGGTCTGCCGGCAGGCAGCGGCCTCTGGGCAGCGGCCGCACGCCAGGCAGCCTCGACCATAGACCGTTAATATACCGTTTATGGCCTCGACACAGTAGGCTACCGTCCCACCGGGAAGTCCCACTCTGCATCAGGGTGCCAGTGCAACCATTTCTAACCATCTAAACAACTGTAGTAGGGTTTAAATCAAACTCGCAACAGCAATAGTGACAAGTAGGCTGATGCATGTTAATGAAAATAAAGCAGAACACATGCAGAAGACAACGGAATAACTGTTAAACACGTTTATTTCGGATCAGATGGCAGCTGATTTGACACATGAGACTCCAGGATTAATCTTAGCCTGGCTGTTAGCCTGCTCTGGACCAGGCTAGCCGCAAAGAATACATTTCCATGGTTACTAGGCTGGGTTTAATTCAATCTGGTTTCGTGCAACAGAGTCAAAGCTAAATTCATCCAGGACAACTTGAATATCCCGGCTTAATACCTTATCCTAGTTTCGTGCAACAGGCCCCTGGTCTTTCCAGACGATGATTGAGAACAATCCATGGCACTGTCAGGTCTCAGCTTTCCAAATTGGGCGGTGCATGCTATAAACTCTGCAGGGTGCCCAAACTTTTGCAGAGGCCATTTTTTTGTTTTCTGTTATTTTGAAAGTGTAAATGATGGAAATAAAATCTAACATTTTGTGACATATTATACTAATGTCTAATTTGTCATTTGATGCCTTTGAGATTTTTCCATCTTTTCTTGGCTTCTTTATGCACATTAATACACATTTTTACCTGGGGTGCCCAAACCTTCGAGCCCCACTGTGTGTGTATATATATATATATATATATATATATATATATATATATATATATATAGGAAAAGCAATAAGTGACATCATTAGGCAATAACCGTTGATAGTCTGTCACTGCACCGTCTAGGTCCGCATCGCAATGCATTGATGCAATGATTCATTTCAACACCCCTACCCTGAGGTCACCCATTGGTTTATGGTCTACCTTTTAGTTTCAAATGTGGCATTTTGGCCACTGTCATTATGTTATTTTGGAGCCATGAATGACCCAATTTGTATAAATAATGCTGTGGATCATTATGTACAAGAAAGTGTACAGGGATTCATTAGCATGAGCCATGGAGGGAGAGTCCCAGTCATGATAAATGTTCCTGAGGAGTTACCAGGAGAACAACGGCTTTACAAGTGATGGAGGGAGATAGCCGAAAAAAAAATTGTTTTCTGTAGACAATTAAAAGTCAGGCTTTTTCTCCCACATTCACATATTAAAAAAGACAACGTGCACTACCAGAGGCCCTGCCCCGAGGCCTAGTCAATCTATCAGAGGCTGAAGTGTGCCATGGGACGGGGAAGTGCCAGTCACCTTGGACACGGGGTGTCGGCCAGTTTCATGGCACACTGCACATTAATGCTCTTCTCTCACTAGAGGTCAATAACTAGGCACACTCATTCACATGCAAAGGCATGTATGCATGCACGCACGCTCACACAGCCATCACATTCACCTTTACATTCAGAGGCGGGAGCGAAGGAATGATATGGATGGTTGGAGTGGGAAAATCACCTTTCCGTGGCCAGCAGTTGGCTTCTGTATAAAGTCCACAATTTATTCACAGTGTAGAGCTACAACTCAATGGGATCTGTATGTGCATTGTTTCCCCATGCACTGCAGTGGCTTTTCCTTGCTGTTGCTAAATATTGTGACCCACATCACTGCAGTGTAATCCATTCTTAATATTTGGATGAAAGGGAGAAGCTAAGTTATCCGCTAAGGATAGCTAGCTATCTTGGCAAGCAATGTGCATCCGTAATTCATATTACACAGTGCCATGGATATGCATTGCATATAGGGGACAGTTCACCTACTGGGTATTGCCAAGGAGCCTCTGCGCAAGGCACCACACCCCCACACTGCTCAGCACGCCATCGTGTAAGGGGAGCCTTGTCACTCTGACATTTCTCTATATAAAATGCATATGTATTTGGGCCTGTTTGTGCATAAGCGTATTTGAGCCGGCATGTGTTTGTGATTAATAAATCAAGTGAGAAGTAGAGTCATTTTCTCAGACTTCTACACAATCAGACTTATATTTGCAACCAGTGGAGTCATACCCTGCTGGCCATTAGAAATAATGCAAGTTTAAGGCACTTCCACATTGACTTCACTTTTCAGACTGGAGGCTACGTCCATTTGTTATATAAACGCACAGGGTTACTTATAGCTTTTTTAGTATATGTTCACATCATATCTGTCAATTACTGTAATTATTTCCCAATTATTCCTAAATATAGTGTTTCCCAGTAACTCTTCATTATCTACTACATAGTCCTCAATTTGGTGTTATTCACAAATTAGCTATTTGGCAATTCATCAATTATCAGGTTGTTCCTTTTCTGGTTCTTCACTCGCTCTTTAGTAACTGCACCTAATTTGATGTGCAGTATTGTGAAATGTTACTGATATCTCAAAACCTGCATATTTTCACTCACTGTGAATGCACTCCCTGATCTTTCTCTTCCTTCACTCTCAATTTAATCAGCTACAAAGCACTAGCATACTTAACGTGAGATGTACAGCCTCAATGTTCTGGCTGGAGCCTGTACAGTGCCTCATGCTGTACCAGCAAGGCATGCTCCTTATAGTTTTCCGATAGTGGATGAAGCCTGTCCTTGTTTTGTTGTTCTCTCCAATAAAAGACAGTAATCTATAAGCCTGGTAGGCTGGATCTAGGAAAGATGCCATTCTGAGACAGATTATGTGGCGCTAACAGGATCGGCATTGGTGGATGAGACCAGGGAGGAAAATAATAAAGGAAGGGGGGCCATTGATTGTGCTCCTTTCAGAGCGGCTTTTATTTGTCTTCTTGAGTGCATGGTAGTCAGTCATTTATATAAGGGCATCATCTATATGTGTCTTATTTTTTCCTTTAAAGCAATAAATGCGGTAAGTTACTAATTTCATCATTCATTTCTTTAAATTGGAATGAAATTGTTTAGGGACAAATCCATACAAATCAGCAATTCCCCAGAAGTAACTGTAATATGTGCAGTACTACATATTTCTAAAAATAGGCTTATTGCATTACTGCTTGATGTCTATGTCAAAAGTTCAAATACTTTGGACAAACACTCTACTATCTGTCATCGGTTGGCTAAAAGCTATCGAGCCCCACTTAAAGAGACCCAACCCATGTTAGCTATGCTCACGACAGCACAATTGATCACACAAGACTCCATAACACAAATTAAAAATCAAGTCACCACATATGGTTAACCTCTGAGAAGTCTTTCCCCTAATAAAATATGTTCAGTTAATTTGTATTAGCAAGTACATTTAGTAAGAAATGTAATTCCATTATATTGAATGTATTTGCAAACTGTTTACTGTCAATGTATATCATTTGTTTTCCCGACAATATAAACTAGAAACTGAAGCAGAGCATTTGTAAGGGGTGAGATTAAAACCATGGTCTCAGTTAAATACTGAAACAAGTCTGAATAGAAGCATGATGCACTGACTTTTTCCACTAATCAACCATAACCACAATGTCACCCAACCAAAGTAGTAGCAACACTATGTAACTTTTCCCTCTTCGGCCCCCCTTCAGGTTGTTTCAATGGAAACAATAACCCTAAACCTAACCCTAACATGGTTAGCTTACACCTATCAACATATGTGATCCAGTATGTGAACCCTGGTCTCTAGTGTTAAAGTCCTCCATTTTTGTGCACTGTACTACTTTTTACTATACCATTTGGCAGAGCAAATTAGCAGTAAAAGGGATTTATTTGTAAGAAAATAGGGTTTCTTCTAAATAAACATTCAACATTACAATCCAACTTTCACAATACAAGGAGACATGGTTGTCTATGAATGTTTGTCTTCCATGAAATCATATTTTCATGCACTTTTTTTGTTTCTCGGCCATTGGAAGAAGCCATCTGCTCTCACATCAGTATACTAAAAGATACTGCAGTTTGAATTTTGCTTCCAGGTTTATACAATAAGTACCGCAAGGCCCTCCTAGAGATGCAACTAGTGTGGAAATCCCTGTGTGAATCCTCCGTGATGGAGACGTCTTCATTTCCGATGCTGTGTAGATCCACCTACGACAGCTGGCTCCCAGCCCAGGTTCACCATGCTCCTTGTGCTGGGCTCTGAGCTTGCCTTCTAATTCCACCCAGTGGGCAATTGGGATTCCAGCTGAGATCAAAAGACCACACTTGATGCCAATGGAAGTGTAATCCCACCTCTTACACTTTACCATCCACTGCAACGTTTGGAGCTGATGCCAGCAAGAAAAGATTTCACAAATTCACCTCCATCCATCTGAATGTCCAGGGCACAGAATGAAGGAATTTTTTTTCAGTCAAGGTATCTTATAAAAAATGTAGTCATCTTAGAGATAAATGCACATGTATAAAAATGTCAAATAAGTATAACAATTTTACTAAGATTTACAGGATAATATTTAAGGAATACACACTTCTGTATGTGGTTTATTAGTTTCTCTTTGGAAATTATGTTTTGGAATAAGTAAATTATGTTAATCGATTTTGATGAAGTACTCTGGCAACTCCTTTATTTGACTGTTTTCACAATAAATCAAGTATGCTTTAAGCACTAAGCCACTGGCTAAGGATAGGGACTTTGTTTTGTCCATTTGGTTTTGGCAAACATCACTCTTTTATCGAAGCATTGCATTAACAAGTTGTCATTCACGTCAGCAGTCGTTGCTAATTAGATTCTTGCTGGCTAGATTTAATGTGTGGGGCGCTTTATGGGCAGCTACAATTAAATTCTCATCAGAGCCCTCTGTTGTCAATCCTAGGGAGAAACATATTTTAAACTGTTAGCGTCAAAAGGACTGTACTTTTTTGGTCTGATTTAGCAAGATCTGGGATCTGAGGGGATTACTGTACACTCAGAAGATGACAATCAACTAGATTAAAGTGAGCCAGGGAAGCTTTTTCGTTCTAAGCTTATTCAAAGGAATCCTACTGAGCTTCTCTTTATCTGTTAAAAGTCAGCCTCTATGTTTTACAAGA